>JAKSZT010054487.1:21349082-21453382 GCA_026826555.1 Tolypeutes matacus
GGCTTCTTTGGGAGTTGGAGGTTGTCCTGAGTACTGTTGTGGCAACGAATGTAGGCCATTTTAAATCAGCACACACCACTCAGAACTGAGTGGGAGAGAGTGTGGTCTACAGTTTGAACTGTGGTCTATGGTTGGTGGCAAGGCTCCAGGATGTGTAAGTTCATTGAGGGTGGTGGGCCACACTTGTGGGAGATGTTTGTGTGGGATGTGGTGGGAGGTGTGGGAGGTAGGCAGCATGGGAATCCCAGTGGGTTCCCTGTAATATTTTGGGTAATCTAAGCACCTCTTAAAATAGATGTATATATATATATAAAAATAAAAAATAAAATAAAATAAAATAAAAAATGTATGGAAGGGGGGCAGATGTGGCTCAACTGGTTGGACGTCCGTCTCCCATATGGAGGGACCTGGGTTCGATCCCTGGGACCTCCCGGTAAAAAAAAAAAAAAAAAATGTACGGAAGAACCTCCGATTCAGATTTTTTTTTAAGTGGCATGCACCTGTGTCTTAGGTCAGTGCTTCTCCACTTAAATGCATCTATGCATCACCTGGGGATTTTGTTAAAGTGCAGATTCTGAATCAGCAGGGCTGGGGTGGGGTCTGAGCCTGCACATCTACTGAGCTCCTAGGTGATGCTTCTGGGCTGTGAACCACACCTTAACTGGCGAAGCCCTAAGGAGCACTCATGATAGAACCCAGAAACGGGTCTGTGAGCATAGCAGATAGCAGAATTGGTTTTTGTGATTGTAGAAAATGCCTAGATCAGATGGCCTTAAAAAAAGAATTAAAAAAAAAAAAAAAAAAAAAAGGACCCCATCCACCCAATAAACTCCTCAGTCTCTAATAAGTACAGAAATGCTTGAGCCTATTCAGTTCGTGGATCCTCGATTACTGCTGCCAAACAAGCCAGATATGACTCAGTTAAAGGCCCTTGTTTGTGATGGTCAACTTCATGCCCCAAAGAAAACCTAACACCCATGCAACAGAAGCAACAGCAGAGGTAAGATGAATCACACGTATTCTGCACTGCAAGGCTGGATTTGGCTGCAAGTCAGCTTTTCCCCTGGCAGAGCTGCTCCATTTCAGTGTGTTTTTAGGATGTCTTCTGTTTTCTGGGATTCTATAATGCAGTCTTAATGACATTGACCCCAAAGGTACTTTTCAAAAGAGGTTTACTGCAGAGATTCATTAAAAGGAAATATAATTATTGCATTATGGCTTTGGATTTTTTTTTCCTTTCCTTGAAGCTACTGGGACTAGGTCTTTAGATATGGGGATAATGGTGTGATAAATCCTTGCAGTTCTCCGGTAGTGGTGATTGATGAACCAAGGAGTCAGACTTGGTCTCCAAGGGGCGGGTTTTTTTTTTTTCAGTGGTTTAAAACAATGTACATTTTGGGAAGTGGATGTAGCTCAAGCAATTGGGCTCCTGCCTACCGCATGAAAAGTCCCTGGTTTGGTTCCCAATGCCTCCTAAAGAAGACAGCAAGCTGGTGCAACAGGCAGGTGCAGCAAGCTGAAGCAACGAGAGCTACAAGAAGAAAAGCATAATGAGAGACACAACAAAGCAGGGAATGGAGGTTCCCGGTGCCTCCTAAAGAAGACAAGCAAGATGGCAATGGCCTATCACAGCAAGCTCATGCAACAAGATGCCGCAAAAAGAGACACAAGGAGGAAAGACAATGAGAGACCCAACAAAGCAGGGAACAGAGGTGGTTCAAGCAATTAAGCACCTCCAACTGGTTCGGTTCCTGGTGCCTCCTAAAGAAACAAGGAAGATGAACAGACACAGCAAGTGCAAACAATAGGGAGTGGGAAGAAATAAATTAATTAAATTAACCTTTAAAAACAACAACAACACACATTTATTATCTCACAATTTTTGTGGGTCAGGAGTCTGGACATGGCTTAGCTGGATCCTGTACTTGAAGATCTCGCAGGCTGACATCAAAGTGTTGGCTGGGGCTGTGGTCTCACTTGAAGCTGCACCAGGGCAGGATCTGCCTCCACGCTCACATGGATTGTTGCCAGCATCCAGTTCCTTGTGGACTGTCAAACTAAGGGTCTCAGTTTCTGACCGCCCTGTTTCTTGCTGCAGGGGCTAGGGAAATTTCAGTTTTCAAAGGGGTAGTGGGAAGATTGATAAAATCTATATAGCAGGTTGGTTCATGAAAAGCCAAGGAGCCAGTTTTTAATGGCACTTAAATTCTGGAAATTTAGAAGACCCCCTTGCAGAACCTGGAGGTTGGAGTGGGTGAGAAACAGTTCAACAAATGAGCATCCTTTCAGGGAACAGCTAGTATGAATGGGAAATTAAACTAGTCTTTGTCCTGTATGACTTCAGAATGTACCCTAAAGCAGGGATTCTTAAGCTTTTTTGTTCCATGGACCCCTTTGCCAGTCAGGTGAAAACCACAGACCCCTTACTAAGTCCACACTATACTGTGTGTTATTTACTAAATATATCACACCAGCACAAACACGTCCCCACAAGAATAATGTTGTTTTTCTTTTTTATTTCAATTCAAGCTCACAGACCCCTTGTTAAGAACCCCTGCATCAGGGGTTCTCAAATTTCAGCAGGCTTCTGAATCACCTGGAGGCCTTGCTAAAATCCAGGAGTGCTGGGCCCTCTCACCAGTAGTCTGTAGCAGGGCCTAAGAAATTACATTTCTGACAAGCTGCCTCATATAACACCAGTGCTGGTCCAGGGTCCACACCTTGAGGAAAACTGGTCTATAGAAGGAAGCTCACCAAACTCCTCATTATAGTGCCCTTCAGAATCTGTCCACTACCTAGATTCCCAGAAGTGCCCCACCCCTGCTCCTCTCTGCTCCTCCACCTGCATCCAGTCATACCACATTACTCTGTTCCCTGAAATCAGGACCCTTGCAATCAGTTGTGCAGGTTGTGCACTGCACAAATCATGGAGACACCATTCTCAATTAGTGCCCTCCGGAGTTGACCAGTGCACAAGCTCCACCCCTATATGCAGCAGCCCTATCTGATATCATCATGGATCCCTCTGTCCCATGCCTCCTGATGGATGCACCCAACCATACAACATTACTTGGGATTTTCTGCGCAAACAATAATCTTTTGGGCTTTGAATCCTTTGCCCACACTGTCCCCACAACCTAAAATGACGTTTATCCCTTTTACTGAATAGAAATCTCTACCTGTTAAGGCCTCCCTCTCCAAATAAAGATTTATAATTGAAAACTTAGATCAAAGAAAACATTTTCCAACTGAAAAAGCTGAAATATTATAGAATCCAGATACAGTTGTAAATACTCTAGGTGTTCAAAATCTGTTTTGTCTCCTACAGGTTTTCATGAATTTTCCTTTCAAAGAACTAGAAAACTGACAATAAGGAGAAAAGGGAGGGAGGTTTCCTTCCATTTTCTTACCTTATTCTAGGTCTCCACATAGCTAAGATATTTTATTTCTATGCACTTGTATTTTAACAAATTAAGCTTGTAAATAAACTCATATTAAATGGAACGTACAGCATTCATCAGTTGATATTTTTATGAAAATTTTTATTTTTTAACTCTTGGATTTGCAATTTTATTATGTTTCTATGGGGCTTCACTTTTGATTACATGAAATAGATAGAACAATAATATATATAGATATCGATTTTTTTTTATTCTTATTTGATCTCTTGTCAATATTTTTTAATGGACAACTTACATTATTAACTCTCAGTGGCTTAACATATTATTACACAAAAGTGAATCTACCCAGATCTATACATGGAACTATCATTTCATTAACTGGTATTAACTGGTTGTATTAACTGCAAACTCCAAATTATACTCAGCTAAGAAATACAATATGGAATGAATGCTACTCCACCCCACCCCACCCCTTTATTTTTAAAATTAAGAAAATGTATCCTTCTGTGAAGGTGAAGCCCAAAACCAATATAGAGTCAAATGCAGGCTTTCCAAAGATAAGGTTTGAAAAAGGGCCACAGGCAATCTGCTTAGCATAATGAAAAAAAAAGGATTAATAAAAGTATAGAACTTAAAACTAGGAAACGATTGTGTTGCTGAACTCATAAAGCTGTTCTGTTATCTCGAAATGGGCTATTTGTAATATGAATTTCTATTTTCAAAATTCTATAGCTGTTTAAGGCTTTGGGGCTGGCTTAAGGCTACATGGAAATAGTTGAAAATGACAAAGGATCTGTCTTATTCTTCTCGAATGATTAGAAAATACTTGGTTTCTCCAAAGTCCATTCTTATTTTCTGTAGTTCTGTGAGCTTTCCCTTCTTTTTTTGATTATTCATTTATTCAAAATGAATTCGCTAAGGTCCTACTCTGCTAGGCACTGTAAAAAATTCTGTAGAAAACAGTCTTTACCTTCCATAATTTAAAAATCTAGTTCAAGGGAAACAGATGTGGCTCAAGTGATAGGGCTCCCTCTACAATATAGGAGGTCCAGGGTTCAATTCCTGGGGCCTCCTGGTGAAAGGCAAGCTGGCCCAGCTGGTCTGTGCGGAGAGCTGGCCCATGCAGGAATGCTGGCCCGCACAGGAGAGCTAGCCCACGCCGAAAGCTGGCGCAGCAAGATGACGCAAAAAAAAGAGACACAGAGGAAAGACAATAAGAGATGCAGCAGACCAGGGAGCTGAGGTGGCGCAAGAGACTGAGTGCCTCTCTCCCACTCCAGAAGGTCCCAGGATCAGTTCCCAGTGCCTCCTAAAGAGAAGACAAGCAGACACAGAAGAACACAAAGAGAGCAGACAGCAAGCACAAAATGAGGGCAGGGGGTAGAAATAAATAAATAAATCTTTTAAAAAAACATCTAGTTCGAGAAACAAAACCATGTCATATGAAATTAAGTGTTTATTCAAGAAGGCTGCAAGGTTTTGGGTGGTATAATAGAAACTTGATTAAAACTCTGTAGCTCAGTGGTTGAGTGCCTGTTTTACATGTACAAGGTCCTGGATTTAAAAAAATAATAATAAAAAAAAACACCCCTGGCTAATTTAAAATAAAAGGGGGTGGGGGAGGAAAGAGACATTGTATTTATTGGAAGGACTGTACCAAGGCAGGAACAAGTTTGGGGCTCTTCTTTGCAGAGCGTTGCTGTTCATGAGACTCCATCCCAGCAACTCCTAACCTCTAAGTGTCTCAGGTCAAACTTTCAGATTTCCAAGAGCAATAAAATCCAATTGGGCCAGACTGAAGCACGGGTTGTCCTCTAGAACAACAAACCAGATAAAATACAGGGCGCCTAGTCAAATGGGAATTTCGTGAACAATGAAGAATTTTTTAGTATAAGGATGCCACAAGCATTCATGCAGCTGTGATCTGGCACACAGGGAGGGCGTCGTAGAGAAGGGGCAGGATTTGAGTAGACAGAGGGCTGTGGGGGTAGGTGGTGCCAGAGAGGGTGAATGGGAATGGCATGCCCACAACCAGTGAGGACCCCAGCCCACCTAGAGTGGGGAATTCAAGCAGATTTAACTACCAACTGTGAGTGATAAGAAATAGAAAGGTGGGAAATGGATGTGGCTCAAGCGATTGGGCTCCTGTCTACCATATGGGAGGTCCCGGGTTCAATTCGCGGGGTCTCCTAGTGAAGGTAATGCGGGCCTGTGCAGAGAGCTGACCCATGCGGAGAGCTAACACAACAAGATGACACAACAAAAAGAGACACTGAGGAAAAAGACAATGAGAAACACAACAAACCAGGGAGCTGAGGTGGCTCAACTGATTGAGTGCCTCTCTCCCATGTCAGAAGTTCCCAGGATCAGTTCCCGGTGCCTCCTAAAGAGAAGATGAGAATGGAAGACAAACAGACACAGGAAAACACACAGCGAATGGACACAGAGAGCAGGCAGTGAGCACAAGTGGGAAGGGCGGGGGGGGATATATAAAATAAAAAATTAAAGCTTTAAAAAAAAAAAAAGAAATAGAAAACTGAAACTGCTGGAAGGTACCTGAAAGTAGAACTGCCTATACAAGGGTCTCAAAATTAGAATCAATTACTGATCACCCACACAACACTGAGGGATTGCAGATGACTCCAAAATGACATAGCATTAACAAAATATTTATGTGTGGTTTGAGAATGTATTATATGTATGATCTTTATTTTCCTTTTGTGGACTCTCCCCGAGCACTCAGCTCACTAAGTGGAAGAGGAGGCATCTTAGGAAGTTGGCAGCTGTTAAGGAAAGTCCAACTTAGGAAATCCTTTTTAATTCATTTGTACCAGGCAGCTGAGAACCATGTATCCTTATGGCCTTCCTAATTATACCATCCATATGAATACGCTCTCTTTGAAAGAGAACCCCGATCTAGACTCTGGAGTCACATGCAGAATAAGGATATGGATTCTTCTTATGACTCAGCAGAAATAAATACGTGATTTTGGAAGTTCTCAAATAAGTAGAATAAGTAACAATTTTTAGCACTGTACGTTTTACAAAGTGCTATCACATAATTTATTTGTCCTTAAACCGATGCTTTAGAGGGTGAGCAAAACAAGATTTTATTTTCCACATTTTCTATATGGGAATATTGAGTCTGAGAAAAGCTAAATATGGTGCCCAGGCCACAAAGCATGTGTATTAGTCAGCCAAGGGGGTGCTGATGCAAAGTACCAGAAATCTTTTGGCTTTTATAAAGGGTATTTATTTGGGGCGGAAGCTTATAGTCACAAGGCCCTAAAGAGTCCAACTCAAGGTACCGTAAGAGGTGCTTCCTTGCCCAAAGTCTTTTGCCACGTGTTGAAGCAAGATGGCAGGCGACATCTGCGAGGGTTCAGCCTTCCTATTCCCTCTTAAGACTCCATGGGTCCAGCTTCTTCCAATCTCAGCTGTAGGCTGGCATAGGGTTCATTTCTCTTCCCAGGGCTCATTTCTTTCCAGGCTCAGCTGCTCTGGTCTCTTCACAAGGTCAGCTGTAGACTATCAGGCTCATCTCTCTTCCCTGGGTGGCAGGATTCTCTGTGTATCTTCTCTGTGTATCTACTTCCTTGTGAAAGTCTGTTTTATCAGACCACCAAGGGGGTGGGGACTCAACCCTGCATGCCCTAATGACATAATTTAATCAAAGACATCTCAGCTGAATCTAATACAATCAAAGGATAGCATGCCCAGAGGAACATACCAGTTTACAAACATAATCAATATCTCTTTTTGGAATTCATAAATAATATCAAACTGCCACAGCGTGTCAAAACCAGAATTCAAATTCAGGCCTTTTGAGTCTAGTTTCCAAACTACTATCACCCTCCCCCCCACCAGTCACTAATTAAGCTTCTTGAATTGTTGTTTCCTCATCTATAAAGTGAAAAATGGAGTATTTCACCAGCCTTCACCCAGTGACTTGCTTCCTAAAACCTAATCTTTCAAAATACAGACATATGCCAGAGGTAGTAAGCTAAAGCTTACTGCAAGAGATACCAAGAAAATATGAAAACAGTCTCTTTAACCTTAAGATAACCAAAAACTCTCCTCTCCAAGAACTGGTTTTATATGTGGAAATAAAAATCAGAAGGAAGAATTTGATGGTATGTGGAACTGGGTTGCTTCTCACACCCATACCCCCAGTGAAAGCAGGCTTTTGGCTTATGCAGGCTTACTGCTGACCAACATGGCCTCGGCAACTAAGTACTTTCAAATCCCCTTATTCAGCAGCCCTACAAATCGGAGAGAGGGCTGAATTCTTGAGTTTCTGTTATTCAAAGGATCAAAATAATTCAAAAACAACTCAGTGTTTTGTTTATGCTCATTCTTTGCACGTGGCCCTGTGGCTTTGCCTCATAGGGATCCATGCTTCTATGAGCAAATCTGCTGAGAGTACCTGCACAGAATCTCTTCTGTCATGGAGGACGGTGGAGCATTTGGGAGAAGAAAGGGCCACTCATCAGCTCAGGGCCACCAGCCTCAGAGGAGAAGAATGCCATGCTGTTCAAAGAATATGAGAAGCTGGACTCAGAGAATCATTGATGGTGCTTTCTTGGGTAGAAATCAAAGGAGTTGCTCTCTGGTGTGCTGCTTCCAGTAGTCTTCTAGGAAATAGCTAGAACTAGATCTTTTACTGACTCCTCACCTCTTCCCTCAACAAATGGTTTGGCTTTGATTTATGGGCTCAGAAATGTCCTTAACTGAAAAATAATTCATGTTTCTAAGAATGCCTGTCATGGGCCTTTTTCTTCCTGTCAATTTAATTGAGTTGGTCCCTGTTCTGAAGATTTTTTCCTCCGTTTCCCCATATTGTTTTCTATTGCTGATCAGGTTCTAAAAATATATATGATATCCTATTAGAAAGAGAAAGCATGAGTACTACATAGTTACGAGCTCATAACATACTTCCCACCCCTCAGCCTATATTTGTGAAAGGAAGGGAGGAAAGGTTAGGGGAGAGGAGAGAGAGAGAAAGTACTTGCGCTGACCTTCAGTGCAGAGCCCAGAAGTTTCCATGTGTTTTTGTGGAGTTTTGAACACTGGTGACTGTAGAGCAGATTATCACAGGTGAGGCCCAGGCTAGAAAACTCTGCATATTTTAAGACATGAGGCAGGTCAAGTTCACCTAAATTCACTCTTTAATAAATGCTGGCAAACTAGACAGTTCAATTCTCAGGAAAACAAGATACAATTATCTGGGTTTCTAATACAAACCACTGCTTAGGTGAAAGAATGTGTTTGAAAATGTTAAATAGATGGACATTAAATAGGTCTGTACTTGTATTTCAATGAAGTATAAACAGTGTTTCTTATTGCCTCCCAATGCTTGCAAAAGGCTTATTCCAGACACATCTCCAACATTTCTTAAAAACACTTTTTTAAAAAATTTTATTGTGGTAACATATATACAACACAAAATTTCCCATTTTAACCACTTATATGGATACAATTCAGTGATATCGTTTATATTCACAATATTATGCCACCATCAACACCATCCTCTACCTAAGTGTTATCAGTCAAAATAGAAACTCTGTACCTATTATGCAATAACACCCCCCCCATTCACCTCTGCCATTTGAATTTGCTTACTCTAGGTATTTCATTTACCTTTGGATCACACTTTACATTTTACAGTTCACCTTCATGGTGTTGTTTGATCCTTTACCTTCTGAAGCAGATGAGACAAATGTGAGATATCTCATTTTACAGATGAGGAAACTCTGAGGCAGGAACTAAAGCCATGTATTTTATATCCTTGTCCTGTGTACTCGCCACCACAGAACACTGGTTAGTTTCAAAAGATAGAATATCAACAAGTTACTACAATTGAGGCAAGTCCCTGACTGCCTTGCTTCCTCTCGCAAACAGAAATTAATTCATTCAATTCTTCCTGAGTACCTACTAATGCAAATAAGGAGAGCCCTGTTGGTAACCTTACCTGACCCTGTGAATATCTGTGTCTAAGTGAAGAATTAAAGTCTTATCCAGACAATTCAGGAGGGAAAAGTTGTATCCAGAAAGAATTTCTATTCCCAGTAACTACATGCTTGGAATATAATCAGTGTAATATTTTTCAAAGTCTTCCCATTTGAATTTTTTCTTTCTTAAGCAATAAAATTCTATTTTGGCCACCCAGCCAAAATGACAAACTCATTTGTAACTTGTCTTTGTTTTGTTTGACATGTCTGACCAGAATTAGCAAAATGTTTTAGGCAGAGAATCACCAAATCTTGAGGTGAAAAGAACCTTGGAGATGATCTAATACAAATTCCTAAGGGAGTTTGACCAACATCACACAGATTATTGGTTGGAGTGTCCAATTCACTTGACTTGTACAAATACAAGTCTGTTTCCTAGAGCTGAGAGAAAAACAGTTCAGCTCTGGCCAACCTGGAGGCCAACTGTTGAAAGTGACAGGAATTAAGAACATGAGTTAAGTTTCCTAATTTGTGCATAGTTATGACAAATGAAGCAATACCTAAAAGCCAAAGGGGTTTGCTAGACTTAAGTAAATCAACATTTTTAGAAGTGTAGCCTGTAGCTTTGAGCACCATTTCATATTTATTATATTTATTTTTTTTTTTTAAGATTTTATTTATTTATTCATTTTTCCCCCCCTTGCTGCTTGTGCTCACTGGGTCAGCTAACCACGCCGTGCGGGCGGGCTTGCCTTCACCAGGAGGCCCCGGGAACCGAACCCGGGGCCTCCCATATGGTAAACGGGAGCCCTACTGATTGAGCCACAGCCGCTTCCCTATATTTATTGTATTAAAAAAGAAAATCTCTACAATAAGACAATAAACTTGCATTGCCTTATTGCACCACACATCATCTTTGGTATATCTGAAATAATTTGTCTAAAATGTTGTCTTTCTGAGAGAATGCCAAGCTTCACAAGAGATTTAAAATAAGCCATTTCTCTAGATCGAGAGCAAATGGGTTTGACTGAGATTGAATTTGAGCATAAGACAGAAACTAATACGCTTCGATGCTTGATGGTTTCTTTAATATAAATGCAGGGTTGCTAAGGGCTTGAATGTTTGATTTCTCATTTAGTAATTCTTTTTCTTCAAAATGTACTCCAAATCATTTTGTGCATGTGCTAAATTTCCAAGTGTTAAAGGTAGCCATATCTGTTAAAGGGCAATCAAGTAGCCCATAGAATGCATTACCACTATACAATGCTTCATTATTTCCCTCCCTAAATTAGCTATGGAATGTAAAATGATTTGCAATGTAGCTCTGATTTTGGAGTCAAAGAAAACTGCAATCTATAGATGGTCCACCTTGGACCTTCCAGTTGTCCTTTGTCTAAACATTTGGAAGGTAATAGAATGGATTCATTTGCATTTTTACTTTTATCCTTGCTCTTTAAAGTGACAATCATCAGTAAAATGCATCCAAAATGGGAAGGTGAAGAGACAACGCAATGGGAAATCTAGAACATGGATTATGAGTATAAGAAATCCCAATACTTTAAATGCCCAAAAGGTGTATTAGCAACAGTGTGACATCTTTTAAATTACACAGATGGACCTGGTTCCTTCGCATAAGAGCAGAATAATGGATGAGATCTGACCAATGCTTTCTAAGGAATAGTTTAGTGACAAAATATTATAAATATCACCCTGCCATTGTTCTCTGAGAGTGAAGATTCAAGGTGAGCACTCCTAACTGCTTTTAGTAAGCTACCTGCATCTATTCTCCATGAATTTATCTAAATCATGAAGGAGTTTCAACTTTAGCTTTCACAATTTCTTAGAGTAGATGAGGAGAACCTTTCTTTCTAAAAAACTCATTGGTCCAAATTTTTAAAGAAAATTCTGAAATGCACTCAAGTAAAAATTGCTTAGTTTTGTTTAAGAAAAAATATACAAAACACTACTAATAAAACACTTCTTAAGTTAAGGGACCATCAGTCTTTAATATCTGCAGTACATTCTGAAATACATGATACTACAGTTTACTTTATAGGAATCTAAGAGGAAGGATGAGGGATGGAACAAAGGGGAGGAAAAACAATGAAAGGTATAAAGGAGCCATAACAGGAGAAAGGAGGACGAGAAATGAGAATAACCCAGAAGTAAAGAAATTTAGAGAGATACAGAAAAGAAAATAGAGGGAGAAAAGATCAAAAGGAGAGAAGTTCAATATTTCCTAATGTCAATTGGAGATAAACTAATCTTCTCACAGACTAATATTTACTGAGCTACGTGGCCTCAAGATGTTTTAATCATTGTCCTCTGCAATAATGCTAAACTCTAAATGAAACAGACACTGCCAAGAAATTCTTCTCAGGGCCACATACAGTAACTGAGACCAATGCCATGTCATCTCCCAAAGCTGCTGGCAAAGATCAGATGAAACCAAGCCAGACCTAACCTAGGCATGAGAAGTTTCCTACTCAACCAAGAATCTTGTGTTCCAGATCCACAATATTTCCTAAGTCAAGAAGTGCTTCCTTCCATTGCTCTCAAACCATAGTCTTCATAGTTTGCCCCATAAACCTAGAACACTTGGCTGTCTATATCTTCCATGATTTTTTAGTTTTCCCACATAGCCTTAGTCTTGTTTGCCTTAGTCTTTCCAGAAAGAAGTCCTGGTTATTTTAGCCCGTAATAATACAAGTAGGTCCCATTTATTTAGGATGCCTGGGTGCCATGTCATCTTCACAACAACCTATGCAGTAGCAATGGTAGTTTTGCAAACTGAGGCACAGGTTAAATAAATTGCCCAAGGTCACACAGTAAGTGGTAAAGCCAGGCTCAGATCTGAACTGTTTGACCCTAAAACCCAGGCACTCAATCCTCTTCTTCCTTCTCTCTGATCTCTTCCTCTTTCCTTCCACTCCTGACCTTGTGCCACTATTTGTATGCCTAGAAATTCTGCCCTGCACCAAGAACATCATGGATGTTCTTCAAGCTCCTCTTTTTGAAACCTTCCTTGACTGAACAAATTAGGTCATCATCCTCCTTTCCCACATCATGCTGGCCAGAAGCCCATACACCCCAGAACAAAAGCTACCCCAATTTGGTTCCGATGTCAATACTTACCACACAAACAGTATTTGTTCTTATGAGAACCATTGTTGTATTGAGTGCCTTATTTTCTCCCTGCACGTAGATCTGCCTTTGCACTTTTTTTTTTTTTTTTTTTTCTTACTGGGAGGTCCTGGGGATTGAACCCAGGTCCCTCCATATGGGAGACAGACACCCAACCATTTGAGCCACATCCGCCCCCTGCCTTTGCACTTTTAGTTGTAGCATAAAACTTCTGGAGACCATGAATTCTGTGTAGCTTACATGGCATGTAAAGCAATTCACTTAAAGAAACACAAACCAGGTGGTTAAGAGAGAAAAACTTATAAATAGGAGAGGTGATAACTTCTCAAAATTTACTCCTGCAATGCAGGGCCCCCAATCCGAATGATGAATATCCACACAAATGTGACTAAGGATAATGGACTAGGGGTGAAGGGGATGGATTTTTTTTTTTCAAATTACTTAGCTCTTGGCATTAGGCATCTCAGTGAAATAAATTCATAAAGGGTGAATGTATTTGCATTAGTTTGGAAATTTTAAATTGTAAACCTTTTAGGAATAACTTTGAGCATTCCCTATCATTTAAAGAATTACCTATCGTATGTCTCCTAGCTGCCCAAGCAACTGAGAGGGTTTGCTAACCTGGACTTTATTGTCTTCCAGATCTTGGCCATCGTGTCTATCCTATTCATCGTACTCTCCACCATCGCTTTGTCGCTCAACACACTACCGGAGCTACAGGAAACAGATGAATTCGGACAACTCAATGACAACCCCCAGTTAGCACATGTGGAGGCTGTGTGTATTGCTTGGTTTACCATGGAGTACCTTTTACGGTTCCTATCCTCACCCAATAAATGGAAGTTCTTTAAAGGCCCACTAAACGTCATTGATTTGCTGGCCATCTTACCTTACTATGTCACCATTTTCCTGACGGAGTCCAACAAGAGTGTGCTGCAGTTCCAGAACGTGAGGCGTGTGGTTCAGATCTTCCGAATCATGCGCATTCTGAGAATCCTAAAACTCGCCAGGCATTCCACAGGCCTGCAGTCTCTGGGCTTCACCCTCAGACGGAGTTACAATGAATTGGGCTTGTTGATACTGTTTTTGGCAATGGGGATCATGATATTTTCCAGCCTGGTATTTTTTGCCGAGAAAGATGAAGATGCTACCAAGTTCACCAGTATCCCTGCATCGTTTTGGTGGGCCACCATCACCATGACCACTGTAGGCTACGGTGACATTTACCCTAAAACGCTGTTAGGGAAAATCGTGGGTGGCCTCTGCTGTATCGCAGGCGTCCTGGTTATTGCCCTCCCCATCCCAATCATTGTCAACAATTTTTCTGAGTTTTACAAGGAGCAGAAACGCCAGGAGAAAGCAATTAAAAGGAGAGAGGCTCTGGAGCGGGCGAAGAGGAACGGGAGCATAGTTTCTATGAACCTAAAGGATGCCTTTGCTCGCAGTATGGAGCTGATAGATGTGGCTGTGGAGAAGGCAGGAGAGTCAGCCAATACCAAGGACTCAGCCGATGACAATCACCTGTCTCCCAGTCGGTGGAAGTGGGCCAGGAAGGCCCTGTCGGAAACAAGCTCCAACAAGTCTTACGAGAATAAGTACCAGGAGGTTAGCCAAAAGGACTCCCACGAGCAGCTGAATAACACTTCTTCCTCCAGCCCGCAGCACCTGAGCGCCCAGAAACTGGAGATGCTGTACAATGAAATCACCAAGACGCAGCCTCCTTCTCACCTGAACCCAGAGCGCCAGGAACAGTCTGAGAGACCATCTGCGTGTGAAGAAGAGATCGAGATGGAGGAGGTGGCCTGCCCACGGGAGCAGCTGGCCGTGGCGCACACCGAGGTCATCACGGACATGAAGAGCATCTCCAGCATCGACAGCTTCACCAGCTGCGCCACCGACTTCACCGAGACCGAGCGATCGCCCCTACCGCCACCGTCCGCCTCCCACTTGCAGATGAAATTTCCGACTGACTTCACGGGGACAGAAGAGCACCAAAGAGCCCGGGCCCCCCCGTTTCTGACACTAGCCAGAGAGAAAGGGCCGGCTGCCCGGGATGCCACCTTGGCGCATCCTCCCCTCGACATAACCGTGAACCTGAGTGCTCGTGGTTCCCACGGGGGCCCCCACAGTCCTCCGCAGGCCGGCACTGCCCCCGACAGCCCTAAGAGCTCGCTGAAAGGCAGCAACCCGCTCAAGACCAGATCCCTCAAAGTGAACTTTCAGGAAAACAGAGGCGGCGCACCACAGACACCGCCCAGCACAGCCAGGCCACTGCCAGTAACTGCGGCTGACTTCTCGCTCACCACGCCACAGCACATCAGCACCATCCTCCTGGAAGAAAACTCTCCCCAGGGTGACAGACCTTTGCTGGGCGCGGAGGTTTCAGCCCACTGTCAGGGACCTTCCAAAGGCTTATCCCCTCGGTTTCCCAAACAAAAACTGTTTCTTTTCTCTTCAAGAGAGAGGAGGAGCTTCACTGAAATAGACACTGGCGAAGACAATGACTTCTTAGAGCTCCAAGGGGCGAGGCAGGACAAGCAGGCAGACTCCAGCCCAAATTGCTTCTCAGATAAGCCTAGTGATGGAAGAGACCCTTTAAGAGAAGAGGCCTCTGTTGGCTCTTCCTCGCCCCAGAACACAGATCACAACTGTAGGCAAGACGTTTACCATGCTGTGGGTGATGTAAAAAAGGACAATAGTCAAGAAGGGTGCAAGATGGAAAACCACTTGTTTGCCCCAGAGACTCATTCCAACCCAGGAGACACAGGTTATTTTCCCACACGTGAAACCAGTATGTGACTAGTTACAAAGCAATAAAAAAAATAAAAATAAAAAACACTTGTTTCTTAGAAAACGCAGTTAATAATGCCTGTGGACTAAAAAATGGGAAGCTTCCCCACCCACCCCCCAAAAAAGTGCATAAAATGTTATTTTTGCATGGCATGAACAGTTTAGTTTAAGCACTGTTTAAATAAAGAGTCAAGACTGCATTTTGTAACAAACAAAAATGACTGAAGAACAGTGAACAAATAAAGAGAGCCCTATTAGGAACCAGTATTCTGCAATGTCTGACATTTTTTATCCTTTCATTTAAAATTGTAGACAGAGTTTCAACTTTTAACTTTTATGTTGCAATGATTTTTAGAATTTGCACATGAAAGGATGAAATGTCAACGCATGCATTCTTAATTATGAGGAGCAAGGTGCTTTGAGCTTGCAAAATGCGTAACTTTGTACATATTGGGGCCGGGGATGCAAAAGTGTCAAGAACACATGGAAACAAGTTTTTGAGACACAGGTACTTCCTTCACAGCTACTGCCTGGAGGAGCTGTACAGACTTCCTGTTGCAAAATTGCGACCTCTTCTTAAACCATCTCACATATCTTGCTCATTTGTTTAAATGAATACAGTATTTTCGTTTATTTGTGATGTAATTAATTCATAGGGTGCATTTTGCATTTTTGCTTCTGCTCAGCTGTAGCATTTGTGGTTTTATTTATAAAACATGAACATAGGCAAGATTTAATGACCAGATATCAAAATATTTGGTATTTAACATGAAATGTTGCCAATAAGTTATATATCATGCCACAGCCAGCCTATTACAGAAATAGGCATTTTAAAACGTGAAAACATTTTTTAAAAAGATTAGATTGTGCAACTACACTTGAAAAAAAAAATGGCACTCCATGTTTGAAAGTCAGTTCTTTAAAAATATTGTATTTTGCCCATGTAAAGATAACTATATTTTCCATTTCTATCCAACATGACCTTTTCTATCTATAGATCTAAAAATAGAATGCAGATATGCCACAGTGAGAATTCCAAAAAGTGAACTTTGACAAGCAAGAGTCAAGGGAGACTGCCACCCACCTCATTGCCAGAGTTAGATGCAGACAATGAGCCTTGACCTAGTGATGTTTCACCCAGTGTTTCTAAATGGGGAATGGAGGGGCACCACCGCCATTTTAGGGGCACTTGTTCCATTTCCAGAGCCCAGAGCCCCAGATGCCAATAGCACCCTCCAGGAACCACAGCAAGTAGAAGCATCCCCCTACGTTTCCAGCCTGTCCAGGGCTTGTTGAGAATCACTTCCACCATCTCTACTGGCAGCAGTGAAATCAGAGGTTGTCTTGTTGGTGGAGTCTATGTTAGAACCCAGGTCATTGGAATCCAAGGCCTTTATACCATCCAGCCTCGCAGGAAATCGAGGCTCTAACCAGATGCCTCTAAAATCTCCCTCAGTCTCCGTTTTGCCACCAGTAACAACCAAGACAAGATGATTTCTAAACTCCCTTAAAACTTCAAATTAATATGGGCCCTTGGTCTCAGGAACATCCAAGTTTTGCCTCAGAGCAATATGTTCTCTATGCTGGTGTACATAGTTCAGGGAAATAGTTGGGAAAATGCCGGATCAAATTTTAAGCACAATTTATTCTTATTGATTAAAGGGGAAAAAATCTAATTTCATTTTATTTTTAAAAGAAAAAAAAATTGGAAAAAATAGCCCAAATATTTAGAATCTAACGTAAGGGTTTAAGGAATAACATTTCTTTATTAACAGAATCTGGTCATTATATCTCAGATAAGAAAACAAATTTCAACCTTAGTTGAAATCCAAGCAGCCTACTGCTAAAAAAACAATTTTAAACACTGCTTTTTTCACTGTGCTTAGATTTTCTTAATGGTTTTCATGTTTGTTTCAAAACATAGCCCTTAAGAGGTCATGGTCATTAATTGTTGATATTTACATTACTTTTACTTATTTAGTCTCTAAAACTAAATGTTGGTCCATTTTTGTAAGTCAAGAGTGTTTATTAGAATTTTCTATATATAGCTTTTCAAAGCCAAGCAGATATATCTGCTATTAGATGAAAAGCAAATGTTACGGAAATCATTTTCTTTGCATAGCCTTCTGAAGCAATTCTTTTCTAGTGTCTCCATATTGATGAATCTGTTTTAAATTGGGTATTTTTTTCCCGAATGTTTTATTTATCTCTCCACATAAGTGGACTTGTCTTGTTGCCCTGACAGTTCACCAGTGCTCAACTTTCATGTTATCTCAGGCCGTTTGTTGAGATCGCTGATCCAAAATGCTTAGAAACCACGCCCTCCCCTAGATATTTCTCCCTGAAAGCATTCTCCCTAAAAGCTTTTTCTCCTTCAAGCTAGGACATTTTTTAAATCTTACAAAATTTCCAAGGACATCCTTCCATTCTCTTCTTAGCCATCTGGGCTAAGAAAAAAGAAAATGTTCCTCTAAAGAAAACTTTGATGTTGACACTACCACAGTGAGGCAGGATGGGAATGAGGGCCACCAGGATGCACTTGTGCAGTGCTTCTTAAACGTTTTCAATTGTCTGTGTCCAACAGAGAATGAATGCGTGTGTCTGGAATGGTCTGGGTGCACACCAAGCATAGAGTTCTGTTGAAGTCGTATGTTTTCTATTTAAAAGTTATGTAAATGCTTCCTTTTACCCCATAATATATGTTTCAATATTTTCTAAAATAATGCTTTATATTACTTATCAACCAGTAAAACTGATACTCACATCTTCAAATACCTCTCCTTTATATCCCCTGGGGGAAAACTTCCCAGTTTGAAGAGCACTGCGATGAGTGACAAGAACTTAGGCGGGTCCCCCTGAGGGGCATCAGAGGTTGTTTCTGTTTCCAGGAGATGTCACTCATCATTACCTGGCTCGGTGACTAGAGACAGATGTCAATTGAGGAAAGACTATTTGAAGGACTGCACACCAACACAGTTCCAAGAGTAGTTTATTTGATTCTTCTGGCCATCTTAACAGCCAGAGCAAATTGCCACAAGATTGTTTCAGCCCGAGGACTGAGATCTAATACAAGAGGTCAGAAACGGGGGAATCTATTGATATCTTGGCCTGGACCACACACAATGGTGGCAGACTAAGTGGGGCCCTGGAGTTGACTTAGTCACTGAACACTTTTACTAGAAATTTCTCCATTCTGGCACTACCAACTGCCTTGAAGCCTGCCTTCTGATCAAACATTATCCTGATACAACTAGAACAGGCACCCAGTGACTAGCCCCATTCAGTTCTCCTCGTATAGATACAGGCCGGGAGAAGTCAACAATCCAACTAATTTCCCTTGAAATTTGAATAGCAAAAAAAAAAAAAATGTCTCATGTATGTAGAGTATTTTATATTTTCTTATCTCAATCCTCACACAAGCCTTCTGAATTAGGTATTATTTGCCAATAAAGGACCAGAGAGGTTATGTATTTCACCCACAGTGAGGCAGGTGAATAGAACTTGGCCTCATCAATGTCTTCTGGCTTCCAGTCCAACATTCCAACATACCACAGAAAGTATGTTTTATTAAGAGTTTTATTTTTTCCATTAAAAAGGGAAATTATGTAAATAAAACTAGAGATGCATTTATAGTCATGCAGTTTGTTTTAATGTAGCAGTGTATCATGCCAAATAGTAATGATTTAAAATAACATTGACTATCTTTAGCACATCTATTTGCCAGTGTGGAATTCTGATAAGATACGCATCCCTGGGTTAAAGAAAAGAATCCATCACTAATGATGTAACACAAAATGCATCATTAGGCAGAGAGCTGCAGGAAGCCACTTGATCTTCTAAAACAAAGACAAGCAGAACTTTAGAAATACTTCTACCATCAAATGTATTATTTGTCTTTGGTTGTCATTTCACTGTTGATTCATTCAGTAAATGCTAGTTGAGCACCACTGCCTGCATAAGGCATCGAGGTGGGGCCTGGAGTACCACCCCAGGCTTGTGGTGCTTACTACCGGATCCATTTAAAACCAGGCTGAGGATGATTTGGGTTCCGGAAAAATGCCTCTTCTGAAACTAGAGAAGCACATGGACAGGAACAAGTGAAATTATTTTCTAAAGACCTGTTTACCTAAGAAATGATGGACAGCATAAATGGAAGTTTGATGCATAATTATTTTTGAACCACAGTTCAGAGTTCACACTTTAAATAAGAAATTGTTAATCTGACTGAGTGAGATTATGGATTGTTGTTCC
Source organism: Tolypeutes matacus (assembly GCA_026826555.1). Classification (NCBI taxonomy): domain Eukaryota; kingdom Metazoa; phylum Chordata; class Mammalia; order Cingulata; family Chlamyphoridae; genus Tolypeutes; species Tolypeutes matacus. The sequence continues at coordinate 21,368,620 of JAKSZT010054487.1, forward strand.
TTATTATCTGATAAATTGAAAAATAAAATTTCAATTGGATATATTGCTTGTCAGAATAACTAATAAATTTTATCACAAGTAACAAGCAAAAATTAATACCAGTGAAAAAAATCTATATAAACTGTGAAACTTAATAGCATGTTTCATGGTTATATACTTAAAAGCAAGGTATTTTAATGATTTTCCTTATTTCTAACTAGCTACATGCAACATTTAGCAATGTATCACCATTCTCTGTTGACACCACTGAATTTCTAAATGGAAAATATTTAAAATTCAATATTCAAAAATGATTTAGCTTCATTAAAGCAACTTAGTCACTAGTTCCCTATGGATTTGAAAATATATTGGATATTTTGCAACTGCCACTGTCCATACCCAACAAGAACTTAAAAAAAAAAAAAAGTCTACAAAATCTAAATAAATACGGAAACATTTAAAGCCCCCCTCCCATAAGAAAAGGGAAGGTCCCAACTCCAAAATCTTGGTGAACTTCCTATATTGTTATACTATAATGCTATCCTTTGGTGATTTTAGCCACCATTTTCTCTTCTGGCCTTTTCAAAACAGCCTAACCTAAATCCTTATTTACCATTTCTAGTAATGTATAATCTCTTCCTCATTAAATCTGAAAGGATTATAATCTATAAATATACATGTAAATAAAGGTAGGTAGGGGTCAGGGGAGAGGGGATAACATCTCTTTAGTAATAAGGCAACCTAAGGCCAGCAAAAGATTCAGGTACCAAAAAGAGAGAAGACTAAGAAAAGTGGAAGTAGAATGAACGTTTTTAAGCAAAAGAATCTATATTAGATGTATGTATATACTTGAATAAAAAACTTTATCATATTATTCACATGAGGGAAATGGATGTGGCTCAAGAGGTTCGGCGTCCGTCTACCATATGGAGAGACCGGGGTTCGATCCCCGGTACCTCCCAGTAATAAAAAAAAATAAAATAAAAATTTAAATTGAAGCCATAATTCCAACTTTACTTTTCCTTGAAGAAGTTATTTCTCATCAGCTGATGATCCTTTCAGATTGCTGTTGATAGAATGCAGACATTTACTGGGTGTCTACTATGTGCTAAAAGTTAACTCACATGCAGTCCATTCCTTCAGGTTTAGAGTCTAAAAGAGGTTTCATATTTAAAGAGATTATATTCCCAAGTGAAATCCAGAAATAGAATGGCAATAATGTTTGAGTTTGCTACCGAGAATTTTTATAATCCCTTTTTATTTTCACTGATGCAAGTTATTTTCATTCCTTAACCTAGAATCTAAACTACCACCACATAAACTGTCTGTGCATCATGCTTTAAAATATAGCAGCTTTCCAAAATCTAGTAATAGTTAAATTTTGCCCTATTTATATCAATGAGACATTGCCCATTTCAGGAAAAGGAATTTATTAGTCTAGCAAAAATGAGGTTAAAAATAATCATTTTTATACGCCCGTAACTGTCTTGTTTGACTCTTTTTTTAAATCCCAGCCTGTGTACTGCTGATGTGATGAAACCTTAATGCCAACTTGAGCAATAGATTTATCTCCCACCTACTGTGGAAATGCTGGCAAACAGTATGACTGTATAGTTTTTTCTTTTAGTTATTTTTGCCTCATTTAAACCTAAAAGGGACTTGAGATAGCATACCAAACAATACAAATAGACTTTCAAAATCAAGACTAAGGGAAACAGGTACAGAAAAGTGACAACAGACCAAAAGCAAAGGTACAGACTTAGACATCCTGAGCCCAATGCTGTTTTAGTTTTTCTCTCTGTGTTGAGTGCCCTCTTGTGGTCAGCCTGAGAGAAAGGGAATTCTATCTGACAAGAAAGAACAGACTTGAAAGTTCTCTACCCTTTTCCACCGTCCATTAACCCATGCACACGGCCAAAATCACAACACCATCCCAGGCATGTCTTTTCACTGATCATTTCTCTCTTTTGTGTGTTAGTTTTCTTTCTCTTACTCCAAAATATCTGGTAAAACCGTTGCTACTTTCTGCACAGCACTTTCAGAGTATTCGTACCTACTGCCTAGAAATTAAAACACAATCACAAATTTAGCTACATAGCAGTGCCTTGGTCTTCACTCTGAAATACAGTAAAATCTACTTTGACCTTTCGGCCATTAGTGGGAAACTAGAAGAGAATTCAAAATGGCAAAACTTTAATAATCACAGACCTATGAAAACAAAGCTACTGAGTCGATTGACTCCAAAACTCACAGTTTTTAATCTACTAGAAGATTACAAGTGGAACCTGAAATACCTTGAATTGACCCTGGCAAAAAATTCAAGTGGTTTTTAAACTCCCAATAGCCATCTGTGGGTGTTGGCCAGAGATTCTATTACAGCTAAACTTCTGGCCCGTTTTTAAACCAAGATGCTTCTAACATTCTAATTTCCAGCATATGGGTTAGGCTATGTTTTTAACCTGCAAATTATACTAATATCATGTTTAATGGAAATTAGAATTTTTGAGAGGAAAACAAGTACACTGAAAGCAACAATGTGCTAATATTACCCAAATTACTTACTCAGCAAAATGCTATGACCAGAATTCATAAACAAAAATGTATAAACTGAAAATCTCACTAAAGAAAGTCTTCCTATTTAGTTCAAAGTCAAAAAATTAGGAAAAAGAAAAGAAAAACCAACAAATTACAAAACACAAGGCTTGTCATATAATTAATTGACAAATTTCAGAACTTATGCAATTTTAAATAGGTATGATATTAAACCATAAAAAATTCAAAAGCAAGTGTATAAAAAGCTTTATTAAGCAGATATTTGGTACCATTACCACACTGAAACATTTTTAATAACCTTTAGTTTTAACTACATAATGACGATGTCAGCTCTTAGCACCTGTTTTCACTCCCAAAGCCTTTGTTTTATGCTGTTGTTTGTGTGTTGGTTTGCTTACTTTGTTTTATTTGAAGAAGTGAGGGTAAGTGGGAGAATATGTTTAAAGGAGAAAATTATTGCACAATTTATTTAATAGTCCTACTGCGCCCTGTGGTACAGTGGTAACCATCTCTCACTCCTTTCCACCTTCTTGTGAAAGTTTGCCTGGTTTGAAAATGATTCTTTTTTTTTAATCAAAGCCCAAATTCTGCTCAATCAGATTTTTCATTCCTCTCCTGTCTGCAGTACCCCACCAGCAACCCTTCCCTAGGCTCTGCCTGATAAGAGCACCAAGTCAAGGGACCAAGTCAGGTACCATTAGCAATAGCAACTTGAAGTCCAAAGCCAAGAGTGGCAGGACGCTGTCCAGGTAGTCAGAAATCGTAGAGGAGACGAATGACAAAGGAACTGTCTCTGTCATCATGTACAAATGTAACAAGCGCCTCAATCAGGGAAAACTGACATTACTCTGGTAATTTTTTATTGACCAAACTGTAATAGCAAGTTAAACAAAACTTTAGCAAAAGATATTAGTGGTGGAGAGAAAGCCATATTGAAAAATTATACTTTTCTATCTACCCAATTATAAATAACTTATATTTGGATTAAGATTTTTTTTTTATTCTTTTGTGTAAAAATATCTTTAGATGATTGTTTAATATTTCCGGTTTTATTAAAAAGAGTGTAAAAAAAGACTATTATAATTTAAATGAGATGGCATATAGTAAAGCATATAGCACAATGCCGGACAAATAGGAGATATGTATTTTCATATTAAAAAGTATTCCAAAAAGAAATCATTCAACTTACATCAGTGTGCTAATACTTAGGCTTCTAAAATTCTTCTGTGGTTGTCTGAGCCATCACAATTTTAAATGTGTGTGAGTATAAATTGTGTATAAATGTAGCTTTTCACTCATAGTCACCTTAAAATGGAGATTTTTTATTTGCTAAATTACATACACACACACTCATATGGCTTCACACATATGGCTTTAGAGAGAAATTAACATTATTTGAACAAATAACACGCTATGAAAACTAGGCAATACAATTTTTTTTACCTGCTTTACATTTTTAATGTTTAATAGACACAAACCAATTTCTTCTTGGAGAAAAATCAGCTTCATAAAATTATTGAGACTTTGGATATTTGGATAAATTATATATTTCAGGAGTCTTTTACAAGCTCCCTGTTACCATCAAATTAAACATAGTTAGTCATTATCTGAATATTCAACATGCCAGCCCATCTTTCTGCTTTAAATATTTGTAAACCTAAAGGTATATGTTATAAAGTAATTCATAACCTATTTACTTCCAGATTTGCCCTAAGTTGCTATTTGTTGGAATAAACTATAACATGAGAAAAAAAGCTTTCAATGTTAAGAAGAATTTCTTCATTAAATTTTGATTTTACAATCTAAAACTTAGATTTTCATCAGTTTTATCAGAGATTTTTTTTTACTTTTTTTTCATGCCAAAATCTTAAGTTATTAACCAAAAAAAGTAACAGAGGAAGAGGCTGATTTTCTATTTCAATTTATTGAAAATACCCGCTCATAAAAATGTAGATGGAGCCATTATTTCCTACAGCAGCTGAGTGGTGAGCAAGGACTTCAGCTGATGCACCACATTTACAGTGCTAACACTTCTAAATGTAACCCCAGCATCTCTAACTACTACGCCAAATTAAGTAATTGTGGCCACCAAGGAACCATGGGGAGTTGCAGCTAATTCTAACACAGGCACATTGACTTGGAAATTCTTTCATTGAATCTGGAAAGGAATCTCCAGATACACTAAAATTTCACTTTTAGAGTGTCTAGTAGCCATCATTGATAAGCTAAAAATAATAATTTGATTTCAATGAAATAATTTTTGGCTACATATAATATATTACCTAGTTTGAGGTTATTATGCTTGAAAAAATAATCCATTCTGTAAACCATAATGGCATGACAGCTTAGATCTCATTAATACTTAATTGTAACCTAATGAATACTGTATTCCTCTCTTTTTTTCCTCAAAGTTCCTAGAATATTAAATATTATCCTGATAAAGCTTTATGCTGCCAGTTCACTAAATGTATTTATTGCCAGTCTCTGTGTAGCTTATGTAAAAGTTTAATGCCGATTACCCGATTACCCGTGTCTGCTGCATTTAAAAGCTGCCAGCGCTATTGTCTCATCTTATTATGCCAACACCTTATGTTATGGTGTCATATGCATAGGCCATGGTACAAAGTGACTGTAAACGACTTAACATCTAATCCAAAAAAGGTCTGAGGCAGTACAATAATGCCTTTAGTTAAAATCGTTCACTGTTTCAATCTTTCCCATCTGTGTATTCTTTACCATAAATACTGAAGTAGTATTTTTTAACTTTTCTCAGGCTTGTAATAAAAACCCCTGTCTTACCTATATAGCCAAAAATATGTGGAGTAATTCAGTTTAAAAGTGTTGTCAAGCAAACTAAAGAGAAATATTACTGATTTTCCCAGATAATTCCTTAAATTGTTTTCCTTTGGAGGGTAGCCCTGCTTTACAAGGCTGCTTTTACCACTGTTGTGTGTCACGTAAATGGAGGAGACTGGTGAACTTACTTTCTGACCACAGCTCTTTTCACGAGTCAAAAGATGCACAGTCCTCAGAAATGAACCTACTAGTGGTGTCCAGTGTTCGAGTGCATAATTAATTTTGGTCCCCAAACATTAAAGTGAAATATCTATGAATTTAACATATATAGACTTTCAAAGGCCAGCATTTGTTGCAAGAACCAAGTAAGAAAGGGGAGGGAGGGACGGAGGATGGAAAGGGTGGGGAAGGGAAAAATAATAGAGAAAGGTAAATCTTCCAATGAATTAAATGAGGGAAATGTGAAAATGATGGTGTGCATCTTTTTGAAAAGTTGGTTGAGTTTTGGGGAAAATTGTGTTTGTGTGTGTGTGAGTAGCATGTATGTGTTTAGGGTCAGGAGGGAGAGCCTGAGTTATCTACTGCTTTTTTTGATTAACTAGAGTCATATATTATTAAAAGAAATTGTCTAACTCCTAAAACTCATTAATTCAATGCTTAATGCTAGAATTATAAGCTTATTGCTAAACTCAGCACAACGCTGAAGATTCACAGTGTGATTTTTTTGAAAACTTATGGTGAAGTTGTTTAGTGCTATCAGTGCTCAATGTACATTAAAAAAAAAAAAATTGGGGGGGGGCGGGGAATAGTCATGGGTAATTTCCCTGTAAAAGATATTGAAATACAACCTATTTTTTTCTCAACGTGTAGAGATTTTAATCATTTCTATTAAGTCCCAAACATCTCACAAATTAAAAACATGCAAAGCTATTTTTAAAACCTAAGTAATAGAGTGTCAGATACTAAAAGCTAAATTAACAGTTCCTAAAATTGCTGTACATATTAAGTAAAATAATTTCATAATTCTAAGTTATACACGGTATTATTACATTTATAGATACAGTTGCATGAAGCATCATTCACTTTTAGTAACTTCAGTGTTTCAGAGTGTTTTCATACTAGCCTATGAATGCTCTGAATGCTGAAGGAAAAAAGAAGCACAAGTCATATTTTATTTTTAAGATTTCTCAATTGGTTGGGTTATACTGTCCTATTCACAAACATAAACGCATTAGCATTTCACCTTATACTACATTGAAATACTTTTAATGCAAACTCCCAATAGAAGATAAAGCATATGCATAAGTGGTGAGTCTTGTCTAGCCTCACTCATCTGCCTCAACATGCTTCATTTCATTATATTTGCAAACAAAATGTTTTTATTTCTTTTTGTAAAGAGGATACGATTTAGCACACTCGTGTTTGTCTAGCTGTCCATCCTGCACCTACAATGCCTTTCTTTCCCATTTAATGGTGTTTGTATCAATGTCCCCATATCTGCTGCATTTTAACTCCGTAAAAAAGAAAATGTTGATTCCATATTAATAGTTTTGCTGATCAACTCAATATTTCTGCACCAGTCAGCATATTTATATGCATGTAGTAGTCTGTACGATTGTTCAACATCAAAATAATTGTTTACTTTATGTCAAAATGTCTATAAAATTTCTGGCATTGTTCTCCATTTCAGTCTGGTAGAATAAGCAAGATAGAAAAATAAATGTGTAAATGAATCATCTGTGTCATTTCAGTTCTCTGCGTGAAGCCAGTTTGAGCATGGCATACACGCTCACCACCCAACAGTCCATGGCTTCTTGACACCTCCTTACTGACTATTTAGGCAGGCAGCTTTTGGATAAGATGTAGGATAAAACTGCCAAGTATGGGAAAAAATAAAAGCAGGCTCCACTGCCATTCAAGGAAAGAAAGATTATACTCTCCTTTTCAAATGAATCTCTTGGGACAGCCCACATATCTAAGTCCCTTAGTCTATATTTTTTAAAATTTCAATGCAAACCACTTTTCCAAAACCCTGGGGTGAGGTAATCAAAGTAACTGTTTTGAGATAGTCTCCCACAGCTGCTCCTGAAGCCAACTCAGGACAGTTCATGTCAGTTCAACAAATCTTAACTCCTGACCACGGGGTCAGCTCAATGGGCACACAAACTGTGCAGCCACACACTCAAGCTTAGAAGAGGCCCCCCATATTTTCATTTTGCACCAGGTCCCACAAATTATGTGGCCAGTCCTGCCTGACCAGCAAGGTAATAAGACTGCCAACTGATTCACTCTTTCCAAGACAAAAGCTTAACACATAGTGAGAAGAGAAGTTTATTTAACAAACGCATATATAGCACTTACCATGTGTCAAGTCCTATACATATATTTTCTCAATTAATCCTCATAATGCTAGTAATATCGTCCCATTTTCCAGACGAGCCAATCAAGGCACAGAGAAGTTAAGTAACTTGCCCGTGGTCACACAGGTAGTAAAGCCAAGATTTAAATCCAGGCATTTCCAGCTACAGAGTTGGGGCTCCTGACCCTTTAGGCCATGCTGGCCCTTGCTTTGCTAGGCTTGCCTTTCCAGCAAAGTTAAGTTCACCACTTGGCTTATCAGTAGAGTACTGGGGATATGCTTTACACTCTTTACCTTAAAGACCTTTGATTAGTATCTAAAAGTGTCAAGGATGATTCCTTCTGGTATATGTCAACTCTCCACAGCAAACGTTTCCCTGCCCTTAATACCAGGCACTTGTCTGAATTAAACTCATAAGCCTTAAAATGGCTGTACATACTAAGTAAAATATTGCCTTATATTTGTCCCTGACACAGATGTGAGTGCAGGGCACTGGTCTCTCTACAACAAACTCAGGCACTGATAGCAGAGGGGAGAGAAGTGACTGGCAGAATAGATGGCTGTGGGCTCAATGGTACTTAAAAGCTTTCCCTGAGAAGTCCCCCCCTCCAACACACACACACATACACACATCTTTGTAAAACATGAGTGGCCAGCATGCATGAACAACTGTGACCCTCCTGGTTGTTCTTTCATTTAAAAGAGGTATGAACACATAAAGGATGCATTGTTATGGCCATAAGAGGTCAGGGCTAATGATGTAGAGGAAATCAGTGCTCACTGCCCATTTATTCTAGGAAGAGCCCCTCTACTCTGGGCTAAGGTCCAAAGCCACAGAAGAGGAAAGAGGGATCCGAAAGGGCCTGCTCCACCCACACCTTCTTGGTTTGCACCTTCAGGAGCAGCCATTTCAGTCAAAACAGCAGTAGGTCTCTCCAGCCTTCCCAGGCTAAGGGCCATCTGTCCACAGACAGAAATACAAAGCTTCTCCCTTATAATCTTCTCTGTACTACATCATCCCCCACCCCCAAACCTTCCCTTTCTGAAAGCTCAAGGGAAACAAACTAAGAAAGAAAATGAGTGGGACAAGTTGGGGGAGGAGTCATTGCTCCTAGAATTCCATTTAACCTAAGAAAGAAGGCATAAAAACAGCCCGCCCATGTCTCCTGCCCTCTGTTGACCTGGCTGAATGCACAGTTCTCCTCCCATCTCTATGGTCCCTCCTTTCTGCTCCAGTGCACCCTATTCACCTTCTTCCCTCAGCCCTAGAAAAATAAACCCTCCAGTGCAAGACTTAGGCCTCAAACAATGGAGGGGGGAGGGGAAATAATAGTTTATCATCTACTCTAAGAGAGCTAGGAAAAGATTTTTTCTCTCTTTCCCACCTGCTCCCATACTCAATCTCATGTGACCAGGTGGGTGTAACTATCTCCAATGGCTGCAAAGTAGCAGAGAGAGTGCTGGAGCCAAAACTGAGCCTGTTCCTTACTTCTGCTCAAGTTTTCTTTTCTCAACCCTTTTGACAACTCTGACAATCCTCTAAGAACTGAAGTTTATTGGGTTCCCTTGCAAGATCTTGAGAGCTTGACTTCAAAGAGGTCGACCAACATGATCGTGATGGGGCTACATTTTGCATGGAAGTCTCTGGGTGAAAGAAATGTAAGGACCCCTCACATGACTTTGAAATTTATCTTTAATCATATAAGAAACCAACAGTTCTATCAGAACTCAGCACCATGCTCAAGGTTGTAAGGAGACATAGGGTTTAATTCTGGCCCTTGTAACTCACAAAGAGCTTGGATGAACTGAAAGTACCTCTGGAAGAGAGTCACAGTGATCTCTAAAGCTAAACAAAAGAAAATGGAGAAAATGAAAAAGAGAGGGATGACCTAAGAAATAGAAATATGTTTAATTTTTTTTTTTTTCAGTTATAACACCATACTGGAGGACAAGGATAACACTCATGTGAAGATATTTGGTAGAGTGATTTTTAAGATAGTCAGCATTCACTCATTCATCACATAGAGTCTTCCTGAGCTAGGCACTGTGCTAAGAACTAGGGACTTAAGGCTAATAAGATGTGGTCCCTGCCCTCCAACAGTTTATAGTCCTTAGTCAGCACAAGTGCTGCCATTGCTTTCATGCACCTACCTTGCTCTCGTCAGCCACTAATCATATACTACTTTCCAATGAACCAGGTTGCAGCTTCGGGATGCAATACCCAATCAACCACCAGGCAGCTACAGCAGCTAATCCCAAAATTTCTTGATGTTTCCTAATCACCAGAAAGACAAAGAACATAATTTCTCCCTCTATGATAATGACCATGATAATTATGATTATGGCAAACAAACTGAGAGCCTATTATGTGCAGGAGTGTCCTAAGAACTTTCTATGCATTCTCCTTCTATGCAATCTCATTTCTCTAAAGTGATTGGCTAACAGAAATCTATGTGGTCATCACTGAAGACTCATTCAAAAGAGAACGGGAATAAACTCCAGTATGAGGAAATTAGATGTCCTTCAGATGAATTTTCCACAAGTGATGGATGTTTCACATTAGCCATAACGAGGGAGCTGGTGAAATCTTCTCAGAATGTCTTCAGGAATTAGGATAGATCTTCACCCAGCTGTAATGAGAAGTGCAAACCTGCCTGAATGAAGGAGGACAAACCAAATGACCTTTCTGTGTCCTTTTCATTGCCGAGATTCTATAATTTGTGGTGCTCCAGAATCAAATTTATTTTTGCTAAAGTCTGTGGTAAATTGTAATCATTAAATTGTCTCTAAAGCCACTTAGCACAGATGACAAATTAGTAAGGGGGGGAGGCAAGCAATTAGCAAAAACATATTTTTAAACTTCCATCAATTGCATATCTATATTTTGTGCTGAAGCACACATCCTGTTTAGAGAATTACTCTCAGAAGTATCTCAAAGCCAGTGCTAGAAGTTATGCAAAGGTTAGGTCCTAGAAACTCAAACACTCGAATCACTAACTTGGATGAATAAATTAATTTGTGCTGAAATGTCTTATTTTAGGATGAATGTGATTTCATGAATATTTATTGCTTGTAGAAACAAACTGATTTAAGGAAGAAATAAAAACAATGTCACATTTTTCTATTTTAAGAATTCAAATATTTTTTTCTAAACATAATTCAGAAAAACATAATTTATGTTGCACCTGATTTTAGCAGGAAATTGCCTTGTAAGGCTTACTATAAAGTCATTTCTCAAAGAAACAAAAGCTTCAAATAAGAAAATGCCACAATATTCCTCAGCTTTAAATAATGGTATCCCAACATTTATATGTAGTTACATAGGACCATCTGGCTTTATTTATACTTAAATCCATTGTCTATAGGGCAAAGTCCAGCCTATTAGGCTCTTACTCCTCACCTCCACCATCAATAATAAGGTTGACATGGCTCTTTCCAAATAAATGAGAACTTATTCTAATTTATTAAGTTAGAAGAAGAACAAAGCATATGCTGAGCTGAATGGAAAAAGATGGAGCACAAGAGAAAGGAGAGGGAAGCGGCTGTGGCTCGATCAGTAGGGCTCCCGTTTACCATATGGGAGGCCCCGGGTTCGGTTCCCGGGGCCTCCTGGTGAAGGCAAGCCCGCCCGCACGGCGTGGTTAGCTGACCCAGTGAGCGCAAGCAGCAAGGGGGGGATAAATGAATAAATAAATAAAATCTTTAAAAAAAAAAAAAAGAGAAAGGAGAAACTGGAAAATCGAGGTACAAATTCTCATGATAATTATCAAATCAGTGCATCAGACAAAAAGATATGAAGGCTTCTGGCTTTTCACTGATAGAATTTAAAGCTTTTTATTTCTTCCCTTTTATTTTGCATGGCATTTTGGAACGGAAGAAAAGGTCTAATATGTCATGGGTCCTGAGCATTCCATCCCTTTGGAGGTTCCAACCAAGCTGTATGCTGACATCAAATGGATGCTTCCAATTGAATTGTATAAGCCTTCTGTGGTCCCCTGTGTATTGGTAGTGTCACTGGGTGCAGTGTCAATAAAGGCACACAGGATCTGGGGCAGTGAGGAACAATGTCACTCAAGGCAACTCTAATGTAGCTCAATAGAAAAGTCAAGTCACTGCTGAGGTCATGAACCATAGTCATCACTCAACTCCTAACCATTCTAACCCAAATTAGGACACAAAGCTTTAGGATGATTTCTCTGTGGGCATGGTAGTGAGGGGCTGGCCAAGGAGAGTGGGAGCAACGGAAGAGTGAGAGAAAGGTGTGACTAACCCAGGAGAGAAGGAATTAAAGCTTGGTCTGTACTGGAGGGTGGTTTGAAAATGTATGTGATGTGTGTGGAAAAAAAAGAGAGACGTTAAACATTATTTCAAGGTTTCAAACAAACTCGAATGCCCTGGTGGAGAGCAGTGCTACTGTACAAACCAGGACACACAGAAGGAACAGTTTATAAGGAAGATGAGAGATGTCTCAGATATATTGGATTTGAGATGCTATCAAGCCCTCTAGGAGGATCTCCAGTGGGCAATTAGAGAAATGTAAGAGGTACATAATAAATGTTTTGCTGACATTGTATTGTAAAACATAGTATGTTCAATGATATTCAAGGTGTGTTCAGTGTGCTGTGCTAAATTACTACAAATGTGGTATATCTGTAATGTGTTACCTCAGATGATTTGTGTCTCTGATTTTCATTTAATAAGCCTGTGCTTTTAGTATATCCCAGAAGAAGAAATCAAGGGAATTCTTTTGGAAAGTGTGCAGTCCATCTGCATGGCCACATCATCCAATCCAGTTTGGGAAATTATCATGCAATCAGTCTCTCCTTACTCTGGTATAATGGGGTGGTACACCATCCCATTGGAACCACTCTTGGTGAACTTCCTTAACCTGCCAAGACCAGAATTCATTGGTCACTGTTCTGGTTTGCTAGGCTGCCAAAAGCAAAATACCAGAATGTTGGCTTCAACACTGGGGACTTTATTAGTTTACAGGCTTACAGTTCTGAGGCCATGAAAATGTCCAAACCAAGGCATCATCAAGACAATACATTTTTCCTAAAGACTGGCTGCCAGCGATCCTGGACTCCTCTGTCACATGGCAAGGCACATGGCGTCATCTGCTGGTCTCTCCCTTCTCTTGCTAGTTTTGTTGCTTCCAGCTTCTTGCTTCCATGGATTTCTCTCTTTTTGTCTGAATTTCATTATCTTATAAAGGACTTCAGAAAGAGGATTAAGTCCCACCCAGAATGTGGTGGGTTACATCTTAAGTTCCTACTCATCGAAAAATCCTACTACAATGGGTCCACACCCACAGGAATGGATTAACTTTAAGAACATACTTTTCTGGGGTACATACAACTCCAAACCATTGCAGCCACTTAACATGATCAAATACATCCAACATATGATTTTATGACTACTTATAAATAAGGAAGAGATTAGGTTTCAAGAAATAGATTTGGGTGCCAGGAGCATGATGACTGTCACTAGAGCTAAGGAAGTAGATGGCATTTTATTTGGATAAGCATTTAAAGAAAGCAGAGAAAAGGGCAGAGGCTAAAACCCTAGAGAAAACTTACATCTCAACATCCCCCCCAATCCCCAACATTCTTCCTGAGGGATATGCTCCTTCCCATCAGTAGATGTCCTTCTCTAGCAACAATTCTCACCCAAGAGGCATTGAGCACCTAAGAATAGAGTTAAAGGAGGGTGGGGAGGAAGATCTGGTAGGGAAGTGAACCGTAGGTAGTTTAAAATTTTCCTAGGTGATAATGATAGGGCACACTCATTTTTGCTACTTAAGGGGTTATGCTTCTAATTGAGAATGTCCGATTTAGTAGAAAAGAGCCAAAAGAAGATGTAGAAGAGAAAAGAAGCAGGAAGTAGTGGAAAAAAATTTAGGAAGCAAACCCAGGAGAAAGAAGGAGGGCTTTGCAAGGAAAGAAAGATGAACTCTGCCAAATGCTATACAGGGATTGAGGATGAGTGTCATTGAATTTGTTGACTTTTTAAAGAGACCCCTAGCCACAAAATCTAGAATCTCTAAGAAGAAATCTTACAACATAAATTGTAAAACAAAGATACCAAGTTTAAAAGAAAAATTAAGAACTGGAAAAATATATTTGCAAGACATATGACCGTCAAAGGACTACTTTACATAATAAAAAAAGGAGCTTTTCCAAATCAGTAAGAAAAAGAATGCCCTGAAGAGATAATTTACAGAACAGAATACCAACAGGCTTTTTAAAAGGTACTCAATTTCACTCAAAAGAAATGCCAAGTAAAACATTAAGATTCTTTTTTCTCCTATAGAAATGGAAAATATTTGTTTTAAATAACAATGTAAAGTATTTGAGATGCTATCAAGGCCTCTAGGGGATCTTTAGCAGGCAATTAAGGAAATGTACAATATAAATTATGAATGTAGAAAACACATTTCATATACTTACAGGAGTATAAATTGGTATAGCTTCTTTGGAGGAAAATTTAATGGCATCTATTAAAATTTTTTAATTTGATTTGCCCTTGCAGTGAATTAAAATAAAATAGGGATTTTTGTCACACTTTCATCCTGCCTCAGCATCTCCAAGGTCAGTAGTAACATAAAGGACTTTCACATCTTAGACCCTGTTATTAGGTCCCGTAGTGAAGATGCCTGACACTGGCTCATAAAAGAAAAACAGTGTCAACCAAGAAATAACAAACAAGGCTGCAAGGCAACAAAAGCATGTATTTGGGTTCTTAGATTGTGACTTGGGGAGCACAGATTCAGGTAGCAACCTAAATTGTGTTCTGTTGGTGCATTCAGGCAAGGGTTTCTAAAGAAAAAGATTACATACGTTATTTGTGATTGGTGGATATTTGGGTCTCTCCAAATATCTTTCAGGTTAGATAGTTTACTGAGTTCATTATCTTGTGGTTTGTTTCTGGTGTCCAAATGCCCTAAGGGTTTAGAGGAACTTTGTTATTTGAGGTTTGCATACTTTGGCAGGTTGGGATATCTGGCTGAGATGTGCTTAAGAGTAACCTCCAGAATGACCTCCTGATTCCATTTTAAATCTCTTAGCCATTGTTACTCTATTTTCTTTCTTTCACAAATCCCCCTTTTGATAAATACCTTTTTCCAAAAGCATTGCTGATCCACATTCGGTACTAATTTCTCAGCTCCAGGGAAGCTCATCTCTGGGAGTCATGTCTCATATAGGGGGTAGGTAGTGAGTTTATTTGTAGAGTTTGGCTTAGAGAGGGGCCACATTTGAGCAGCAAGGAGGTTTTTAGGAGGTGACTCTTAGGTATTAGGCTTAGTTTAGTCACTATAGCAATAAGTTCATAAGTACAAGCATCAAGATCAAGGGCTTGACTCAGTGGGTAGTTGTGGCTATTATTCTATAGATAAGGAACAAATAAGAGACATTATAGTGACCATAATAAGGAAAAGGATTAGCAAAGATTGCAATATGCTATGAATCCAGTCTCCCCAAGATCTAAGATTTAGTGAACTAAATAAGTCTTAAGCTTCAGGGTTCCCCAGTTTATGTAATATTTGAATTTTATCTTTAATGTCTTTAATGCAGATCTGGGGTTGAACACCTATGGGTGTGGCCTTTCCATGGAGTCTAAATTACCACAGACCCAGCAATTTGACAGATTGCTTAGGTCAGCAGTCTTTTGTATGGCTAGGAAGAAAGGATGATCAATGGCAAGGAAGAGAGGGTAAGAGTGAGAATGAGATGTTTAAAAGGGGAATGATTCATAATGGGAAGGACAAAGATGGGTTGGGGTACAAAAGAAGGGGTGAGGGAAGAATAAAAAAGTGTGAATAAGAGAGCTAATAGGATAGTAATGAAGATTATGGCTGTTTAATTGTGTTTATTTCAGTCTGATGAAAACCAGTTCTGGTCCTGGTTCTTGGGTTAGCTGTCTACATCAGATGCCATCTATTTCTGAGTGACTTAAGCCTAAGATCACCAGTAAGTATTAATTATACAGGTCTAGTGCCAGGTCTTGGGTTAGCTATCTATACCAGGTGCCATCTACTTCTGGTCCTTGATAATTTTGAGCTTTAGATCCTCAGTAGGAATTTATTTCCAGGCAGGGCAGGAAGCTTTCTTTAAATGAAGAGTATGAATCCAAGAATCAATACTTTCTAATTTAGCTGAACATGGGTTAGTTAACAGTACCTGATGGGGTCCTTTCCAATGAGGTTGGAGTGCATCTTTATGGAGATGCCTTTTCCAATACACAAAATTGCCAGGCTGAAGATTGTGATTTTGAATATCTTCATTTCCCAGGAGTTTGCTGTAAAAGGATTGTTTTAAGGTTTTGAGTAGTTACTGACAATAGTTAGCATTTTTCCTTTTATGAAGCAGGGCTCACATATTCCAGAATTTATATTCATAGGTCTCCATGTTATATCAAATGGGGATAACTTATGTTTTCCAAAAGGATTGGATCTTGGATTTAATAAGATTATAAGTAAAGTTTTTGGCCATGGTAGATTTAAAGATACCATGAGTTTTTCTAATTGAGTTCGAATTATACCATTTGTTCTTTCTATTAAGCCTGAGAGTTGGGGGTGATAGGCACAATGAAAATGTTGCAAAATAGGCCATATTTTGCATATTGTTTTCACAATTTGTCCTATAAAGTGGGTTCCTTGGTCACTGTGAAGTTCAGAGGGAAGCCCCCAATTTGGGATTCTTTTTTCTAATAATACCTTTGCTCCAGGAGCAATAGTAGCTTGTCTACAGGGAAAAGCTTCCATCTAATAGTACATTCAAATCATTATTAAAACATATTTATAGCCTTGAGATGGGGTAATTGAAAAAAGTCCAACTGCCAAATTTCAACAGGTCCAACTGGTAAGGGAAAATATCCTTGAGAGTTATGGAAAGGTTTTTCTGGATTATGCTTTGGACAATGAAACAATTGCAGTGTATTTTCATAGCTATTTTAGGAAATGGTATCCAGATATATTGCTTTCCTCAGCTTACCATTTTATCAGTATTCCAGTGAGTTAGATTATGAATAATTTCCCAAACTCTTATCTGGTGGCAATTAGGGAGGACTGGTTTACCACTAAGGTCAAACCATAATTTAATTGCAGGCTTGTAAAAGCAGCCAGCATTTTTCCATCTTTCTGTCTCCTGGGGAGGAACATTTTGTTGAACCTCAAGGAGTAATTTTTTTTTATGTTTCCAATAAGCTATTTGGTTCAAAAGTCATTATAGAAACAGGAATATGATTAGAATTTATAGCTGCACTTTTTGCAGCTTTACCTGCCATGTGGTTGCCAGGCTTCCCTCAGTATTTGCCTGAAAATGACCAGGAATTTTAATTATATCCAAAGCCTTTGGTAACAGTACATCATCTAACGATTCTGTAATATAAGAGATTTTGAACAACCCCAATGGCATACCGACCTATATGTTTTTCCTTCTGCAAGTATACATTCTTATGAGGGCAAAAAATTCAACTTGTTGGGTTGACAATAGGTAGGGACTTTGTTTCTATTATTTCATGGTTAGAGGTATTAGCATATCCAAAATGATAGATTCTTGAGGTATCTTTAAGGTAGGAACCATCTGTATACTGGATAACATCTGCTTTATCAGTTGGAATTTCTTGTGAATCTATTTGAGGTGTTAACAATTGGTCAGTTAAGGGAAACGGAAGTGGCTCAAGAGGTTCGGCGTCCGTCTACCATATGGAGAGACCAGGGTTCGATCCCTGGTACCTATGGAGAGACCAGGGTTCAATCCCTGGTACCTCCCGGTAAAAAAAAAAAAACAATTGGTCAGTTAAAGCTATGCATTCATGGAGTTTAGTCAGAAATAGTAGGAAGTAAAGTAGTAGGATTAAGGTCCTGACAAAGAAATAAGGAGACGTTGGGAGGAGTAATTAAGAGAACTTCTTTGGGGAAGTGGATGTGGCTCAATCGATCGGGCTCCCATTTACCAAATGGGAGGCCCCAGGTCCCGGGGCTTCCTGGTGAAGGCAAGCCAGCCCGCGTGGCTCGGTGAGCTGATGCAGCAGGACGACCCAACAAAGGGAGACAAGCAGACACAGAAAAATGCACAGCAAATGGACACAGCGAGCATAAGCAGCAAGGGGGGATAAATAAATTAATAAATAAAATCTTTATTTAAAAAAAAAAAAAAGAAAGAACTTCTTTGAATTCAGTCAAGGTCTAGGAGGAGGCCCTAGGGCCAGAGATAGGTGGGACAGAAAGAATGTGGTCCATATCTGTAGGCAATGTGAACCATAAATGGGTAGGAATAGAATCGAAAAGAAGATGGTGTCTGAATTTTATTTCCTTGACTGAAAGGATGGGACTATGTATGGGATTTAATTCCTTACTCTGCTCTGTTGAATTTGGCTCTAAGAGTTCCAAATTAATTTCCCCCTTTGGGGAGAAATATATGTGTGCTTGGATTAATCCAAGAAATCACTTCTGAGAAGGTAAATTGGGGTAAGGGGAACTAATAAAAATTGATGAGTGCCTTGTAAAGTCCCTAATTGAAAGCAAGTTGGAAGGGATTTAAAGAAGGTCATGGGTTTGTTGGAGATTCCCACCATTTGAATTGTTTCTCTACTCTGGGGAAGAGGGTTAATGAGGGCAGTGGGATTTAAGATGGAGAAGGCAGCCCCAGTATCTATTATAGCCCATATATCTCTGTTTCCAATTGTCAATCTATTTTGCCTAAAGATGTAACATGGACATTGGAAAAACCTCTGCCATATCTCCTGAGCAGCCTTAGCAGTTACATTAAAAGGCATCTTGCTTTCTTAGAGGGGGTGTCTGCTGTTTTCAACTAGTTTGGGGCAGTCTCTTTTCCAATGTCCAGATTGTTTACAGCAATTACAAGTACTCTGAACCCCGTTTGTGACCACCTTATTCTTTCACGAGAGTCTTGGTCTTTGGAAGCCGAGGCTTCTCATCAAAAGGTAGCAGGTGTTCTAATAGCATTTAAAGCCTGACCTATATCCACCAAAATAATTATTTGATTGCTCACAATCAGAACATAGGTCAAATTGATTGTTAGGGAGGCATCTTTCCACTGAAAAGAGCTCAATACCAAAGTGAGAGATTTAAAAGTCCCACGAGAATATTCATCAGCCAAGCCAAGTTTCCTTGTATGCCAAAGAGGGAAAACAAAAGGATTGCTGCTACCAGCCCAAACCAGAAGAACAAAAGTTCAAATACACAAAAGGGCTGCTGGCACCAGCCCAAGCCAGAAGAACCAAAGTTCAAATGCCCTTTACCAGAAGATACCCAAAGAAAAGCCAGAACCTCAACCAAAAAGAGGGAGATTCTGAATTGAAAGGAGCCGCCAACAGGAACCCGGGCCATCAGGGAAATAACAGCACACAAGGGGCTTTTGCAGATACCCTGCTCAAAACCAACGATGGCTCCAAAGTCAGGTCTGTGGTTGCTTCGGATCCCATTTCTGACACCATATAATTTTGACTGAGAAACAACAAACTAAGCTGCAAGGCAATAAAAATGTGTATTTTGGGTATTAGAATTGCTATTCAGAGAGCACAGATTCAGGTAGCCACCCAAATTGTGTCCTGTCTTGGCGCTTCCCGGCAAGGATTTCTAAAGAAAAAGAAGATTACATAAGATGTTTGTGATTGGTGGATATTCAGGTTGCTCCAAATATCCTTCGGGTTAGATAGTTTACTGAGTTCTTTTTGAAGCAGGTTAGTATAGGGAAAAGGGAAGACTAGTCATGGCTGGTACCTGGCAGAGAATATGGCTGTGAGGACTCACCTGGAAACCCCCTGAGGGGAAAGCTGCTACTAAAAGAAAAGCCAGAAAGACCCTACTGAGACCCTGGCCACGAGGTCCCATTTGGAACTCTTTCCGGGTCAAAAGGAAGCCCCAGATAACTCCAAACAAAAGGCCTCACCATTGACCTCTGAGAGCTAACAGATGAGGCAACCAGTCAGAATAGCAAACAACTGGGGCCGTCCCCAACATTAGGAAAGGGGAGGAGGAAAGTCTTTAAAAACCCTAACCGGGCCCCAAGTACACATCTTACCCTGTAGGATGCCCGCAACCCATGTCTCGGGTTGTGTACTTATCTCATTTCTAGTTTTCTTGTTTCTTAATAAACTCCTTACTCCCTTGCCTATGACGTGTCCTTAAATTCTTTTATGTGACATAGCCAAGCACCTAGAACCCCAGAACCCAGAGCATTCCGCTAACATTTATCTTGTGGTTTCTTTATGGTGTCTGGATGTCCTAGGAGTTTTGAGGACCACTATTGTTTGAGGCTTGCATACTTTGGTAGTTTGTGATATCTGGCTGAGACGTGCATAAGAATGACCACCCGACACCATTTTAAATCTCTTGGCTATAGTAAACTCTATTTTATTTTTTATTTCTTTTCAAAACAGCTTCTTTCTCTCCTCCCCCACACACTACCCAGGCTCATACCCGAGCAAAGGTCAAATACAAGCTCCACAATCCCCACTGGCTTGACCAAGGACTCCAGCCCCATGCTTATGACACTATAAAGCAGGGGTTCTTAAACTTTTTTGTTCCACAGTCCCCTTTGCTAGTCAGGTAAAAACCACAGACCCCTTACTAAGTCCACACTATATTGTGTATTATTAAACAGGTGTATCACACCCGTCCCCACAAGAAAAATGTTTTTTTTTTTTTTATTTCAGTTCAAGCTCGAGGACCCCTTGTTAAGAATCCCTGCTATAAAGGCACAATTCCCAGGTCCACTGTAACTTTTGCTCCCTGCCTGCTTATGTGAGCCCATGCTCCTGATGTGTTTCCCCATGTGACCTGTGGGCCGTGCAGTACCTCTCTGTTCTAGGACCTGTCAATACTAATAAACTTTCCTTTCATGCATCTTGGGGTCACTTGTCCTTATGCACCTGGACATCTATATAAAGAGCTTACAATTCAGCCCTAGCAATTCATCTTTTAGGCATTTATCCTAAAGAAATGTTCCCACATGAGTAAAGTTTGCATCCAGAGATATGTGCCACAGCCCAGTTTAAAACAACAACACTGAATAAACCTAAATGTCTATCAATAGGGAGTGGTTACACTAATCACAGTATACACAATGGAATTCCGTGAAGCTGTTAAAAAAAATTAAGGTAGATCAATACGTCCAAAGACATGTTCTTAACTGCAAAAGGAAAATGATAACCATGGCTGCCTCTGGGGAAAGAGGCTGGGGAGTTTGGGGCTGGGTTGGGGAGGAGAGGTAAATACTTTGGGCTGTGAATTTTTTGTACTATTTGGACTTTTTTCATATGCTTGGAATTTTTTTTTCAAATCATTAAAAACAGGTTGAAAAGGAAAATGAAAAAAGCTAGTCATAGCTATTTCACTAAAGCGGAGAGATGACAACTGGACAGCAAAGGGTTAAGGAGTAACCAGTGTATGAGTGGAGCATCTTTCTTTCCATTGCTTTAATTCTGATCAAATCCTACCTAGCTAGTCATCACTGTTTCAGAGTTGGAGAATAAGGCTCAGAGAAAATGTTCAGAAAATGAGAAGGAAAGAAGTGACTTGCTGGTGCTGATCCTGAATTGGCTGCACAAAATTCAAGTCCTTCCCATGGGCTTGCCTGTTGACAATTTTCCAGTTCCAAATTTGCCTCCAAGAATACCTCCTGTAAACATTTCTTTGGGCCATGTACTTTCTCTTAAGTTTGGTTGAAATTGCCCTGGAAAGTTCCCAGATATTAAGACAGTTATAGAAATTTCATAAACCACCTAAAAATTCTTCTCTACGAAAGCAGAAAACTTTGCTCTCACTAAACAAGTCATCCACCATTATTCTCCAAAGAACCATTTCCTGTTGATGAGCACCAAAACCCATTTTTGAGTCTTCAGAAATGTTAATTGTATTATAAAAGGGTGGCCATTATAGAAAAACCACACCACCATTAAAAAAATGGAAGTAGCAAAGCAGGAAATAAGGGGTCTGGGCAGTAGTGGGACATTCCTTCATCTCTGAGAGATTGTCTACGTTGCCTTTTATGTGGAAATCTTAAAGACAGGCCAAGCACTTCCAGAAAGTATTATTAATACTATCAATAGAAAAATCAGGCTGATTTAAATTTGTGAAGGAAAAAATTATTTCAACAAGATTAATGCTCACTCTTTCTCCAAATAAACTAAGATGCAAAGAGTTAATATGAAATTGTTGCCATTTTTGCAAAAGATAAGAACAATCCGAACCAAACTACCCAATTAGAATTACAGAAAAGATCTGGAAAAATCATCTAGTCTCCATTAAAGTGGGTAGTAGTGGTTCTTAATCTTTTTTGAGTAGTTCTTAATCTTTGCATTTGATGAAAATGTAGATGGTTAAAAATTCAAGCTCACAGTAGCATAGCATTGCAAATGTAATTAATACCACTAAATTGTACACTTAAAAATAGTTAAAATGGCAAATTTTATTATATATGAATATATATGTTATCACAAGAAAATAAAATTTAAAAATCCAAGCCTAAGGATTAAATGGCCCGAGTTCAAAAGTCCTATCCACCATTTACCACCTTTGTACCACAGGCAGATAATGAGGGGAGAACACCATGGGTTGCCAGCAAGCCACTGCCAGAAGCTAGGAAAGGCCAGGAACAGAGTCTTCCCTGCAGACTTTAAAGGAAGTGTGATGTTGACAGTACCTTCATTTCAAACTTCTAGGCGTCTGAACTGTGAGATAATAAATTTCTGTTGTTTTAAGCCACCAGTTTGTGATACTTTATTATGGCAATCCTAGGAAACTAATACAACATATGTACATAAAACACATGCATTTTTTTTAATGATTTATTTATTTATTTACTTTTTATCCATTTTAATCCCTACCCCACCCCCACCCCCGTTTTTGCTGTTTTTGTGTCCCTTCGTTGGGCAATTCTCTGTGTCTGTTTCCTGCCCTCTCCTCTCAACCTTCTCCTCCTGCCTTCACTAGTATTCGATCCTGGAAACCTCCAATGTGGGAGAGAGGCATTCTGCCATCTGCGCCATCTTAATTCCTGGTTTTTCAGCACATCTCGTCTTGGCTCTCCCCTGCGTCTCTCTCCTGTTAAGTCATCATCTTGCTGTGTGGTTTGGCGGGACCTGGGGGCTCATCCTCTCATGGGGCCAGATGGCTCACCCACTCGCAGAGCCTGGCGGCGCACCCGTGCACCTTCTATATTTTTCTTTATTTTACCGGGAGGTCCCGGGGCTCGAACCCACGTCCCTCCATATGGGAAACAGATGCCCAACCATTTGAGCCACATCCACCCCCACATGCATATTTATATTCAAATTTATAAACAAGAATTCAATGAAAACAATATTTAACCTAATTTTTAGTTAGTACCAAAATTAGTGAGTACTGATTTTTCTGTACTATTTTATTCTATTTCATATTTTTAAAAATTTAGAGGCCCCTTAAATTTATTGCAGGATCTGCTAATGAGTAGAATTCTGAAGTTTAAAATAGTCTGCCTTAGAGAATTTTTTACTTGATGCACAAAGTCCCTTAAGAAAAGGATTGCCCCCAAGATAGCAAACACTAATTTTTAGTGATCTGGAATATTCTACTCATTAGGACTCTCTCAGTTCCCCTGCAGCCAGAAGAAATTACAGCCTCCTCTGAAGTCTCATAGCCTTGGTTTTCACACCAGCCAAATCTATTCCCCAGCTGTGCTGAAAACTCTCAGGAATGGAGTCTAGTAATTGAGATATGAGAGAAAAAACTCTAAATTTGAAGTTGGAGGATCTGAGTTGGAACTTAATTCTGTCATTTGTAAACTGAGTGATCTTTGCCCCAAGTTCCTCATCTGTAAATTCAGGATAATAATAGCCACAAGAAATTCATCTGGTGTTAGTGGTTACATAGGCATTCACATTTGTCAAAATTCATGGAATTGTACCTTAAATTGGGTGCATTTTTAGGTAAATTGTCTCAACAAAATTGATGTTTTTATGTCTATCGTGAGCCAGTTATTAAACTAGTATTTGGGGTTTTAAAAAAAATGGGTAAAGCAGAGTCCTCATCTCTTACAACGTGTAGGCTAAAAGACATAGTCATAGAGAGAAATAATTAGTGCAGTGTTGAGTGTCCTAAGAGAAATATGAATGAGACACTAGGGCACAAAAAGTGAGGTCAAGGAAGGTTCTTGGAATGATTGACGTTTGGGTTGAGGCTTAGAGAATAATGGATGCTAACAAATGTCCTTCTATTGTCATCAATGCTGTTGCCCTCAAATACCTTTATATGAGCCTGTATTAGTCAGCCAAAGGGGTGCTGATGCAAAATACCAGAAATCTGTTGGCTTTTATAAAGGGTTTTTATTTGGGGTAGAAGCTTACAGTTACCAGGCCCTAAAGCATAAGTTACTTCCCTCACCAAATTCTATTGCCACTTGTTGGAGCAAAATGGCTGCCAATGTCTGTGAGTGTTCAGGCTTCCTGGGTTCCTCTCTTCCTGAGGCTTGTGACTCTCTGGGCTCCCAGCTGCAGACTATCAGATGAATGGCGTGTTTCTCTTCCAGGGCATTTTCTCTTTCCTCACAACTAAGCTCCTCTGTGTGCTTACTTCCCAGGACTCCAGCTCAAAAACTCTAACCTCCCTTCTCTGCGGTGTGGTTTCTCTGTGAATCCCTGCCCACCAAGGGGGTGGGGACTCAACATCCTACTGATGTGGCCCAATCAAAGCCTTAATCATTATTTAATCAAGCAAAAGTAAAACCTCTGAATCCAATACACTCTAATACACCCAGAAGAAAAAAACAGTTTACAAACATAACCCAGTATCTATTTTTGGAATTCATAACCAATATCAAACTGCTACAGGGCCCATGTCACATGTCACATGCCTGAAGAGTTCACAGCTTTCCTGAAGGGCCAACTCCAGGATACCTTTTGCTATGGAGACTCCTGAAGTATTGCTGCTGCTTCAGGTTGAGAAAAGACCACCAGCCTGAGTGCTGCTTGGAGATGTGCTCCCAGCTTCTTGTTTCCTCTTTGCAGACCTCCCTCCCTTTCACCTCTCTCTGCTCAGCAGGACCCAGCCCTTGCAGCCCTAGCAGGATTCACATGAAGGGGACCCACGCAAGCTTCCTGGGTTTTTGCCCTGTGCAAAGAATTGAAGTCCACACCAAGGTGGATCACAACAAGAGAAAGAACTTTATTAAGCCAGAGGAGGTCAAGAAAGCAAGTCTCAAATCTGCCTCCCCAAACAAAGAAGGCTAGGTTTTTTATTATTTTCAGACAAAGAGAGTTGGGGATAAGGATGTTGAGATGTTAACAGATATTGATTGTTTTGTTTAATTGGAAGTGTGTAAGCACAGATCCCAGAAGCTGGCTGGGATAAGCATTGGGTTACAGGTTACAAACTGGGTCATAAATTGTTTAATTAACATCCATTAGGAACTGACAAAATTTGGTTGGGTTAATAGATAAGGTTGTAAATAGTTCAGTGCACACAGATAATGAATAAGGGGATTTAAGCAAAACATTTTTAAATCCCTTAGAGAAAACTAAACAAAATGGGCGATCAAGGGGCTGTTAAAAATTAACTAAATCCAGCTCAGGCATGGGTGATAATATAAGGGAAAATACCAATAAAAGATTACACAGTTATAAAAAAATAAAACTTAGTATTTAGAATCAAAGAAACAAGTTTCTGAAGAAATCCTCTGTATAATGATTCAGTGACTATAGCTATTTGTTAATTCTCAACACTCAATTTCAATTCTCCCATTCTGTTTGTAAATTCCTCAGTCTTGCCAGGCTCAAAGAGAAAAGAGTAGAAAACAGGAATTTTCTAGATGCAGATGAGGGAAAGAAAAAAATAGGAATTCACTTTGTGACTAAAGACAGTTTCTTGGTAATAGGTAACAAGTACACAGCTACATTGCTACAAGTTATGAGTGAGATTACATAGTTAAAACTAAAATACCTTTCATTAGCTAAATCTAAAACTTAAGGCTGCAGTGGCACATATATCATATTGTTGCCAGATTTTCTCTAGGTTCTTGGCTAAGCTACAAGAAATGAATTTCAAGAGCAAACTGGATAAGAACAAAATTAAAAAACCCAAGGGGAAAAAAAAAAGAGCAAGCTGGGCTACTTAGGCCAGTAATTTATTAAGGAAGGGAGGGAAGAAAAATGGGAGAAAATAACAGATTATGGGTCCAAGGTAGAGTGGAAGGAGCTGAAAAGTGATAAAGAGGGCCAATTTACAGACTATAATTCCCCATTACAGATTACAAATGCCCGGGTTTTACTTGCATGCTATTCCAGGCAGAGGGCATTAATTATTGCCCCCCTCTGCTAATGACAGGGGAGGAGTCCCAGCTGTTTGCTGTTTCAATTGATTACCCAACCTATCAATCCCCTGGGAGGGCCCAATGATAAGGCCCCTGGAGAATGTCTGGGGCTTCTCCTTGGTTCCGGAGGAAATCTCATTCTGAATGGGAGTTCTTGAAAGTTCTTCCAGCAGCCATCTTGGGGGCACCAATGTCCATGTGGGCTTCTTGCCAGGTTCCAGGTCCATCTGTTGACTCCCTATTTTACTAGGCTGCCTCTACATGACTGCTTTTGGTCTCTTTCACACATGCAGTGAAGCCAGTACAGTTTCACTTCAGGCCCCACCAGATCTGGATCTGCCCTGGGCCTATTTCATATGACACAATATGTTCCTTAATCTGGGGACTGCTGGGGTCTTTACAGCTACACTCCACAGCAGTTCCTAAGCTGCTAAAGGCACAGAACCCATCCTTCTCTCATGTTGCCCTATAAGCCAATCCTACTTATGAGCACTGTACTCATTAGCTCTTAACAAACCTTAATAATCTTTTAACACACCTTTTTAAAGGTTAAGCCTAATTAAGCCAATAACCACTACTTTTTATTTTGTATGTTAATGGGGACAGAGACAGGAAGCACTACAAGTAATGGCTCTCATTAGAGGAAGGACAAAATTAACATCTATGGATTCTAATTAAATTTTGGCTTCTAAATATGTTTTTGCTTTTCACTAAAAATAGCAAAATTTTAAGCTAAAGAAGGAAATAATAAAATGCCCAAATAATTAGGAGGAAATTTGTTGCAAGAATGGCACCATTTTATGAGTTTGCAAGTTCTTCTTTTTTTTCCCCAAAATTTATTTATTTACTTTTATCCATTTTTACCCCCACACACCCCCATTTTTGCTGTTTTTGTGTCCATTCATTGGCAATTCTCTGTGTCTGTTTCCTGCATTCTCTTTTCATCCTTCTCCTCCTGGCTTCACCAGGATTTAACTCTGGGAACCTCCGATGTGGGAGAGAGGATTCCTACCGCCTGCATCACCTTAGTTCCTGATTTTTCGGTGTGTCTCATCTTAGCTCTCCCTTGTGTCAGTCTCCTGTTACATCATCATCTTGCTGCATGGCTCGGAGGGGCCTGAAGGCACACCTGCTCTCAGGGCCTGGTGGTCTGTGCACCTTCTATATTTTTCTTTATTTTTACTGGGAGGTCCCGGGGATCAAACCCAGGTCCCTCCATATGGGAGACAGATGCCCAACCATTTGAGCCACATCTGCCCCCTGAGTTTGTAATTCTGATTCCTCAAAACCCACTCAGAGGGAAGGGGATGTGGCTCAATCGATAGGGCTCCCATTTACCATATGGGAGGCCCCGGGTTCGATTCCCGGGGCCTCCTGGTGAGGGCAAGCCAGCCCGCGCGGCTCAGTGAGCTGACGCAGCAGGATGATCCAACAAAGGGAGACAAGCAGACACAGAAAAACGCACAGCAAATGGACACAGCGAGCACAAGCAGCAAGGGGGGATAAATAAATAAATAAATAAAATCTTTAAGGAAAAAAAAAAACAAAACCCATTCAGAGTTCCATAAGCCATAAGAAACCTAGATTCACCAGTGTGGTAAAATAAGATAAAAATAATTCAGAAAAGTGTATGTGCCTTGAAAAGGGTACACATTTCATTTAAAATATTGGTTGTTTATTATTGTTGTTGCTACTGCCATAATAATACCAGCCCTTGGGACTGTAAAGAGTCTGTATGGACTATGGAATATTACATTCACAAAACATTCACTTCTGCCAGGGTCATGAGTACCAGGTGTTGTTGATAGTCTTTAAAAATAAAAACCAACTGTGAATATTCTCGCTGACCTGATTTTGTGATAATCAGGGTAGGCTAAACATTCGCTATATTAGAAACCATGCATGTGTCCCCAGACCTAGTTTTTCTCCCTAGGTCTGGTTTTTAGAATGCTGGTGATAAACTAAGCCTGATTTATTATACGACCATCCTGTATGGGAAAAGACTGTAACTTTGGGTATTTTTGGTCAACTTTAAAAGATATAGCAGGGGAGATGGATGTGGCTCGGGTGGTTGGGCGTCTGTCTCCCATATGGAGGGACCTGGGTTCGATCCCTGGGACCTCCCGGTAAAAATTTAAAAAAAAGAAAAATATAGAAGGCGCGTGGGCCACTAGGCCCCACACAGGTGTGCCACCAGCGCACAGGTGCACTGCCAGCATGTGGGTGCACTGCCAGGCCCCACAAGCAGGTGAGCCACCAAGCCCCATCCACAGGTGCACCATCAGGCCCCGCAAGCCACGCAGCAAGATGATGACATAACAGGAGACTGACACAAGGGAGAGCCAAGACGAGACGCTCTGAAAAACCTGTAACTGAGGTGGCACAGGTGGTAAGGCGCCTCTCTCCCACATCAGAGATTCCGAGGATCGAATCCCAGTGAAGACAGGAGGAGAAGGATGAGAAGAGAGGGCAGGAAACAGAGAGTTGCCCAGTGAATGGACACAGAAACAAGCAAAAATGGGGGCGGGGGGGTAAAAATGGATAAAAATAAATAAATAAATCTTTAAAATAAAATGTATAGGGGAGTAAGATATAGACTATAGTTAGTAGTAATATTTTGACTTTTCATGATTTGTTAAGAAATGTTTCACAACAATGCAGAGTGTTTGGGGGAGGAGGGTGATGTGTGGGAGCCCTGTATGATGTTATGCATGTTTGTTTTGTAAGTTCATGATGTTTACTGAACACTTATAGTTTATGTATATTCATGTATGAACAATATACTTCAATAAATTGTTTTAAAAAATTAAAAAATTAAAAATAAATAAATAAAACCAACCAAAAATACTTTTATGTGGAATGGATGCTTAAAAAGAAGGGGGAAAAAAGGACCCTGGAGTAGAGAATTTCATCTGGACCTTGTATGGTCCACATACAAGTTCATACTTGGACAAAAATAAGATTTTGTTATCCTCCAAAACACTCTGCAAAATGCCTACCACTGCTTAGTTACTACTGAGAGAAGATGTTTCCTATTTTGGTGGCCCTGCAGCTTTCTCTCTAATTAGAATCTCCATATTGTCTGGCCATCTGCTTCTGGGTTTTGCCCAAGTTGGGGTGATGGAAGGGGTATTTTATGATCTCATCCTTTTAGTAGGAGGATGAATTCCACATTAGTCTGATGTTTTGAGTTGAATTTTGTCTCCCAAAAGGATATCTTGAAGATCTAACCTTCAGTGTTTGTGAATGTGACTGTTTTTGGAAATAGGGTCTTTGCAGATGTAATCAAGTTAAGACGAGCTCATACTAGAGTGCTGTAAACCCTAATCCAGTGACTGGTGTCCTTATAAGAAGAGACGAGACACACATACAAAGACGCAATGAAGACGGAGAAGCACTGGATTCCTCTAGGTTCTTGGCTATGTTGCATAAAAGAATTTATGACATGCCATTTTAGTTAGGCCAGTAAAAACAATTTATTTGAAAAATAGGGAAAAGAACAGAGCTTGCTGAGAAATGGGAGAGAAAGACAGTAATACACACCAAGATTTGGTGCAGGCTCCTCTACACAGAGAGGTAGCTCTGCCTTTTGTGATTATCTTTTTTTTTTTTTTTTTTTTTTTAAAGATTTATTTATTTATTCATTCATTCATCCCCCCCTTGCTGCTTGTGCTCGCTGGGTCAGCTAACCACGCTGTGCGGGCGGGCCTGCCCCCACCAGGAGGCCCCGGGAACCGAACGCGGGGCCTCCCATATGGTAAACAGGAGCCCTACTGATCGAGCCACAGCCGCTTCCCTGCGATTATCTTTTAAACTGTTGATTATTCCACCCCCTTGCTAATGGTAAGGGGATGGGATCCAGAGGTTATTGGTTACCCCACCTATGGTGGAGGCCAATGGTGATCCTTTTTTGAATATTGGGGGCCAGGGGGAGGTCCTGGAAAGAGAAACTGGGACCTCAAAGTTAAACTCAAGGTCCCAGCGAGGTCTTGCAGCAATGTTGTCTGCTGGCCATGTTGTCTGTCAGCCATGTTGTCTGTCAGCCGTGTTGTGGGTTGTGTTCTCCATTACCCTGTACTAACCTGCCTCAACACAGGTGAGGACATATGAAGGCAGAGGCAGACACTGGAGTTATGCAGCTACAAGCCATGGAACGCCAAGAATTGCTGGCCACCAGCAACACCTAGAAAGAGGCAATGAAGGATTCCTTCCCTAGAGCCACTGGACAGAGCATGGCCCTACTCTACTAACCTCTAAATCTATGTGATAGAATACATTTTTGTTGCTATAATACACCAAGTTTGTGATAATTTGTTATGGCAGCCCTTGAAACTAATACATCTGATCAGGACCAGAGGCCCATGGGCCCCATAGTGCTTCCCACTTACAGGTAATCATTCCCTCTGGCTGCAGAGGTTCTAGTTTACCTGTCTGACCATCTCAGAGCTAGCTAGCCTGAGGATATCATATGCGTAACAGCTGTGTAGAAGTACGTTAAAGGAAATGAGAAGACACATGGTACCTGATTGACATTTGGTATCTGACAAGCCATGAGATGACCTTGATTGCATGAGGAACCCCAGGCAGGACCATCCAGACTGCCAACCCATGGAATCATGAGAAATATTTTTTTTATGCCACTAAGTTTTGGGATGACTTTCTATGTAGCAAAGGAAAGCTCCTGCCTGATTGTTCTGGTCCAACTCCCCCAGCTCCCTATCTCAATCACAAGACTAAAAACACACCGTAGCCCCATAATTAAACCAACCTTTCTGACTCCATTTTGACTGCTAGAAGCAAAGAGCAAGGGGCAGGAGCACAGACTCTGGAATTCTGTGAGGTTTTTACCTAGGGTTAATTGGAGCTTTACCACAAATAAGACGAGACACCTGAGGCAAGTTTCATTTTTGTAAAATAGGGATAATAATAGTAAGCACCTCTGGGTTTGTTGTGAGAATTCCAGGAGATAATTTACATAGAATGCACTCAGTAAATTATTTTTCAAAGGCCTGAGGTAGGTTTTTATGGAAAGTCTTTACAAGTTTTTTA
The DNA here is from genome assembly GCA_026826555.1 of Tolypeutes matacus. Lineage (NCBI taxonomy): Eukaryota > Metazoa > Chordata > Mammalia > Cingulata > Chlamyphoridae > Tolypeutes > Tolypeutes matacus. The sequence goes on from JAKSZT010054487.1 coordinate 21,399,667, forward strand.
ATAAACTCATATCCTCAAAAACCTTTTTATAAAATGAAACTGAGAATGAAAAGCCCACATTCCACAGCCTTCCAAACCTGCTTCAGGGAGTTGTCATGGTAGTTCTGGAAATACTGGAGAGGAGATGGAATAGGGCATTTTTATGGGATAGAGCTGTAGGAGGGAATATTTTTAAATGATAATTTAAAATATGTTTGGGGCGGCGGATGTGGCTCAAATGGTTGGACAACGGTTTCCATGTGGAGGGAGCTGGGTTCAATCCCCAGGACCTCCCGATAAAATAAAGAAAAATATAGAAGGTACACAGGCATGCCAGGCCCTGCGAGCGGGTGAGCCCCCAGGCCCCAGGCCCGCCGAACCATGCAGCAAGATGATAACAGGAGAGAGACACAGGGGAGAGCCAAGATGAGACACGCCGAAAAACCAGGAACTTGAGGTGGGGCAAGTGGCAGAATGCCTCTCTCCCACATCGGAGGTTCCCAGGATGGAATCCCGGTGAAGGTAGAAGGATGAGAGAAGAGGGTGGGAAACAGACACAGAAAATTGCCTAATGAATGGATACAAAACAGCAAAATTGGGGAGGGGGGTTTAAAATGGATAAAATTAAATATGTTTGGGCAAAGTTCTGCTTTTAAAAATGGAAAACTTTCCAATTATTATTTCCAATTACTTCTCAAACTAGAATTTTTAAAACTTCAATATGAAGGAAGGGGGTCGGATGTGGCTCAACTGGTTGGGCGTCTGTCTCCCATATGGAGGGACCCGGGTTCGATCCCGGGACCTCCCGGTAAAAAAAAAAAAAAAAAAAAAAACAATATGAAGGAAAGGCACCTAAAATGCTTGGTTTTTTTTTCCCCTAATGCTGCAGAACTGAAGCATGGTTTTCATTGGTAAACTAGCAAGAGCACGTGAAAATGGCAGTAGTGTTAAGCTGCACAGAATAAAGCATTTCCACTGAGGTGGAATGGCAATAAAAGCGCAAAAGGAAATGAAGGCAACTCCAAAAATTAGAAAACAAACATTGAAGTTTGAAAATTTGATGAAAAGATATTATGTCTATGCATCGTGAATCTGTACAATGGGAATAATGGGCAGAATAAAAGTAAATGCTCCAATTTCTTGGAGTATTACTCATATAATTTAATTGGACTTATAAGCTTTCACCTTGAGTATGAGGCTCAGAGAGGTGAGGGGACTTGCTCTCGGTCACAGAGTAAAGACGCAGGCGAGCGGAGACTCCATGGCCTTGGCTCTGTGGGAACACAGATGTAGGAGAGGCAGAGCCTTTCTAAACCACTTCCCTGTGGTCCTTTTTTAATTTTTTTAATTAATATTTATTTACAAACACTCTCATACCCATCAAGCAGAAACTCCTCCAGCATTGGTTGGTATCTTAGAATTTATTGGGATGTTTCTGGTCAACATCTCCACCTTTTATAGTATTGTGTATTGAATTTCATATCTCTTTTGAGGTTATTAATTTTTTCATTTACAAACTGTCACATGACTTTTTTAGAAGCTTAGTTTCAAGATAAAGATACCATCTTTTCTTTGCGTCATTCTTACAAAAAATTAAAGTGTCTTGTTTTTGCTGTAAATCCTTTGTGGGATGAGAATGAATGAATAGATATAGATATAGATGATAGAAAGATGATAGTGTAACTGGATTTTGTCTAGGTTCTTGACTATGTTGCAAAAAAAATGCATTTCAAGAGCACACCACGTTGATTAGGCCAGTAATTTATTAAAGTAGAGAGGGAAGAGAAATGGGAGAAAATAACAGATCATGGGTCCCAGGTAGAGAGGAAGAGGCTGAAGAGGGATAAAGAGAGCTGATTTACAGACTACAATTTCCCATTATAGATTATAAATGCCCAGATTTTACTTGCATATTGATCCATGCAGGTAGGGGACACGGCGAGAGCAGGGCGCAGAAGGCAAGAACAGGGGTCGAAAGTCAAGAGAGAGAGATTCAGCCTTTGCACTTGCTTTTTTTTTTTTTTTTATTATGAGTAAAAATCAAAATTCTCACAATACATACAAACATTTGCAATATGATATATAAATATATATGCATATATGTGTATTTGCTTACAAAAATGTTATTTATATATACATATATTTTAAGAGGTGCTTAGATTACCCAAAATATTACACGGAACCCACTGGGATTCCCATGTTGCCCACCTCCCACACCTCCCACTACATCCCACACAAACATCTCCCACAGTGTGGCCCAACACCCTCAATGAACTTACACATCCTGGAGCCTTGCCACCAACCATAGACCACAGTTCACACTGTAGACCACACTCTCTCCCACTCAGTTCTGAGTGGTGTGTGCTGATTTAAAATGGCCTACATCCGTTGCCACAACAGTACTCAGGACAACCTCCAACTCCCAAAGAAGCCCCTGTATTTCAACTGCTCATCCCCTCCCTACCCCAGAAGTGTCAAGTGGCCACTGGCTCCACCTCATTGTTATAATTTCTTGCATTACTAGAATCACCATATGTGAACAAGAGAATACCATCAAGTCCACTCTAGTCCATAGTTCTTCCCCCAATCCTGAGGGGACTGGGATAGTGATGTCCACTCCAACTCCAAGTGAGAGAGGGCTTATATCCCATGGATATGGTGGGTGGGATGATCCTGCCTGCAGATGCAGGCCCTCTCCATTCCCTGGGATGACCATTGCCCATCATTGTCTCCTCACCAGGTGACTTTGATGAGTCCATTGAGCTGTAGGGTAGGAGTTGCAGCTCCACCTAGATTTCATGCACACCTGGCACATAGGTAGGCAGGAGGCTCCAGTCTCTGGAAGTATACCTAAAAACTCCAGCATCACATATAGGTTTGAATATAAGGGACTGGTGAACCATGTGCAGGGAGGACTTATTTGAGTCTAATTCTGTCACTCTCAGGAGCACAGATTCCAAAATAGAACCCACTGATAAGGCATCAGTCTCTGGGGCTATCCCCCCTTATATAGGACCAGGGTGTCTCCGGAGCTCTCAGGAACCCCAATGAGTGGGGTGATAGGCACTTAGATGTTCTATGAGCTCCTACTGAGGTGTGTATAAGAGTTACCTCTGGGATGACCTCCCGACTCTCTTTGAAGTCTCTTAGCCACTTGAACTCATTTGTCTTTACCATTTCCCCCTTTTATTCAAGGTCTTTTTCCAGTTGTGTTGCCAGTTGACACTTGGTATTAATCCCTCGTTGCCAGGGAGGCTCATCCCCGGGAGTCATGTCCCACGTTGGGGGGAAGGTAATGCAATCATATGCTGAGTTTGGCTTAGAGAGAGGCCACATTTGAGCAACAAGGCGGCTCTCAGGTGGCAACCCTTAGGCACCCCACAACTGCAGGCTAAGTCTCATTTACAAGAGCAAAGACTCACAAGGGTAGTCATCAATAAAAAAACACATCAGTGGGTCATCCTATTTTGACAGGCACTGTCCCTACACTCAGAGGACTATTGCTGCTCCCTTGGAGACTGTGGCAGAGCTCTCCAGGCTAGGAATTCAGATTCCCTCATTTATGATGATTTTGTATATGATGAATGATTTTGTATATCTTTCATGTATATTCGGATGAACCAATCCCCACGAAACCCCCCCAGAGACCACCCCAAGAATCCCCCACAGTACCCATTGTAACCCTTCTGTGATCCAAATCCTCCATGAACATTTAGTCCATAAAATAATCAAATACACTTACTAGGAAAAAGAAACAAGTGTGATAAGCTTACATGCAAGAGACAAACATAAGGAAACTCAGGGGAAAAAAAAAGAGAGAGAGAAGGAAAAAGACAAATAATCAAACAAAGAACAAAACAAAATAAAATATAATTAGTGGATTGGGACATTCAAAAAATGGGCAAAAAAGCAAAGGAAATGCCTTTAAAATATATATATATATTCTTTTTTTTTTTCCTTTCTCTTTTCTTCCTTCCCCTTTTTCCTTCCCTTTATCACTGTGTTATCGGATGTCTGATGTGCCATGACACCTTCCTCCTCTCAATCCCCATTGTCTCCCAATTTTTCATTTAATTTTCTAAGAAGTTTTAGGTCACAGCAAAGTCACACACGGAGTGCCGGAGACTCCCAGATACCAAACCACCCCCCCTTCCCCACCCCATATTAACTCCCCCCCCTTTTTTTTTTCGTTGTTAGCATTGTTATAACTGTTATGCAGATAGCAAAATATAGCAACTAAACATTGTCAGTGATTTACAGTATAGTTTACAATTTAGATGATATAGTTTAATAATTTTGATGATATTTACCATGTCCTGTGTCCATTACTGTAAGGTAATGAAAAACCTTCCCCATGACCACCAAACAACCCATTAGATCTTGACTGTTCCCTTCTCCCCAGCCCCCCAGGGCCCGTGATACCCCTCTCCCAACCCATGGAATGTCAAGATTCACAGTTACATGCCCTGGGGATTTGAACCAGCCCTTCCTAATCCACCCACCCCCCAGTGCTGCACCACCAAACCCAGGAGCACTTGCTTTTTAAACCATTAATTATTCTGCCCCTTTGCTAATGACATGGGAGGAGTTCCAACTGTTTGCTGTTTTGATTGATTACACCACCCATCAATCCCCTGCGTGGGCCCAAAGATAATGTCCCTGGAGAATATCTAGGGCTTCTCCTGGCTTCCAGAGGAAATCTCATTCGCAAGGGTCTTCCAGCAGCCATCTTGGGGATATTGATATCCACATGGACTTCTTCCCAGATTCGAGATCTGTTATATTGATTCCATATTTTACTAGCCTGCTTCAATAGAGTGGTGGTTTGAAGCTGTATGTAAAACATGGTCTTAAATTTAATCCATCCCTCTGGGTGTTTAGTAAACCCATTGTAAGTAGGACCTTCTGATGAGATTACTTCAGTTAAACTGTGTCCCACATCAATCAAGATGGGTCTTAATCCTATTACTGGAGTCCTTTATAAGAAAATGAAATTCAGACAGATAGAGAAAGCCACAGAGGAAGCAACCTGAAGCTGAAATCAACAGAACCCAGAAGAGAATGTGCTTTGCCATGTGACAGAGGAGACAAGGACTGCCAGCAGCCAGCCCCAGAATGCTGATCTTCAGGGATAAAGCATTGCCTTGATGACACCTTGATTTGGACTTTCTTTTAGCCTCAAAACCATTAGCTAATAAAATTTCATGGTTTTAGTTGACCCATTTCATGGTATTTGCCTGAGCAGCCTAGGAAACTAAAATGGATGAATGGATGGGAGGGAGGGAGGAAGGGAGGGAGGGAGAAACCTTCTTTCTGGCAACAGAATTAATCAAACCAAGATTTTAAATCATTCAGATTTCCTAGGTAAAATTCTCTTACTCTAACTCTCCACTCAAATCTCATCTTCCTTATCTCTGTTTCCTAGCCTCAGATCAACCTAGTCAGGGAATTGACTCCTGACTATATAGGAACAATTATAAAAGCTCTGGGCATATGTAATCCATGGCCTCCTTAGAGTTGTCTCTCTGTATCTTGTCTGGTACAGTTTCCATAACCTCCTGGGGCCTCTTCAACTTGCTCCTGCTAATCACAATTCCCACCTGTTGTTTGGGATTACCCTCCCAGGGTTTGTAATCTTATGGTGGTATGTGTGCTCCTGCTTTTCAGTGGTCCTGGGAAACTCTTTGACTGCTCTGCTACCTGAACACACAATTCTGACTCCTTGTCCAGCCTATCAACAGCTTCACCCTTACACAGTGGTACTATAATCATTTTTCTTCTACTTTCTTATTATTCTCTATTCCTTACAGTGAAGGATCTGTTTCTTTTTATTTCCCATCTCTGTAGACCATAATGTAGTCTTATTGTGCAGGACCAGTTTGCAGCTCTTACCGTATGCCCACATGAGGCTCACCATGTTGAGCTCAGCAACACCTAAACTTGTCTAGAACTTGTTCAACAAGACAAGTTCACTGATCATGCACTTGGATGTCCCAGCAGTATTTAATTGCTATAAAAGCTTCTAAATACTCTTGGTTTTGTATGGTATGGAGCAGTAACCAATAATTCATAGACTGATGCCAGTTGCCAACCACACTCTGAAAAGCACTAATCAAGAAAATTTCCTTAGCCTGAATATCTTCTTCCTGAGAGTATCGCTTAACCACAATATTAAGTGTAGAAACTTTAGAGTCTCTCTAGTAAAACACTTCACTTGTATATGTTTTAGGTCCCAATGAGTCCTTTTAAGAGGCTTCTCAGTGAAAACAGCAAGACATTAGAGAACATGGGCTCCAACACTAGCTCTACTGGATGCATTTAACTTTTTATTTTAAAAAGGTTATTATGGGGGACGGATGTGGCTCAAATGGTTGGGCGTCCGTTTCCCATATGGAGGGACCCAGGTTCGATCCCCGGGACCTCCCGATAAAAAATAAATAAATAAATAAGAAAAATAAAAAATAAAAAAGGTTATTTAACTTTCTGAGACTCAGTTTTTTCCTCATCTGCAAGTGTAGATGGCATATTACAGGGATCATGTGAGAATTAGCAAGATGATGTTGTAAAGCATTTAGCACAAGGCCTGGCATGTAGCAATGAGCAATAAATTGTTGTTCCCATTATTTTTAAATTGTCAAACCTGGATTGTAGTCAGCATTCCTCTCATCAAGGTTTCATTTTCTCCAGGATAGAAGTTTTGTGGGGGGAAGGGGGCAGGGGGCAGGGAGGCAGGGGACTTGGCTGGTAGCTCTATTTCTCAGCAATCCATTCCCTCCCTAGCTAAGTTTTATCCCACTCCCTGCCCCGCCCAGGGCTGGCACTTAGGAAGAGACAGAGGGAAAAAGTAGGAAAGGTTTTATTTGAACTATTCCCATTATCAGCTGTGTTCTTGTATTTTGGGCCAGGCAGAAGTTTATCGATGACTCTTTGTCTCCTGGTGCTTTCATGGGCTCTTCAGAGATTTCTACTGAACTCTCCAACAGTAGGTCTCTGTTCCCTTGACTACTTCAGTGTATCTCTACCAGTGATGGTTAAGGAACTCCTTTTTCCTCAGCTCCTAGGCACTCAAGGCAGCCTTAGTGCACAGGAGCCAAGACCACCTCACACTGACTCTCTCTTGGGTGTTGCCCACATCTGGTCCCTAAGAAGCACTCATACTTCCCTAGCCTTGATCAATTCCCAACATAGCAGCACTTTCTTGCCACTCCCACCAAAGCAAGAGGAAGCTCTGCCCCTGTCTTCGACACTTCCTTAGCAGGCATAGACCCTAGTCTACTATGCCCTCAATTGCCAGGTAACAAATTAAGGTCTGTGTGAAGCTTCTTCACGTCTCTGTGGAAGCTCCACTGGACTGGATGTGAAGGAGACAGAAGCTAACTCCCACACCTCCCTCAAAGAAGAGATGTGGGCTTACAATATAGCAACAGCTCCATGCAATGAAATCTTTTCACAAAATTCCCTCCTTTCCCACTCTTTGGACCCTTTTATAGCCTTAAAGTAAATGAGGGACTTGAATAGATTCTTAGCTATTTCTTCTGAAGATCTGACCATGGAAATTTGGGCCTTTGGAATTTTACATCTATTATTTCTTGGTGCCTAGTAATTTGAAATTTTAACATCTGTTACATATTGAATTGAAAATTATGCACAAAGTAGAAAAATAAAAACAGGAGAAGATAGAAATTTAAAACAAAATTATGGGATCCCTTGCTAATTGAAGGCCAATTATCAATGAAGATGAACAATCCTGAATTAGTCAATTAAAACAAAATTAAACTCACAAAAAAAGTGGTTTAGAAATAACTTTTCAGGAACCAAGATGTTGCTCGATCTACTTAAAATGTTAAAAAATATACATTCTAGTTGAATATTTCAAAGTGAAGCCTGCTTTGCTAATGTTCCTGTAGAGGTTAGAGAAGGCATGGTAGAAAATGGGTTACTGAAGTTCATAGCAGGAGGGAAAGGTTTCACAGCTGTAACATTGTTGATAACTGTGAAATGTAGCATATGCCACTAATATTGTCTTGCTTTGTGGATATTTGCAATAATTTCTCCTATCCCTATTAGAGAGATATCTAAGAGGAGGGTCTAGCTTCTCTGCCACTTGCTAGCTTAGGCAAAATATTTAACCTCTGAGCTTTAATATTCTGTGATATGGTAAAAATAATAACAATAATGTCTACACAATGAAACAATTCAGGTTAAACATGGCAGGATGAACACATTTTTATCCTCTTTCTGAACTCCCCTGAGATGAAATTAAGTAAGTAAATAAGGCAAACATTCTCAGTAGCATAGAGAATAGACGGAGTGACAACAGTAGACAGTAGATGTCCACAAAATTATGGAAAGTAGATGGATTAGTGGTTATTAACTTAGCAAACACAGAAAGCTGAAATTGAATTCTGAGATGAGGGTACTCTTCTGTAGAACTTTGGAAAACCTAAGATATTGGGAGCACTAGATACCTCTCAAAGCAGAAGTGCAGTGTGAGGCTGAAAAAAACACAAATACTTTGACTGATCCAAGTGCATGACTGGACTCCTCAGCAATGTACTCAGCAATGTACTCAAGTACCAAATCCAGCTGAGGAGGGGTAGGTGCTGTGCTAAAAACAAAAAGGTTGTGTGAAAGTCAACATATTAAATGGCAAATTCCCAGCGCCTTCCCCAGGGCTTGGCTCCCAGATCACTGGCAGCCCAGTTAGACTGGAGGAGTCCTCTCTGGAGAAACCATCTAGCCCAGAGAAAAGGCCTATAAATAGAAAAAGATGTCAAGGTTATGGACCCCAAGGAAAGCTCCAGATCCCCCTCAGCACCGGGCAGTGTAACCCACAGGAGACAATCCCCATCAACATATTTAGCTTCTGATAAGCTTAGTTTCACTCTCAAATGTGGGGAAAAATTATGAACTAGTTGAGGAAAGCCTTTCATATTAAAGAGTCCAAAACAAGCAAACGAAGTAGAGGGAGAAACAGAAACCAATGGGGTAGAGCTCAATGACAACGTGTATCTCCAGAAATATAAACAGAGACATGCCATCCATGAAAGAACAGTAAGCAATTTTTAAAAAGGACCACTCGGAGAAGAAGAAAGGCTTATGGAGGTTTCAAGATAAATTAATAGAAACAAGAATTTCAAAAGAAATATTTAAATTGATACCAATCCCCAGAAAGTAAAAACAAAAAGATAAAGAGATTCTATTTTGAAGAAAAGGATCTTAAAAACATAGGTGACTAGAGAGGACCATTATTTGAATATGAGGAGTTCCAGAGAGAGAGAAAAGAAAAAAATGGAAAGGAAGAAATTATCAGAAATAATATGAATTATCAGATACATCCGATAGAACTAAAGAACATAATTTTCCAGATTGAAAGGACTTATCAAGGGTCCAGTACAATGAATGAAAGTAAAACTACATCAAAGTACAGTATCAAAAAAAAAAAAAAAAAAAAAAAAAGGTAGAGTATCAAGGAATTTAAGATGACTAAAGATAAAGAGAAAATGGTAAGAAGCCTCCAGACTGGAAAAAAATATTTCCAGACAGACTTCTCTGTAGCATCCCTAGAAGCTAAAAGACAATAGGGCAGGATAAACAAATTATGGTGCATACAAAGAGTTCAACGATAGCTCTGAATTTTTTTATTTTTAAAAAGATTTTGTGAAATATTTCAAATTATGAAGTATTGGGAATAGTATGATAAACACACACCTGTCACCCAACCTTATCAAATTTTAACATTTTGCATATTTTCTTCTCGTCTTTTTTTAATAAGATAATTCAGATACATGAGAAGTCCCTATGTCCCCCTTCCTGAAAACAGTTTCCTCCTTCCTTCTCAAGAAAGAACCACTTGGTGTTCCTCTTTTCCATGAGTATTTTTATACCTCACTTCATATATTTATATTCATAAATAATATATGGCAAGTTTTAAATTTTTATTACATTTTAAATATGTTACAAATAATAACATGTTTCAAATAAGCTTTAAATAATATGGATCAAGTTTTAAATTTTTATATAAGTGGAATAATATTTTATGTATCATTCTGAAATTCAAACTTTTCTCTTTGTTGAATTGGCCTATTCTTGAGATCATGCCTCTCAAGAATAAGAAAATAAGAAAACCAAGGTCCAGAGAGGTTACCCAGTTTGCCTTAGGTCACACAGCTGGAAGTGGCAGAGTGAGAAGGCAAGCCAAGTCCAACTCCCTGTTCTGAACCTTGACCTGTAGGTGAGGTGCTATCAAGAATTCTGAGAATTATATGTAGCATCACTTTAAGCCAACCACATGCTGATGCTGCCATATTTGAACTCTACCAAGCTTCCCTCCTTGTGGCTTTCTGAGAGTCCCATCCAGGCCCAAAGGGAATCTGACAGTCGCCCTCTTCTCTCTACTCATAGATTTCACTGGCCAGAACTCGAGCATTCTCTTCAACACAAAAACTTGGGAGTCCCTCGGCATGAGAAAATTAAGATGTGTTCCTGATTCCAACAACTCTGACCTGAGATAAGCCAAAAATGATTTTTCTGGATCCATTAATTAGCTCTTAAACAAGGCAAAATATTATCCTTTTCCATCTGAAATAATATTGTTCTTAGGAAGAATAATTTAATGTGCTGTGACATCCTAAGTCATTAAATGGGTGGAGCTGGCAGCCCTGCCTTTGTACTTCTAGCCAGTTTTTTGACATGTATGGGGACTTTGGGCTTTTATTTTTTGACAGAATGAATAAATAGGAGGTGGATCTCCAGGTCTAAGTAGCAGAGACAAGGAAACAGACCCTAGTTAGTGTCTGCTCCCCAGGAGGAGGCCTTACGGGGAGAAGAGGAATAGTATGGAGTCAGAGTGCCTGGTTTCAAGAACTGGATCCCTCCTTACTAAACAGCTACTCACTTAACAGCCTTGGGTGAGTTAATAACCTTCTCTGTGCCACACGTCGATTCTCTAAAAAACTATAGGACAAAAATAGTATCTACCTAATAAACTTGCTGGGAAGAGTAAATGAGTTAATATATATAATGCACTTGGGAAAGTTCCTGGCACCTATTAAATACGCAGTAAACATTAGGTATAGTTGATATCATTTATCATTATCACATTATCATCATCAGTGTCTGTCTGGAGGGACTTGGTGAAGCAGGCTTCATATAGGGAATCAATAGACAGATCTGGAACCTGGCAAGAAGTCCACAAGGACACTGATACCCCCAAGATGGCTGCTGGAAGATCCTCCCGAGATTTCTGCCACCCAGAATGAGATTCGCTCTGGAAGCCAGGAGAAGTCCCAGATATTCTCCAGGGACATTATCATTGGACCCACCTGGGGAATTGATAGGTGGGGTAATCAATCAAAACAGCAAATACCTGGGACTCCTCCCATGCCATTAGCAAATGGGTAGAATAATTAATGGTTTAGAAAGCAAGCACAAAGGTCAAGTCTCCCTGCTCTCTTGGCTTCTGCACCCTGCATGGAACAACACACAAGTAACACCTGGGCATTTATAATCTATAATGGGACATTGTAGTCTATAGATCAGCCCTCTTTATCATTCTTCAGCCCCTTACCCTCTACCAGGGACCCGTGATCTGTTATTTTCTCCCATTTCTCTTCCCTCCCTACCTTAATAAATTAGTGGCCTAACTAACCTGACGTGCTCTGAAATTCACTTCTGCAGTATAAGTCAAGAACCTAAACTAAATCCAGTAACATGTTCTGACCTCCTATAGTGAAAGGGAGCAAAGACAGAAACTGAAGGTTCTGCTCTGTGTGGATGGACATGGCAAACCTTAGAGTATTATTTAGTTTTCTTTCTTTTTTTTTTTTTTTTTAAGAGGTAACACGTTGAACCCAGGACCTTGTACATGGGAAGCAGGTGCTCAACCAACTGAGCTACACCTGGATATATGGAGTAGCACAGCAGAAATGTGAGGGAGGGAGATTTATGTTTGGGTCTCAAGGAGTGGATGTGACTCAAATGGTTGGGCGTCTGTCTCCTATATGGAGGGACCTGGGTTCGATTCCCGGGACCTCCCGGTAAAAATAATAATAATAATAAAATAAAAATAAAAATGGTCTTATTATGGCCCTCCATAAAAAAAAAATGGATGTATGTTTGGGTCTCCTGGTATCTGCACATATTTATATGGCAGCTTACAGTAGCATTTCTCAAAGTGTATTTTCTGGTGCAATAATTATATAGATGTCCTGTCAAAAAAGAGTGCAATGGTTAATTATGGGATACGTAGGTTATGTTTCACTCTTAGAAATTCATAATTCATATTAGCATATTTAAGGGTCTGAAAAGTGCATGGGGGATAAACTGCTTCTTTTCTAAAACTGAGAATTTCCCAAATTGTTTCTTAAAAAAGAAGGTACTGGCTATTGAACCCTGGACCTTGTACATGGGAAGCAAGTGCTCAGTCACTGAGCTATACCCACTCCCCCAAAATTATTGTTTTTTTTTAAAGTTTATTGAGGAAAATGTATGCATAGTAAAATTCATCCGTTTTAAGTGTGCAATTCTATGAACACTGACAGACGAATATAGTCTTGGAATCACTACCACGGTCCCAATTGTTATTGTTGGGTTTTTATTTTATTTTATTTTTTTAAAGAAGCTTTAGATTACATAAATGTTACCTCAAAAAATATGCCTCACCCCCTCCCCCTCCCACACTTTTCCCCATTAACATTTTCGTTAGTATGGTGTATTTGTTACCATTGATGATCACATATTGAAGCACTGCTACTAACCATGGACTATAGTTTACATTATAGTTTACACTTTGCCCTGCACAATTTATAGGTTTTGACAGAATGTATAATGGCCTGTATCTGTCATTGCAATATCAAGCAGAACCATTCCAATATCCCCAAAGTACCCCCATGTTATACCTATTCTTCCCTTTCCCTCCCCTCAGAACCCCTGGTAACCACTGCCTTTGTATCAATGTTACACGTTCTTCCATTACTAGAATAATAATGTCTACTTAAGTCCATAGTTGCATTCCCCTCTTATGTTTATTCATTTCTCAGTCTTGAGAATTTGGGGATTGTGGTGCCCATTCTGTTTCTGATTGAGAGGGGGCTTAGATCCCATGGGGCAGATGGATGGAACTGTCTTGCTTGCCATTGTAGAGTCTCTGTTTTTTGGGATGGGCCTTGTCCATCATCATCCTTTTGTTAGTTGTCCTGAGAGAGTCCAATGAACTGGAGAGTAGGTTTTGGTTGCAATTCTGCTGAGATTCCAGGCTCAATCAGCATATAACAGACTTAAGTCTCTGGGACATAAATTTAATAAGTATAGTGCTAATTGTAGATTCAAATAAAAGGGGCAGAAGAGCTCTGTGTAGGAAAATTGTAAATGAGTCTAACTCTATTACATTGGGGAGAACATATTCCAAGGTAAGGCCCACTAACGGGGTGCCAAATTCCTGAGATTGTCTTCCCTGTCTATGGTGTCTAGATGTCTCTAGAGCCCTCAGGAGCCTCACTGTTTGAGGCACTGTTTACTGTGGCAGTCAATGAGATCCTGCTGAGACATGCATAAGCGTAACCTCTGGAATGATCTCCCGACTCACTTTGAAATCTCTTAGCCATAAAAATTCATTTGTATTTAATACTTCCCTCTTGTGGTCGAGGTCTTATTCCAAATGCCTAGCTGGATGATGCTTGGTAAAAATCCCTTGGAGCCAGGGAGGCTCATCCCCAGGAGTCTTGTCCCATGCTGGGGGGAAAGTAGTACATTTATATGCTGAATTTGGCTCAGAGAGAGGACACATTTGAGCAACAAGGAGGCTTTCAGGAGGTAACTCTTAGGCAATATATAATACTAAGCTAAGTTCAATTTCTTGAGAAAAGTTTCATAACTACAACCATCAATATCAAGGGGCTAGCATAATAGGCCCTTGTTTTTAAATTACAAATCATACGATCTATTAAGGTCTCCAGTTATACTTTGGGAAATGGTAGTTGAGGGTTTGTAGAGAACTTCCACATACATTATCCCATTTAACACTGTTATCAATTCTGTGAGTTTGCTACCATTATTTCTTATATGACAGATAAAGAAAGAGGAATGAAGAGCCAAAGAATCTTGCCCAGCCTGACACAAAGCTCCTCAGTTGAAAGAGGTAGATTGAACCTTCTGACAAATCCAGTTTCCACATGGCACAGTGATAATAACACTTATCGACCACCACATACATTTATTGAGTCCTTAATCCATCCAGCAACTCCTTAAGGGTGGGGTATTATTATTCTTACTTACAAATGAAAAATAGGAGTTAAATGTCTTCAGTCATCTTTAATCATTTGCTCAAGAGTATGGACTTAGAATTTGTTAGAAGAAGAATTCAAACCTAGATCTCTCTGACTTCAGAGCCTGAAATCCCACCTGCATGTCCAATACAGTAGCCATGAGCCATATCTGGATATATGAGCACTTCAAATACAGCTAGCCCAAACTGAGATGTGTTATGTGCAATATATACATGGGATTTCAAGGAAATACACAAAAAAGACAGAGAAAGTAAAACACTTCAATACTTTTTTATATTGATTAGAGGTTTTGAAATGATAATATTTTGAAGCTATTGGATTAAATGAGCTATATTATTGAAATTAATTTCATCTATTTATTTTTACTTTTTAAAAAAATGTGATTACTGGAAATTTTTAAATTATACATGTGTTCTATGCACTGCTCTAATAAGTACAGTAACTAGAGGTTGTCCAAAGTATTTCTTTCTTAGTGCTATTGTGGTCAAGAGCTATTTCCCTTCATTTTCTATCCAAGAGTAAAGAAACATCACCAGGATATATTGTTGTAGCCCTAGGATTGGTTTATTTTCAGATATAAAAAGGTAGAAAATGGACTCTTTCCCTGGGCTCCCAGCTTCTTGTGTCTCCTTTACTCCCACATAATGTTATTGTTTTCACTTTTTTTCAAACAAAAGATCTCACAAATTTATTACTGAATCAACCTATTAATGCAGAAGCAGAAGAACAAAGGAAAAAAGTTAGTTGTTTTCCCAATAAAATAAATTCAACTGTTCAGTAAGGATGACTTTTTCAACTTGACATGGCAAGATACTAGTGGCATTGATACAGCCTAAATTTTTATCATCACATGTGTGATTCTTTGTAGACCCTGCCTGGATCTTCTCCAATGTCTCCTCCTAGGGTTGTATGTGATTTTATTACATTTTCATTCAAGTCCACTGGGGAATGGGATGATTCTGGTTTTGTTTCTTGGCTAGGAACTGCTTGATCCTGAAAGTCTTGTGAGAAGACAGAACGATGCTGGGAGTCAAAGCACACACCACCATGGTGAGAGAAGGGAAAGAGAGTGATCACTTTCACTCTTGCAAGATGCATTTTAATTAAAATATTGGCTGAAGCAGATGTGGATCAAATAGTTAAGTACCCGCCTACCACACGGGAGATCCTGGGTTCGGGTCCTGGTGCCCCCTAAAGAAGACAAGCAGATGCTGCAACAAGCTAGACACCGCACCCACTGCAATGATTTAGATGCCACACTGGCCACAGTGAGCAGATGTCACAAGCCAGCAGATGCCACAGCCTATGGGGAGCAGATGTGGCTTAGGCCGTTGTGCACTTGACTCCCATGTGGGAGATCCCAGGTTCAGTTCCTGGTGCCTCCTGAAGAAGGCGAGCAAAAATAAAATGGTCATGGAGAGTCAATCCTAGATTCCATCTTCCTCATAGAGCTAGTTAGCATACCTGGATTCTGTCAGAATCATGTCACATTCTAACCCTGTAAAGCTTAAAATAACTTAAAAATCTCAAGGGACAACAAAGATCTTCTTTTAAATATTTTTAAAGTTCTACAGGATTAGAATTGCCTAAAATAATTTTTCTTTCTAAAACCTGCTTCATTTTAATTTTAAACATTCCTTTACTTCTCAGCATTAATTTATTTATTTTGAAAAGGAAGACATCTTCATAAGTAGACACCTGCTCTTTTAGCACTATTATGTATTATGCTTGCCTCAAAGTGGAGTGGGAATCTGGTTCATTTTATTTGTGTAGTTTGGTAGTTATTAACCTTCGTTTAGTATTGGAACCACGTGGGGGAATTTTGAAAAACAAATGTTCAGGACTTTGCCCTAGAAATTCCTAGTGAATACCAAGTCTACCCCAGCCCGTTGAGAAACTCTTACACACAGCTAAGGTTGAGAACCATTTGTGAGGACAGCAAAACTAGAGTTTTAGGCTGCCTTAGACTTAAAAAATTTTTAAAAATCAGTTTATGCCCAGGTCTCTCTCCTCTCCCCTTCACCTATGAGGACACTAAGCATCTCTACCAAATTTTACCTTCTTAATGGAATCTCTCTGGTTTAGACTTTCTCATTCTACCAAACTCCTATGAGAGTTACTGTTATTATTCATTAGTCTGATGTTTATGTACAATGTATGTGTGTGTGTATGTGTGTGTTTTGTCTCAACTAGACATAATTCTTTAAGGAGAAGGATAGCACTTTATGTTTATCATGTACCATTCTCATACAGCGTACTTCACATAATAGGTACTCAATAAAAAAGGATGTTTCAAAAGTATGTAGGTAGTTTGTGTTTTGATGAGGCATTTAAAATGTAAAAATGTAGCAAGGTATATTATTCATAATGACACAATTAGTTTATATTAGCATTGAGACAATGCTAACTGAAATATAGGTAAAAACATAGCTAACATGGTAGAAATAAGAATTTAAGGGAAGCGGCTGTGGCTCAGTCAGTGGGGCTCCCGTTTACCATATGGGAGGCCCTGGGTTCGGTTCCCGGGGCCTCCTGGTGAGGGTGGGCCCGCCCGCGCGGCATGGTTGGCTGACCCAGCGAGCACAAGCAGCAAGTGGGGGGATAAATGAATAAATAAATAACCTTAAAAAAAAAAAAAAAAAAAGAATTTAAGAAACTTATGGATTCCAAAGTGTTCCCTAGAAAATAGTCCAAAACAACACAAAAGTCTTGGGAATTGGAACATCATGGCCAATGTCATCTAGGCTTGATGGGACTCTTTCCATAGTATCTCTATCCAGTGTTTATCCAGCCTAATGTTTCTAGTGGTGAGAACTCACTAGTGGCAGGACCTCACTGTGGAACAGCCTTAATAGTTAGAAAGCATTTATATAAAGTGTGATATAAAGTGTGATATAAAGTCAAATCTGGCTCCCCTAAACTTCAGTCTTTGGTTTCATGTTGTGCCCTTAGGATTGCTGCCAAACAAGACACCTGGGTAATTGTACTCACAGACTAATCTCAAGACATCAGGATTTCAAAGAGAAAAAGAGTTTTTATTGCATTGTGCAAGACAGGAGAATAGGAGACAAAAATCTCAAATCTATTCTTCTCGGATTGGAGAAACTTTGGGTTTTTATGAAATTCAAACAAAGGAAGGTAGAAATAGTGATGTTGGGATGTTTAGAGGATATTGATTGGTATGTGTAATTGGAAATGTGTGAGCCCAGGCTCCAGAAAGGCTGGCTGAGGTAAGCATCCAGTTACAGGTTACAGAGTGGGTTGTAAATTGCTTAATAAGCATCCTTTAGGAACTGATAAAGTCCAGCTAGGTGTAAATAGTTGAATCCAATAAGATAATGCTAAACAGTTTGGCTAGGCTAATACATAAAGTTGTAAATCACCTAATTGACATAAATAAGCTAAACAAAGCGGGACATCACAGGGCTGTTAAGTATTGACAAGATCCATGTCTGGTAAGGTAAGGGAATACAAATAGGGAGTGGGTAGCTATGAGTTAAAGATTATACATTATTAAAATAAAACATAGAACTCCAGCTCAGGCATAATTACTAAAGATTACACAGTTATGAAAATAAAACATAGTGTTAGAATCACTTTGGAGTGATTGTACAAGACACAGGACTGTATAACACAGTGAACCCTGCAGTAGATGATAGACTGTTGTTAACAGTACAAATATGTGAATGTTCTCACATGACCTATAACAAGTATACATTACTAATACACAGTGTTAATAATAGGGTGATTTTTAGAGAAAATACACCAAATGTAAACTATGGGATATAGTTAGTAATATTTTGATGATGTCTGTTCATCACTTGTAATAAATATTCCACAACAATGCAAGGTGTTGGTGGTGGGATGATGTATGGGAATTCTGTATGTTATGCATGATAGTTTTGTAGACTCACAACTTCTCTAATAAAAATTAAAAAATAAAACAGTATAGCATCAAAGGAATAAGTTTCAGATATTTGTCTGTAGCTACTTTAAAATTAACATACATCAAGGCCATGTTTATAATGAGTGAGTCATTCTACATTTTACTAATGTTGTGGCTGGTGGAAAGAAACCCAAATGGCACTCTTGGGGGTACAGATAAACAAAGTTTTATTATGCGTGGGCCCAGAGGAGAATTCAGTCTCCAAATTCTGAGCTCTGTTTTCTGATTTTCATAAGTTTATATAGGAACACTAAGTGGGCAAATTCCTGAGCAAGCGGGCAGGCAGGGTTACAAAAGCAGAGGAGCAAGGTTAGCTTATCTTCCTAAAAGCAGAAGGCCATTAGGGAGGAAAAGAGTCATTATCTGTTTAGAGTTGTAAACTTCAATTCAAAGGGGCAGGCAGGAGTACTTATCTTCCTGACCAGGATTCCAAGGAGAAAAAGGGAGAGGTGGGGGAGGAGGGGAGAAAAGGACCGAGGGGAGTTTATTTTCCTAAAGCTGTGGGTTTCTGACAAGGGGGATTAGGGTCCCAGCACTTCCTTTATCACTAAAAGTATGGAAATCTCTATATAATAATTCAGTGTCTATCATTATTTGTTAATTTCCAATGCTTGGTTTCAGGATCATTATGTCCCCTGATAACAGCCCTTTAAAGACAACTCTAGCAGTTATAGATCTCAGTCCACAAGCTCAAATTTTCAAGAAATATAGTTTCCTAATTTTACCCAAGGGTTGACTGAAATCATCAAACACAAGATACTCTCTCTCCACTCATCCTCCCATACCACCTACCAGGATCCACCTCCTTTAAAGCAGTCATGGGGGGAAGCTGGAGATTATAAACTTCTCTGTCAAAACATTCCTGTCATATACTGTTTACTAAATATACACAAATTTTATTGAAATGCCATGTGTTTGATTAATCTACCAAACCTTTAAATTAAAATATATAATAAATGGCTAAAGTGATAATTGGAACTTTATGTATTACAAGTTTTATTGTAGTGGCTTTACACTTATCACAGTTGAGTTTTCTGATCATAGTTATGTCAAAGTATTATTTCAGAAGAATATATCTACCATTATTCTAGTGGTCAGATTTTTATAAAATTTGTAATTAAATTTTAATTTCATGGGAGGCCTTCTCCTCCAGGCCTGTTTTCTGACCCACAACCCATTAAGACTCTATGGGGAGAGAGTTTTAAAAAAACTTCAGCGCCCACCTGACCCACACTATTAGACCAGAGTGTATCTTTTCTTCACAGAAATATCAGTTAGTGAAGAGGATGGAGCATGCATTGTGTAGCTAAAGAAGCCCTCAAACTGAAATTTCATTGACGATTATGATTTAATCCTAATAAAAATATACATTTTTCCATTCCACTGCATTATATGTCATTGTTTTAAACATTAAAAATAAATGTTGGGGGCGGATGTGGCTCAACTGGTTGGGCGTCCGTCTCCCATATGGAGGGACCTGGGTTCGATCCCCGGGACCTCCCGGTAAAAAAAAAATAAATAAATAAAAAATAAAAAAAATAAAAATAAAATAAAATAAATAAATGTTTACTTCCTTAAATCTTTTAGTAAATTGATGCCACTGGAAAATGTGCTAGGTTTACTTTGTGGCTTTGATTATATTCGTTGATATACCTAAGAATAATTTGACAACCTGCTGGAAGGAGCAGAGGGGGCGGAAGGGAAGTAGGCCCCCTTTGAGAGCCTGAAACTTTGAGAGTTACAATTTGTGCTTTAGCCCTTAGTATCTTAGCCCCTGTTCCTATTGCTCTGTATTGTTTGCAAACAGGATTTATTTCCCAGTGACTATTAGAGCCTGAAGGAAAGATCCCTTTTGACTGATCCACCCCTTTTCCTGGAAGCAAAAATGTTGTACCTTTTCAGCCAATGCTAATTGAGGATTTACTATGCACCTGGCTTCATTCTATGCCTTTTACACTCATCAAGCCCTTTTACCTTCCCAACAAACCTAGGAGGAAGCTATAAATATATTCCCAGGATACAGAAGAGAAAACATCACAAAGCTAGTGGATTCTGGCAGGGGACAATCCAACCTAGGCAGTCTTAATGACAATATTCTATAGTGTCTGAACTAGTCAACGGTGAAGCTGTACTGCCTTAAAGACATTATGAAATTAAAATACAAAGACTTTGATAATGTCGGATGTTATAAGAAAGGTTTTAAAGCAAACTATTAAAGTATAATATACATACTGAAAATTGCGTAAATCATAGGTACTATTCAATTAATCTTAATAAAGTAAACACAGTGATGCAACTATCACCCACATGGAGAAACAACATTGCCGGTGCTCCCTCTTCCCCCATCCCCTCTTGTGATCCAGGGTATATTTAAAAATTCAAAATAAACATTCACTTATTTTTGTACAAGCTGCATTCTACAGTCTATCTCAGATCTAACTGAAATACATTTCCATAGTGGTTTTGTTCCATGGACCCCTTTGCCAGTCAGGTGAAAACCACCGACCCCTTACTAAGTCCACACTATACTACGTATGATTTAATAAATATCTCACACCCGCACCAACACGTCCCCACGAGAACAATGTTTTTTGAATTTCAATTCAGGCTCACAGCCCCCTTGCTAAGAACCCCTGCTCAGTGGTTCTCCAAGTGTGGTCCCCAGTTAAGCAGGCTCAGCAATACCTGAGAATTTACTAGACACGCGAATTTAAAGGCCTCAGTCCAGACCTACAGGACAGAAGATCTGGGGGTGAAGAGCAGCAACCAGTTTTAACAAGGCCCGGAGCTGATTCTGATGGTCGTTAAAGGTTTGGGAAGCCCCCAACGGCAGTACCTTGGAACAGTTTTTGGTCTCTTGATCTTTTAGTAACTGTTAAGACGAATAGTAGGGTGTCAAATGTACTTGAATAGTGGTGACGTGTTCTAACTACTTTTTAAAACACCCTATAGGTAAATCGCGTTTCTTCTTTTAACTAACCGCATGGTTTTACCAGTGTTGCTTTATTAAAAGAGAGTAAAGAAAAACCTTTCCCATGACCACTTTCCCATGGGAAAGGTTTTCCATTACCTTACAGTAATGGACACAGGACATGGTAAATATCAAAAATTATTAAATTGTACCGTCTAAATTGTAAACTATACTGTAAACCATTAAAATAATAATAATAATAGAAAATAAATAAACAAAAAGAGAGTAAAGCAGCCTCTAACTTCCTACCCTCCCCGCCCACTCTGCAGTCACCTAGTTTACAAACAATGCCTTAGAGGCAGACCGGCGGGAACTCTCAATGTCAGATGCCCGCAGGTCTCGTCCAATCAGAAGTTAGGCTCGAGCCCCTCTCCGGTCCCGGTGGTGTGATTGGTGGTTTCCTGCGGCCGAAAGACGCCCTCCAGAAACGACCGCCTCCGCGCGA
This sequence comes from Tolypeutes matacus, assembly GCA_026826555.1. Classification (NCBI taxonomy): domain Eukaryota; kingdom Metazoa; phylum Chordata; class Mammalia; order Cingulata; family Chlamyphoridae; genus Tolypeutes; species Tolypeutes matacus. The sequence goes on from JAKSZT010054487.1 coordinate 21,421,293, forward strand.
GCCAATCGCCGCCAGGCGCCGGATAGAGTCGAGTCCGCGCTAGCGATTCAACATGGCGGAGGAAGTCGCCTTGGCGGCTCCAAGCCCGCGGGGGCGTGCGGATGGGGAGGACACGGACCAACCTGAGGGGTGGATGGCGGAAACGGCGAGAGACGACCAGGAGCAGTTCGAATGTCAAGAACTGCTGGAGTGCCAGGTGCACTCCAAGGAGGAGGAAGACGCAGGCCTGGCGGCCGAAGCCGAGGTCGTGGCTGCCGGTTGGATGCTCGACTTCCTCTGCCTTTCTCTTTGCCGGGCCTTCCGCGACGGCCGCTCCGAGGACTTCAACCGGACGCGCGACAGCGCCGAGGGTGAGTGTGGGGTGCGTCCAGGCCTGGGCGGCGGAGCCCTGGTTTGCAGCACTGCCTGCAAAGGTGTAGGGGAAGCCGGCACTGCTGCCGCAGAGTAGCGGAAAAAGCGAGGGTCCGAGGTGAGCCTTGATTCGAATCCCGGGTCGGCCTATGATCAGCTTTGTGACACTCAGGTTTTCTCTTAGGTAAAATGAGGAGAGTCATACCCCGTTTGGGATTGATACAAGGATTAAGTAAGTTAAAGTATATAAAATTGCATTTAATCCAGCGTCCAGTCTCTTGTTTCCTTTGGCGTCTGTTAGTTCCTTCTATTCAGGTTCTTGGCTGTTACTCACCAGTAACTATGGTCTTCAATGATCTCCAGGCATAAAGGTTTTATGTTAATTTGTGAGCTATTTAAGCCTTATTGGACCCACTTGGCCCAGTATAGTCCTCAGAATAAAAATAACATTGAAATCTACCTTCGAAGTGATGAGCAAAAATATAGACCCATAGGGAAACTTAGCATATATTTTTGACAGCAGAAAGATGCTGTGGTATTTATTTCAGAATTGGCACTAAATGTAATGTCAGCTGAATGCAACCCAAAGATAGAATTTAATAGAAAATCCTGGAATAACCATATTAACACATTTCATCTTCACTTTAACCCTGTGAGTGAGGCAAATAATATTCTTAGTTTATAGAGGAGTGTTAAGGGAGTGTTCCTGCCACACACCTTATCTTGCAATTCAAAGACCTTTCCTTTAACTGTCACAGATAAACTGGAGCCATGGATAATTTCTATTAATTAGAAAGGTAAATCCTGGAATGAAGCCAGTTTGCTATAACTAGAATTATTAAAAAGAGCTTCATCTGGAAGAAGCTAAAATGACCTATGTGGTAATGGATTAGAGTTAGAGACATCAGCATGAACTCATTTAGCTTTACCATAGGTAAATATTGTTACATACAGAAATAGTTGTATATCTGTATAGAAATGGTATACTACACCTATTTTCTTGCTCTGTCACATGAAAGGGCACAGAAGCAAGGCCACCACACTAGTGAAAACACAGTGCTCTTGGTGTATAATACCATTCTCCAAGAAATAAACCAGGCCAGCTTAAGAAATGGCTGATTCTAGTACTGGGGCAGGAAATATATAAGATAAGCCTGGAGCATCTTGTAGTGCCAGAAAGTTAGGAAGTGCTCAAAAAAGACCCCTAATGGTAGCATGATGTCAAAGGAACACAGGAGCCAACTGAAAGAGCTTGAAACAGTTTGAGCAAGAAAATAAAGAAGTATTAGATTATAAGCCAAAGTATAAAATAAATATCCATGAATCATACTGATAAAAATTGGATAAATAGGCTGAAGGAGGGAGTTTCTGATCTGCCCAGAGCTGCAGTTTCCCTTCGCTCCCTCCTTGCTCTCCCCACAGACATCATGCTCCAATTCCTGCTTAGATTTACTTTAGGCAGTGTGATTTGAATGTATCTGACTCAGAACTATGCCATACCAAACCTGGCTGAAAAATTGAAGATATCAAAAAAGGCCTTGGATGTCAAGAAGAAACCCCCTAGTTCCTGGGGCCAACTCCAGCTGCCCTCTGGATACACTGATTGAGGGCCTCCTTTACCATCTGAACCAAAGGCTTTTGTTTTATTTAATCTCCAGCCTCAGCAGTTTTCTTCTTTGCTAGACCCTGAGTTGTCTTAGAACAAAAATGAGGCCAATATCCTCACCTCTTCATCCTTCTTCCAGCTGCTTGGGAGATTCTAAGACTGGAATTATAGTGCTAGATTAGTAAACATGGCCTTTAAAAAAATTGGATAAATAAATAAATGGAAGAAAAAACTATCTCTCTTGCAGAATTCCAAATAATTTAAGTTGATACTCCACCTTCAAGGAGGTGGAGCATAACTCCCCACTACATAAGTCTCTGTTGTACATAGTGACCTTCTTCCAAAGGGAACTGTGTAGAAATGAAGGAAAAAAGGTTAACTTTATTTTTATTTATTTATTTTTTTTTACCGGGAGGTCCCAGGGATCGAACCCAGGTCCCTCCATATGGGAGACGGACACCCAACCATTTGAGCCACATCCATCCCCCAAAAAGGTTAACTTTATAGTGGAGAAATCTAACAAACACGAACTTATCCAGGTGATCAAAGTCAACATCCACAGTGATTAAGCCCTGTTGATAGTATGTCCCCTTGATATGATGTGATGAAAATGGCACTTTACTTCTATGGTCTTTATCCCAAAAACCCATAAATAACCCCAGTCTATTCATGAGACACACATCAGACAAATACCACTTGAGGGACAGGCTACAAATACCCGACCAGGACTCTTCAAAACTGTCATGGTCATCAAAAATAAGGAAAGTCTAAGAAACTATTATAGCCAAGAGGAGCCTAAGGAGACATGATGACTGAATGTAATGTATCCTGGATGGGATCTTGGAACATAAAAAGGACATGAGGTAAAAAACTAAGGAAATCTGAATAAAGCATGGAATTTAGTTAATAATGCATCAATGGGGGGTCGGATGTGGCTCAACTGGTTGGGCGTCTGTTTCCCATATGGAGGGACCCGGGTTCGATCCCCGGGATCTCCCGGTAAAAAAAAAAAAAAAATAATAATAATCATCATCATCATCATCATCAATGTTGTTTCATTAATTGTAACAAATGTATCATAATTATGCAAGATGTTAATGATAGGGAAAGCAGTTCGGAGTATGTGGGAACGCTGCTGTCTTCACAATAATTCTGTAAATTTAAAACAAAAAGTTTATTTTAAAAAGACCTCTTTCATCGTTCTTAGAGCAAGAGAACCTGAGGAATAATCTAGGCCATCCCTATCATTTTAAGGTTAGGGCACAGAAACCCAGAGAGAATAAACTTTTTCAAGTTGCACTGCTAATTAGTGGTGGAAATTCAAATTGTGAACATAAGATTTGTCTCTGTATTCCCATTTTTAACTCTTGAGAGGACTCTTTTTAAAAATCCCTTGTATTTTAGGGAATTTCATTTAGTACACTTTTCAAAACTGTAAAAATAAACATGCTTTCTAGAAAATTCTTATTCAGACTCAATTGTTGTCATACTTCAGGTGTCTTGGGTAATGCCTTTGCCAGACTCATATGCCTAATTGGTTTTATGAACAACCTACTTCTTTGATGCTTATACCATTTGTCTCTCCTACCTTCTGTTTTCCTCATTGCCGTCGCTTGATCTCAACATTCCCCTTTATTCGTTGTAAATTTTGGTAGATAGTTCACAGTTGACTTCTCCATTCCAGCACCTTTCATCAGCCTAGTGAATACAGCATCTCTGTGGCATGATAATTTGGCTTCTCAGTTCATTGACCTCTTTATTTGATTGTCCTAATTCCACAGTCGTACTGTGGAGCCTTGTCATCACCAAAAACCGTTCCTCTCCAAAATTGCAAAATTAGGCACTCAATTGTATGATCTTAACTTCCTACCTTTGTTAACTACTTGCATTCTGCCTGTTCTTAAAATTATCCTGGGACCCCTTGACCTGGGGAGCAGTGTAGAGTAGTGGTTAGGAGCATGGACTCCAGAGTTAACTGTCAGAGTTTGAGTCCTGGTTCTGCCAATTTATAGCTGTGAGACCCGAGGCAAGCTATTTACCCTCTGTGCCTCAGTTTCCTCATCTGTAAAGTGATAATAATATCTGCCTGATAGGGTTGTTGAGAGTAGTATATTAATTGATACATATATAAAGTAAGGTTTCTCAACTTTGTCACTGTTGACATTTTGGACCATAATTCTTTGTTGTATGGGGCTGCATGTCTCCAGACGTTGCTATTTCCCATTCCCCTGGGAAACATCGCCTCCAGTTGAAAACCACTAGTTTAAAGTGCCTGGCCTATAGTGAGAATTCAAATATAGTTGCTATTATTGCAAGCCATTAGATCCTCAGTAATGTGTCTTTCTGTCTGTAGTACTGAGTTACAGGTGTGGCAAAAACAGATAGGTAGGTTTAACCAGGGTAGGATTTTGTTTTTGCTTTGTTTTTGCCTGTCAGGTATAAAGAACTGACTGGCATTGGTGTGCAGGGTATCCTTAAGTACTGCATAGAGGACTAAATTTAATATGGGGGAGGTAAAGTTAGAAGGGGTCTGATTTCTTTCCTTAGAGCAGATTAGGTCTTTCTTTTGTTTTGTTCTTATTCCATGCTACACTTATCATTTGCAACACTCATTACAATTTTAAATAGTCGTTTGCATAATTTACTTTGTGTCTTGTGAGACTAAAACTTTCCTGAGGGGCAGGAACTGGCTGTCTTGTTAATCTCTAAATTATCAGCACATAGGCTATCAGTAACATAGGCTAGCAGTAGATGTTATTGAATGAATTCTGTATTTAAATCCTGTTCTATGTTGACTTTATCTGGTCCACATAATTTCTGGTTAGATAAGAATAATGGCATCTTAGAATTGAGGAAATAAGGTAAATCTGTTAGTCTTACGTTATCTGCTTAGTGGCTGCACACAATGCCTTTTGATTTGCTAGTTAACCATTTTATATGTACCAACCAAGCCCTGGTTGAAATAAAATGCTAACAGTGATACCATCCAGTCTTAGTGGAAACATAACTTTCTCAGAAGCTTTCCCTGACACTCCATCTTCCCAAAAGATACTTAAATGAACTGTAAGTTGTTCTTGTTATATGCTTCCATAGCATTCTGTACCTGTATTTTTCTGTTTTCACCATCTTTTTACTTTAGTTGCTCAGTCATTTTTGCGTTTGTTGATGTGTGGTAATAAACTCGCCAAAGTTCAAGGACTAGGACTTCTGTTCATCATGCTATATACTTATTGTCAAGCATAGAAACAGTGGGCATTCAAATATTTGGGACAGTAATATTAATGTTTTGAAAATAAAGCTTGTAAACCAAACAGATTTTCACTTAACTGAAATCTTAACAGAAGAAACATAAAATATTTCCTATACTATGAAGAGTTTTAAGATGTAAAATAAACTTCCACCTAGTAATTTGACATATTTTGCAGTTTGGATCAAAATCTCCCATTTCATTAGTATAGAGTGCTACCTGTGAAAGTATTTTTAAATACTTACCATTCTTCATGTGACACATCAATTATTTTGCAAGAAAAGTGTTCATTCCTATTCTTTTTTATTCTGATTTCTTAAAATTTATAAATAATTAAAAATACAGCTCTAAATTTATGGTAATTTTTGTTGTTTATAACCTATTACTCAACAAACCACACAGTGGCACTGCTGGATCAAGGTCTTTTTTTGTTTGTTTGTTTTAAATAAAATTCACTGTTTTCTTTTTCAGCTATTATCCATGGACTTTCCAGTCTAACATCTTATCAGTTGAGAACTATTTATATTTGTCAGTTTTTGACAAGAATTGCAGAAGGAAAAACTCTTGGTAAATATATATTTTTTATCTTATATTGGAAATAGTTCAAACTTTGTCTAAAGATAAGACAATGAGAAACAGATAGAAGCTATCATTGTTTTTGTTTTTGCTCACATGTATCTGGCATATATATGTACACTTAAGCATATCTAAAGCGAGTAAAAAAGAAACATAGACCCTATCTTCTTAGAACTGCAGTATATTAGTTTTATAGGGTTGTCATAATAAATAAATTGCCATAACTTGATAGGTTTAAAACAACAGAAATCTATTCTCTAAGGTCTGGAGGCTAGAAGTGTGAAATCAAGTGTGGCAGAGCCATGTGTGGTAGTTTGAAGCTATATGTACCCCCAGAAAATCCTGTTCTTATACTTTATCCATTCCTGTGGGTATGAACCCATTTTAAGTAGGACCTTTTGATGAGGTTTCTTCAGTTAAGGTTTGGCCCACCTCAGTCAGGATGGGTCTTATCCTATTACTAGTTATTTATAAGCAGAATGAAATTCAGACAGAGAGAGAGAAAGGCACAGGAAGCAAGAAGCTGAACCTCAATAGAACCCTGAAGAGAAGGGAGAAACCAGGAAACCCGCCATGTCCCTTGCCATGTGACAAGCTAAGGACCAAGGATTGCCGGCAACCAGCCCCAGAAGACCAGTCTTCAGGGGGGAAGAGCATCGCCTTGATGACACCTTGAATCGGACTTTCTTTTAGCGTCAAAACCATGCGCGGATAAATTCCCATTGTTTAGCCTGACCCATTTCATGGTATGTGTTTCCTTGTGCCAAGGAAAGTAAAACACCATGCCTCCTCTGAAAGCTCTCAGGAAGAATCTTTCCTTGCTTGTTTCTAACTTCTGGTGGTTGCCAGCAATCCTTGGCATTCCTTGGTTTTCAACTGCGTCACACCAATCTCTGCCTCTTTCATCACGTGACTTTCTTCCTTTTGTCTGCATCTCTGTGTCCAAATCTTCTCTCCTGAGGGCACCAGTTACTGGGTGAGGGTCTTCCTTAAGCTAGTATGACCTCATTTTAATTTGATTACATCTGCAAAGACCCTATTTCCAAATCACATATACAGATACAGATAGATATGAGGGGTTAGGACTTGAACAGATCTTTTGGGGACAACGACACAATTTAAACTACAAAAAGTAGTTCCCAAACTTGAGTCTGCATCAGAAGTACTTAGAAGGCTTGTTAAAACACTGCTGGGTCCCACCCCGAGAGTTTCTGATTCAGTAGCATGGGTGTGGGACCCTAGACTTTACATTTCTAATAAGTTTTCAGTTGATTTAGATGCTCCTGTAGGGGAGCGGGTGTAGCATGGTAGTTGAGTGCCTGCTTCACATATACCAGGTCCTGGGTTCAATTCCCAGTACCTTCTAAAAAATAAATGAAAAAAAGAAAAGAAGAAAAATCCGTTTTTGGTATGTGACTCCCATGGTTTAATCTTGAAATTCTCCAGGATCCCCTTTTGGATATGTCTTAGATATATAATAGATAAGGGTCATCTATCAAGAATCAGTAGATTTCATCATAATAGACTCAAATGAGGCAGCATTTTAATTTATATATTGGCTTTTCAACTATCTCTCTTTGTCTAGAGTACATTGAATCCTCAGCTTGTCCCAAATTGGCATATCAGCTAACCTTAGTTTTCTCTTTCTGAAATTTAGGCTCCTCTAATTCTCATTGCTTCTGTAGCTTTCCCATATCTTCAGCAACGTGATTTTGCAATTCATCCAGTGTTTATTTTAGTTATAATCTACACATACTGCCTGGACATGAAAGTCTTAAACTGTAAATTTTTTGAAGTTAAGTTCTAACATATAATCCTGAGTTAGACTACTTTTGAGACACTTTAAGTGGTGTTTAAGAGTTCTGGTTTCTTTGCTAGCTAGCTGTGTGACTTCTCTAGTTCTCAGGTCCTGCTTTTTAAAAAAGTTAATAATAGTGTGTGCCCTTTTAAAGAAATTCTTTGGATAAAGGAGCATGTAAAATACTTAGCACAGTGTTTACTACATAGTAAGGTCTCAGTAAGTGTTAACTGTTAGTGTGAATATCTTTTATTCACCTGTGCTTTATCTTCTGCTGTTCCATCTTCCTGAAATGTTCTCCTTCCCATTCCTCTCCTTTTTATTTGGTTAGCTTCTGTTTATCCTTACTGACCTAGTTTAGATGGCTTCTCTTCTAGTACCCCGACTCAGAGCTAATTTCCAAAAGATAATAGTTTGTCCTGTAAAGTTTTTGGAAAATAGCGATACATGGGTTCTACCCTAATCTAATTAAATCAATCTCTAGGGAATGACCCAGGCAACGGTATTTTTTAAAAGCTCCTCTGGTAAATCTGAGGTACAGCTAGGGTTGAGTACCACTGGCATAATACATACTAAGGACCAGTCACGTTGATTTATCTACGTGTCTTGCTCCATAGCTAGTTTGTGAATTACACAAGGGTAGGAACTGTTTCTTCTTCAGGTTTGTATCTCAAGCACCTGGCACAAGCCCTGGAACATGAGACTTGTAAGTATATGAATGAATATATTTTTATATATAAAAATATTGAAAAACAAACAGGAAAGGACAACAGGAAATAAAGTAGAAATATTTGAAATTGCTAGTTTTTTTTTTTTTTTTTTTTTTTTTTAAAGCATTTTTTTTTTTTTAAAGATTTTATTTATTTATTCATTTATCCCCCCCCCGCTGCCCGTGCTCGCTGGGTCAGCCAACCACGCCATGCGGGCGGGCCTACCCCCACCAGGAGGCCCCGGGAACCGAACCCGGGGCCTCCCACATGGTAAACGGGAGCCCCACTGATTGAGCCACAGCCGCCTCCCGAAATTGCTAGTTTTAAATTGCATGCTTACTCTAATTTTTCAAGGGAAAAAAATGATGTGCCATTTAATCTTTTCTTTAGTATATTTATTTATTGCATGGTTGTAATGGAACTACACTGTACTAGGCACTGTAGGGGTTTTGAGGAATATACTAAGTGGCTCCTGCTCCCCAAAATTTGGAATATTAGTATACCTTGTAGAGAGGTTCCTGCTCTCAAGACACTTAAAAGTTAATAGGGGGAAGCGGCTGTGGCTCAATCAGTAGGGCTCCCGTTTACCATATGGGAGGCCCCGGGTTCGGTTCCCGGGGCCTCCTGGTGAAGGCAAAAGCCCGCCCGCACGGCGTAGTTAGCTGACCCAGCGAGCACAAGCAGCAAGGGGGGGATAAATGAATGAATAAATAAATAAAATCTTTAAAAAAAAAAAAGTTAATAGGATTGTTGAGGTAAGTATAACTATAAAAGGCTTGCAAGGCATAAAAATGATAGAAATAATGATACAAAAGATTTGAAGAAAGGAAATTTCCTAGTCACTTAGCGCAGGAGTAAGGAAGGCATTCAAGAAGATTAAGTTAGAGCTATTCCTTGAAGTGTCAATAGGTTTTGTCAAAAGGAGAATGTGAAAGTGGTATTTCAGACAAAAGGATAATAGAGTTAATTGAAGAATAAAATCGCTTACTTGGATAGAACTCTTGATTTCCATATTGAACTCCAAATACCTGCTCTTTACCCACTTCCTATGTCAGTAAATGGCAACACCAATTATCCAGTTGGGAAAGTGCTCCTTGATTTTGCATTTTTCCTCACACTCCACGTCCAATCTGTTAGCAAGTTCTGTTTGTTCTACATTCAAAATAAGTTCCAAAACTGACAATTACTTACCTCCTCCATCATCTCTCTGGTAGCATTGATCCCATTTACCCACTGCTCTAGCAAACTGGCCTTCTGTCTGACCTGTGACCATTTCAAACTTCCTTCTTAGGGCCTGCCCACTGTTCCACGTGGAATGTTTTCCCTCCAGATCTTTGTGTAACTGCTACTTTGTATTATGCTGGATTCTACTCTGTCATTTCCTAGAGGGCCCTTCCCTAACTACCCTTCTGAAAGAGCCTTCACTTCCCCCATGACTTTTTTTTTTTTTTTTTTTTTTTACCGGGAGGTACCAGGATCTAACCCCGGTCTCTCCACATGGTAGACGGACACCAAACCTCTTGAGCCACATCGGTTTTCCCCCCCCATGACTCTTGATTCCCTTTACCTTTTTCTTCTTCTTACTAACACTTATTACTCTGAGATTATATTATTTGTTAATTTGGTTATTACTTGTCTCCTATTAGCATGTAAGCATCATAAGAATAGAGACTTAATCTTTTTCACTGAAAGTGCTTCAGTTTTTAGGCACATGCCTACACATTGTGAGTGTTCAGTAAATATGGAATGAATGAATTATAGATTACAGGTGCAAGACATAGTGAAATTCCTTGAATGTCAGATTGAGATGTTTATGGGCAATTTGCTAAGTGGTTGGGAACCACTGTGTGTTTGATCAGAATAACCTTATCAAAATTCTGTTTTGGGAAAACAGAACAGTAATACAAATATCTCATTAAATAGACACATAAATCCTCTGAGATAGCATTTATCTTCACCATTTTATCGGGGTGAAAACTGAGGTGAAATGACTTTCAGGGTCACACAGCTAGTAAGTGATTGAGTCTGGAGTAGACTGTAGTATAATAAAAAACTTGACTGGTCTTTATTCCTGATTTCTGGTGGGTAACCTCTGTATCCTTGGAATTTCCCATGATATGTGTCTTTTGTGATTCATGGTGAGCACCTGAGCATACCTGAATAGTTTATGCCAATGAGATGTCTGGGTGAGGCCAGCTGTACGGGAAAGACCACTCCTGTGATTGGAATCTTGGGGCTTTGGGCCATCTAATAGCTTGACCTCTGGGGTTGGGGGTGGGGGTAGGGGGTGGGGGTGGGGAGTAGTAAAGGGGACCTGGAGATTTTCAACACTTAGGTATTGATTCCATCAATCATCCCTACATAATGAAATCCCAATACAATCAAAACTCTTGGACACTAAAGCTCAGAGAGCTTCCTTGATAGCTAATTCACATTGATGTGCCAGGAGGGTGATGGTTCTGACTCCACATGGAGAGGACTCTAAAGCTCACCTTTGAGACTCTCCCAGACATGGTCCTTTTCCTCTCATTTTGGCTTTTTATTTGTATCCTTTTTGCTATAATAAGGCTATAATCCTAAATATAGCACTTTCAGTGAGTTCTGTGAGTTGTTCCAGCAAATTATTGAATCCAAGGGGATGGTAAGAAACCCCAAGTTTGTAGCCATTTGTTCAGAAATGTGAGTGCCTGAGCTCCCAAACACTTGTTTTGTAGAGAATTGCTTTTAACCTGTGGAGTCTGGCCTAATCCCAGGTACTTAGAGTTATCTGAAGTCATTATGGTCATTTCACAGTTGAAGTCAGAATTTGTTGGCTTATTTCAATTTACACAGACTCCAAAGGCAGTTGTGTTTTTTTTAGGCCAGTAAAAAGAATTTATTGGGAAATGGGGAAAAGAACAGAGCTTGCTGAGAAATGGGAGAGAAAGATGGAAATGGACACCAAAATTTGGTGTGGGCTTCTCCGGGCAGAGAGAGAGAGTGCTCTGTTTTGTGTGGTTACCTTTTAAGCTGTTAATTATTCCTCCCCCTTGCTAATGATAAGGGGATGGGCCCTAGCTGTTATTGGTTACCTCACCAATTTGGGGGAGCCAATGATGAGGCCTGTTTAGAATATCCGGGGCCAAGGGCAGGTCCTGGAAAGAGAGACTGGGACCTCAAGGTTAAACTCAAGGTCTCAGCAAGGTCTTGCAGCCATGTTGTTTGTGGGCCATATTGTGGCTCTCTGTGTCTTCTCTGTTACCCTGTACTAACCTGCCCCAACTTCCCCCTCAGAGTTCACGCTCTTATTCTCAAGGGCGTGCTGAGGGGCAGTGATCATTCTTCTGTAGTTACTTCCTGCTGGTTAGGGCAGTAGTCCCTGCCTGACAGGGTGTAAACCTCTCTGGCTATTCTATTGGGGTTGAGGGAAGATGCCTCTGATACTGTGGTTGGAACCGCAAAGCCAATATTTTTAAGCCACTAAACAATATATTTCAGCAGATGGAATATAGTTATGAGAAAGTGGAAGTAGTATAACAATGATTCCCTATATTTTGATGGGAAAAATATTGTCAGAGAAATAACTTACTAAAACAGCCTCTTGCAAATGCCCACAAAATATATAAACAGGATTTCAAATATTATGTGCTAAAATAAAATTAAATATAAACAAATTGTCTTGTGCACTATTTTGGGGTTTATTATAATGCAATTAGTCTTAGGAACTATTTAAGAATTCTGTTACTATGACGGCTTATGTAAAGTATAGTTTATTTTTGTCCCTAAAAACAATACTTTAGTGTTTAAAAAAAAAAGGAAGACAACTTCAAATGTTTTATACTATCATCTAGCTTTTTCTGTTTTTAAAATTGATTTTAAGGAGGAAATTAACTTAGAAAACCAAATCACTTGCTTAAACTGAATATACTATAACAATGTCTGGCACATAGAAAAGACTCAGTAAATATTTAAATGAAATTTTTTTTGAAAAATGAATTTTTTTTTGAAAAATGGACTAAGGTTCTATTTACCTTTCTAAATTACTTATATTTTCTGTTTATAAGATGCACAGTTTGAAAATGATGAACGAATTACACCCTTGGAATCAGCACTGATGATTTGGGCTTCAATTGAAAAGGAACATGACAAACTTCATGACGAAATACAGAATTTAATTAAAATTCAGGTATGAATATTACTTGTTTAAAAATATTTATTTATCCCCTCCCCCCCACTTGTTTGCACCCACTGTCTTTTCTCTGTGTCTGTTCGTTGTGTGCTTGACTTCTTTTTAGGAGGCAACGGGAAGCAAACCTGGACCTTCCATGTGGAAGGGAGGCACCCATTTGCTTGAGCCACCTCTGTTCCTGCTTGTCATGTCTCTCATTGTGTTTCCTTGTTGTGTCTCTTTGTTGTACCAGATCATTGTGTGAGCTCGCCATGTCAGCTTGCTCTTGCTCCTTTTCTTATAGGAGGCACTGGGAACTGCACCTGGGACCTCCCATGTGGTATGCGGGTGACCAATTGCTTGAGCCACATCTGCTTCCCTGACTATTTCTTTTTGCTTATGATTATTTTGCTAGGAAATAAACACTTGGGTATTGATATACTTAATATCTAAAGAAATTAAGAGTAAACTAATAGAAGTTCAACAGTGAGCCCAGAGTAAAATTTAATATACTCTTCTCTTTAGAAATTTGGTGTTTAGTTTTTAGTCTTGATATTAGCATTAAGGGCTGCACATAATGTTTGCTACCCGAGTGTATGTATTGCTGCCCATATTTCAGAAAATATACACAATCCATTTTAAAGATCACTGTGCAATCTTCAAAAACCAGTGCTTTATAGTCTCTCAATTTCTATTTAACAATTATAAATATGAAAACAGGATATTTTTCATTGAAAATAAACTAGTAGATTTTTGTGGTCAAGAGAATATAAAATTTTAATCATAATAGAGATAATTTTAGGAATAAACTGAAATAGTGAGAAGCCAAGAAAGTAAAAGATAAAGGTAAATAAGCAGGGAAAATGTTTTGCTAATAGGCAAAGCAAATATTAGGGTCTTTCTTAGCTAAACAAACTTTTTCCTCATTCAATCTTATTTATTTATTTAGAAAGTCCACTTGATTCCCTCCATTCCCAAGAATTAATTATTGATTGTATAGCTATCAGACAGAATTAGGACCTAAGAGAAGAAAATGAGCAACTGTGACTTTTCTTTTAAGAGTTTCAATGCAGGGCAAAGAAATTTGCCACGTTATCCCAATCTTCTGAGTTCTGGAGGAAACTGACCTTTGTTAATACACTACCATAAAATTGAGTGGGTAACAAAAATGTATATAGCAGATCCTTAATATTAATATAGCCCTTACTATCAGTCCAGCACTATTCTAAGTACCTTGCCTGTATGTGGTAAATCATTTATCCTCACAACAAGCCCTGTGAAATAAGGGCTAGATGTATGCCTCTTTTTATTACGCTTACTTTATTGGGTTTTCAGATATTATGTTTCTTACAAATTGAAGGTTTGTTAGAACCCTGCATCAAGCAAGTGTATAGGTGCCATTTTTCCGAAAGCATGTGTCTTTGTGTCACATTTTGATAATTCTCACAATATTTCAAACCTTTTCATTATTATTTTCTCTGTTATGGTGATCTGTGATCATTGATGTTACTATTGTAATTGTTTTGGGGTACAATGAACTATACCCATATAAGATAGCAAACTTAATCAATAAATGTTGTGTGTGTTCTGACTTCTCCACTGACTAGCCATTTGCAGTCTTTCTCTAGTCTCTCTCCCTCTACTCAGGCCTCCCTATTCCCTCAGAGTAATGAAATTAGACCAGTTAATAACCCTACAATGACCTCTACGTGTTCAAGGAAAAGGAAGAATTTTCCTAAGGATATAGCTGCCATAGATATTGATTCTTCTGATGGATCTGGGCAAAGTAAATCGAAAACCTGGATAGTATACACTATTCTAGATGCCATTAAGAATATTCATGATTTGTGGCAGGAGGTAAAAAAAAAATCAACATTAACAGGAGTTTGCAAGAAGGTAATTATAACCCTCATGAATAAATTTGACGGGTTTAAGACTTCATTGGAGAAAGTAACTATAAATGTGTGTGGAAATAGCAAGAAAACTAGAATTACAAGTAGAACCTGGAGATGTGACTGAATTGCTGCAATCACATAATAAATAAGTTTAACGAATGAGGAGTTGCTAATTTTGGATGAGCAAAGAAAGTGGTTTATTGAGGTGGAATCTACTCCTGGTGAAGATGTTCTGAAGTTGAAATGATAACAAGGATTTAGAATATTACATAAACTTAGTTGATAAAGCAGCAGCAGGGTTTGAGAGGATTGACTCCAATTTTGAAAGTTCTACTATGGGTAAAATGCTATTCTACATCTTCAAATGGTACAGAGAAATCTTTCATGAAAGGAAGAGTCACTCAATGAGGCAATCTCCATTGTTATAATTATTTTAAGAAATTGCCACAGTGACTCCAGCCATCAGCAACCACCACCCTGATGAGTAAGTAATCAATATCAAGGCAAGACCCTCCACTAGCAAAAACTTAAAAAACTTGCTCAAGGCTCAGGTGATGGTTGGCATTTTTTTTTAGGAATAAAATGTTTTTAAAAGAAGGTATATATATTGTTTTTGGGGGGCATAATGCTATTGCATGTTTAATAGACTCCAGTATACGGTAAACATAACTTTTATGTGTGTGTACTGGAAAACCAAAAAATCCATGTGACTGACTTTTTTGTGATACTTTATTGTGGTGGTCAGGAACCAAACCTGCAATATTGCCGAGGTATGCCTGTACTGTTATTTCCACCATCTAAAACAAAATATTTATTTATTTATTTATTGAGGTACTGGGGGTTAGGGATTGAACCTGGGACCTTGTATGTGGGAAGCTGGCGCTCAACCACTGAGCCACATTGGCTCCCCAGAGTTGTTTTTTGTTTGTTTGTTTTGCTTGTTGTTTGTTTTTAGTTTTTTTTTTTTTTAGGAGGCACCTGGAACTGAACCTGGGACCTCCCATGTGGGAAGCAGGCACTCAACCACTTGAGCCACTTCCGCTCCCTCCACCATTTTGCATAGAAGGAAACCGAAGCACCAAGAGGTTAAATAGCTTACCCAAGTTTATAGCTATGCAAATGTTAATAGTGGTCCTGTATCTTATCACATATGCTATCAAAATAACCAGTGTGTAAAATGATTTTTGAAAAGCATCTGGCTTCCTAGAGTTCTATTAAAGATTTTACAGGTATACTAACTAGTAAGTTTTATATATCCTAATCATTACAAACACAGTGTACCTCCTTTCTCATTCCTCTTTTGTTCAAAACTCATATTTAGGTGGCTTTGAAATTTACATAGTGTAGATTCTAATTTATTTATGAATGCCTGCTTTTAATTTGGCCTAAAGAGAGAATGTTGGTCATTTCTTAGTAAATATGTATGGACCGATGAAAAATTTCCAGGTCTTTTCAAACCAGTTATTTCCTCTTTGAAAAGGTATTTTATCATTTATCATGTCAAAATTATTAAATTACATAAAATATTTAAATTATTTTAGATTTACCTAAGTTATTTCAACAAACAGCTGTTAGATATATATGTATATAAAAAAGCAATCTCTGACTGCCAGTGGAAAGATGGCAGAGTAGGAAGCTCCAGGACTCATTCCCTCCATCAGAATAACAAATTGGCAGAAACTGGCAGAATTAACTATTTTGAAATTCCAGAATCCAGTAGAATGCACTGTATAGCATCCAGGAAAGAATGGGAAGAAGAGGTTGGTAAATTATAATAAACACCAGTAAATTGTTTTCTCCATGCAGTGGTTACCGACACCTAGCCCCACTCTTGCACCAGGCAGCAGTGGGGTCCAGTCCCTCGTATAGCTTGCTGGTGCCAGAGGACATAAGATCTACTTCCCCAAGATCTGGGGCAGGGTGCTGGCCCATCTCTGATCACTGCTTTTGGTTAGCTGCTTTGGATCGGCCCAGCTCTAAGGGCTGCCATTGCTCTACCTGCCCCCGACAAAGGTGACAGAGGAGAATTAAAGGCAGTAGCTGCAGAGGACAGTTGAGGGACTGCATTTGCTGGCAAGGGCTGAGGCAAGAAACCACAGCTTCGGGGGAACCGAGGACGAAAGTCCTGGGGGTGCCCTTCCTAGCTCCTCTCTAATCTGCTAGGGCAGCTTGGAGCCAGCTGGTGCTTCGAGTTCCTGGCCTTGTTCTATCTGGGAACACCTAGGAGGGCGAGAAGGTCTATTTCCTGGGGAGAAGAGGGAACATTCAAACTCCTGTAAACAGGGGAACTCCTAAGGCCACTCGCAAGCACAAACCCAGGATAAGACACAGGCCCAGAAAAGACAGGGAGGACTCTTGTCCCTTGCATTTGCCTCGGGCTGACCTTCCTGAGCACCAGCCAGTACAAAGCCAATTTGCAAAGACAGTGAAAGGTGGTGTTTGCTTGGGTTTGCTAGGTTTTATTAGCTCCTGATAATCAAGAAAATCTGTCATATCACCAGCTAGTTACAAACTCAAGAAACACACATTTCAGAGATGTGTTTTAATAGAATATTAAAATGTACCGTGTGCAACAAAAGATTACAAGACAGACAAAGAGGAAATTATGGCCCTCCAAAGGAAAAGGGAAAAAAATCTAGGAAACATAAGCAAAGAAGACCAATGTTAGAGGAAATCGGGGGCAGGGAGGGGAGGGGAGGGTGGCTAAGAAGAGAAGGGAGTTGGTTTGAGAGGACGGGAGAGTAAATGAAATGGAAGAGTGGAATTTGGACAATATGTCATGGCCTAAGAGAGGAGAGGGACAGGTAGGAATTATAAGAAATTGATGGGAGAATGCGTGATTTTCTATCACGCATATGATAGGTTTGGTAATTAAAGGAGAAGAGATGCTTCAACCCCCATAGTAGAGATTGAGGAAGTGGATAAAGGTCCTGAATGTTCTAAGAGGACTAAATATGTGGCCCCTGTGTCAATTAAAAAGGAGATCGGTTTACCTCCAACCTTGATGATAACCTTCGGTTTGTACTTACTGGTGGAGATATGGGGCCATACTGAACCAGGGACCTGTCAGTCGTCTTTCATCAGTCCAAGAAAGTCTGGAAAGGAAGATCCCGGCTCTGGGTCTATGGGATGTGCTGGAGGAACTTTCCTGGAAACCGGGTTTTCAGGACAATCCGACTTCCAATGACTTGTGGGGGCCTGGGATCAGGGCAGGAGCATGCCCAATGCCTTCCTTTGCACACTTGAAATAGGGTTCTGGGGTGGCCAGAGGGAAGAAGAATTAGGTTTGAGGACAGCAGTTAGGAGGGATCCTTTAAGCCTGATCTTGTTTATGTTTCTCTAATTTGGCTTCCTCTTCTCTATTGTTAAAGACCTTGAATGCCATGTTAATCAGGTCTTTCTGAGGGGTTTGAGGGCCACTCTCTAACTTTTGTAACTTCTTTCTAATGTCTGGATAAGATTGTGTAATAAAGTGGGTGTTTAGGTACAATTGACCAGAGTCTGACTCAGGATCTAAATTGGTGTATTTAAGGAGAAACTCGGTCAGTCTATTCATGAAGGCAGGTGAGTTTTCATCAAAGTTTCTGTGAAATTTCTTTAATTTTATCATAATTAACTGCTTTGAGTGTAGCCTTTTTCATGCCTTCTGTTATGCAGGTTAAAAAGTGGGCCATGCGGGTCCGGGGAACCTGGCTGTTAATCCCAAGGAGGGTTAGTGGTTGGAACTGCTATGGGGCCTGCTGGGTGTCTGTTAGGATATTGAGTATGCATAGAGTCTGCAGAAGTGATAGCAGCAGCCCAGATAAAGGGTAGTAGCAGCCCAGACATGGATTTTTCCTCTGGGGTAGTTGAGGAAGTAATAATAACATGTATCCTGATAGGTGAGCTCATAGGAGTGGGTGGGCTGTTGGAATTCCTTATCGAATGTGGCAGGGTGATATATGGGAGCCTTATATTTTATGCATGATTTTTCTGTAAACTCACAACTCTAATTTTTAAAAAGGCAATCTAAGGTATGTATTTATCATATTATCTTTTAGGCTATAGCTGTTTGTATGGAAAACGGCAATTTTAAAGAAGCGGAAGAAGTCTTTGAAAGGATATTTGGTGACCCAAATTCTTACATGGTAATTGTTTAAGTTAGAATCATAGAATTCTAGAACTGTTTGTATGGAAGGAAGAAAATTGAAAGAATGGGGCAAAAGGAATGGTTTATCTTTTAAAACAGTATAGAATAGTGCTGTCCAATAGAAATATAATGGGAGTTACCTATGTAGTTTTAAATTTTCTGGTAACCACATTTAAGAATGTATTTTATTTAACCCAATATATTCCTAAAGATAATAATTTTGTCTTTGAAATCCAGTGTGTTATATTATACTTTCACAGTACAGCTAAATTCAGAATAGCCACGTTTCAATGGCTTAATAGCCACTTGTGGCTTGTACAGCACAGGTATAGAAGAAGATATGATATTTCATTTATTTTTCTAGGGAGTTTCTTAGGTGATCAGTAGTAATTTCTGGTGTGTTGAATGTTAATGAATATCAGTAGAACCTCCTTTTAAAAATATTTGACAAAATCTGTCAGCATGCATTCTAGCAATTCTTCTTCTAGACAAATACCCTAGAATAGCTGCTTTTACTTTCCCTGAATCTTTTAAAGCCATGAAGCTTTTAAAAAAAAATAGGCCCAGGCCCTAATGACAATGAAAATAAAGTTAGAGCCATGTTAACCAATACTATATATTGTTTATGGATATCTACATATATAGTGCAAGTATAAAGGAATGCATAGGAATAATAAATTCTATGTTCAGGAAACTTCAGGAAATCTTAGAGGAGGAAGGAAAGGGATGCCATCAGAATATGGTAGTAAAGAAGGACTTGAACTGTACCGATAGTGGTGTATTTCTTAAGCTGTGTTCATAATATTATTTTTATCTCTTTGTGTGTCTGAAATAGAATATTCAAAAAAACTTTTAGGGCCTCAGAAAAAATAATATCAGTGGGCCATTTAAAACCGAGAACCTCTTAGTTGTGTCTCTTTAGGTTTATATTTATAAAGTGATTTTTTTTTTTCAATTAAATATTACATGACAAAATTTCTTATTTACAATTTTGTATG
Organism: Tolypeutes matacus; assembly: GCA_026826555.1. NCBI lineage: Eukaryota > Metazoa > Chordata > Mammalia > Cingulata > Chlamyphoridae > Tolypeutes > Tolypeutes matacus. The sequence continues at coordinate 21,440,750 of JAKSZT010054487.1, forward strand.
CTTTGTGTTAATAAATTTCTTATGCTTTATTTAGCCTTTAAAAAGGAAATTGCTTACAATAATCTCTCAGAAAGCTACATTCCATTCTGTTTTTCAACACTTCAGCTATAACCACATGATGGAGAAAATTAAGAGTTATGTGAATTCTGTGCTGAGTGAAAAGTCATCAACCTTTCTAATGAAGGTATACATAGTATTTTAGAGAGATTCTAACAATAGACTTAGGAAAACCTGTTATAATTAAGGAGAAAACTTGATATAGAAATCCTTAAAAAGTAACATTTATTTTGTTGTGGTTTTGTAGAAGAATGTGGCAAAATGTTTTAAGTAGTCAATCTAATTAAAGAGTATATGAGTGTTCTTTGTAGTATTTCTGCAACTTTTCGAAATAAAAATTGGGGAAATTTCTTCAAAACATTTTGGGAGAAAAAGTAAAAATTGGATTGAAGTGTACTGAAAAAAAATTTTTATAACATATTTCTCTATCTTTGCTTCAAAGTTTTAAGTTAATGTGAAATCATAGTAGAGCATCTGGATTGATTTTGATGTAGTTTTATTTCAAAAATACCTGGAATTTGTATTTATTATTTAATGTAGCATCTAGCTTAAATTTGTCTCTTAAATACATTTACAAGGAAGGACCTGCCTCCATAATGCTTTTGAACTAAGCAGGTAGCAAAAGTATTTGCTGGCAGTTTATATTTACTGGTTAAAATGAAAAAGAAGTACCCTTTATTGGTCTCTGAACAGATACTTTGGCTAAGACTATTTTAAAGAATTTGAAAGTTTTATTTATGGTATTTACTTAAAATGGCTTACTGCATTCCTGTCTACCCCATCCCTCTTTTAAGGCAGCAGTAAAAGTAGTGGAAAGTAAAAGATCAAGAACAATTTCTCAAGATAAGCCTAATGGTAATAATAATGAAATGGAAACCGAAGCTAATTTGTGTATAGGGAAAAGGTTAGTAAATTTGTTAATATATGTTTTATGTTATAAGTGCATTATCTCTTTGTTAAAGTGATGCTATTGAGCCATTATTATTAAAAATAATTAGAGGGAAGTGGCTGTGGCTCAATCAGTAGGGCTCCCGTTTACCATATGGGAGGCCCCGGGTTCGGTTCCCGGGGCCTCCTGGTGAAGGCAAGCCCGCCCGCATGGCGTGGTTAGCTGACCCAGCGAGCACAAGCAGCAAGGGGGGGATAAATGAATAAATAAATAAAATCTTTAAAAAAAAAAAAAATAAATAAATAAAAATAATTATAGTCAGTAATATATTTATTAAATATATTAATAATTAATACCAGTGATTAATATTTTGATATTTGGAGTGCTGTGGAGTTATTTCATGACTTACACAAATTCTAATATGTTAGTCAAAAATAAAGAGAAAGTGAGAAAATATTATAGCTTAAATAATGTAGGTAATTTCATTTGCCATTTTCAGTGACTATATGCTCTGCAATGAGGTTGAATTTGGAAACCTGAATTATCTGTGTGTGTCCCTTGGTTGTTCTTAGATCCCACATGCCTTCATTATGTGACTGTCTTACTGTACTGAGGATTATTCTAGTATTTAAAGATATTTTTCATTCACCTTCACTAAGGGCAAGTTAACCACTTAATTTGATGTCTAACTGAAGATATAGATAGTGATTTGTTCCAATGATGGAAAACAGGCTGTGGCAGTCCTACCTATTGGGAGACAGTAGTTCAATCTTCAGAATTATTTCTTCTTTAGGGATTTTCAAGGGTGATTTTTGTAGAATTGGTTTTTACCTTTTGTCCTAGCTTTAGCAGCTAACTGTACAGAAAAAGATCAACTCTACCATTAAAAACCTTTTTTTATTGAATCCATGGTCCATTCCCTCTATTCCTCCTACCCTTATCCAAAGCCAGTCAAATCCCTGAGGTCTCTGGATAGATGGTTTTGGTGATGGATGTAATATTGTTTCCTCTTGGGACCATGACCTGATAGCAGCAGGGTCCCCTTCTTAGCTACTTATTTAGGGATAGAGATTGGGGTCCAAGTTGGATTACTGCTCATACCTCAGGAGTGAGGGTTAGATTTCTTATAGTGGTTCCTATCTATCAAAGGCACAGGAACCTGCTCCTCACTATGTCATTTCCCCAAAGGTTGTATTGAAGTCTTATTTTTCATTGGCTTATTTTCTTTTAAGACCATGTGAGAAGTAGCAATTTCATTTTTTTATTGACTCAGTTATTTTATTTTATTTAGGAAATCAAAGTCTAATAATACCCCCAACATTCTTGTGGCCAAGCCTTCCTGACTAGAATACTATTTATTACTACTTTAAATAAAATAAAGTAAATAAAAACTTATTGTGGTTCTTGTAGATAATTAACAAATTCCATATGTGCTCTCTTTTTCTTATGTAGTACCACCCATTTAGTTGAAATGTTTCCTAGACACAGATATGTCAGGTACAATCAGTGTGCTTAAAACAGAACTCTTAATGTTCTTTCTGCCACTCTGTATCCTGACTCTCTTCCTTTACCTACCATATCCAATTTCCCTCCCAAGTCTTATGAACCCCATCTCAGAAATGCCTCTCTAACCCATTCTTTCTTGCCGTTTTTATTCTAAATTGTGACATACCTTTATACCACATCAGTCTATCCTTGATATGACTTCCAGAGTTAGCATCTCTCAAAAATAAATCTGTTTCAATCATTTCCCAGCTTAAAAACCATGTGCTTCTGTTTCCTACTGATGAATCACAATTAGCATGACTTTCAAGGCCTTGCATAGCCCCTTTCCATTTTTTTTTTTTTTTTTGCCAACAAGCTCATCTTTATGTATTACTCTCCCTGCCCACATACATGCTACTTTCTAACAACATGGAACTTCTTCCTGATTTTTAAGTACTTCAAGCTCTTTCGTGCCTCTCTGCTCTTGCTTGGTTCCTTCTATTCTGAATTCCCTTCCTTCTGTTCTCTCCGAGGCAAGCTCTTACTTGTCATTCAAGTTCTAATTCGGAGATCACCTCTGTGAAGTCTTGTCCAGCTCTCCAACCAGAGTTGACACTTCTGTGCTTCCACAGCACCTAGTCACCTCTATAAAAGTACTTGTGTAATAATTTCTCTGTTTACCTTGCTGTATCTCTCACTAGATAAAGTGTCTTAATTAGTATTGTATCCTTGGTGCCAAGTTCATTACCTAGCATACATTAGAACTGTGTTGTAATAGCCACAAGTAGTAAAACCAAAATAGAGACAGGTTAAAGAATCAGGCAAATATTAAACTCATCCTGGAAGCAAATAGAACCAGGACAAATAGAGTATTAAATTCACCTATATCAGGAGGGGATTAACAGGACACAAATCAAGCAAGCATAGAGTCAGAATTGTGATTGCTGAGGTTAGACAAGTGCTAGAATATATAAAAATCCTCCAGTGTAATCAAGACCAGATGAAATAAAGAATAAACATTTTGTTTTCTTAAAGTTTATAATCTCTCAGAGGCAACAAGAATTATGGGCATGAAACAGAAATGGCAGAATTTACATAATTCATTATTGAAGTCTATATAGATAGCCTTCATAACTGAAGGAGGTGAGAGACAGCTTCACAGAAAATACTTGAAGAATAGTTAAGAGTTTTACACATGGGTGAAAGAAAATGTCATTTCGGAAGAGAATAGTACCACTGAATGTATGGAGATGTAAATGGTCATGCTGTGTTTTGGAAGTGAACTAGTTCAGCCAAAGGGAGGGATTTCTTTAAAAAAAAAAAAAAAAAAAAATCATTGGAGATTATTGGGGAGGCCAAGAAATTAAACTTGAATTCATGAAAATATAGAGTATTGAAAGATTTTTTGAAAGAGTATCATTATGAATGCTAAATTACAGCATTAACTATGCTTAGCTTATATTTGGGTATGCTTGATTTAATAACTCTTGTAAGCACATCTGGGCAAAAATTTGCCATGTTGTAATGGCCAACGTAGTATATAGATATGTCCTAATGTTACTTGAATTTCTTTCCAAAGGTGTGGTATTTTATATAAATTGAAATATGACTTGACTTGTGGAAAGTATTATCCTTATGAAAAGTATCTTTTGTTTACATTCTTAAAATTTTTTTCTCCATTTAAAGTGTTGGTGACAAACAGTCTCCGGTAGCTGAATCCTCAGGGAGTACAGTATCCTTACTGAGGTGAAGTAAATTGATGTTTTTCTCCTTGGTTTCCAAAATCTTTGATTGAAGTAATTCTTGAAGACCTAAATATATTATAACTTTCATGTGAATAGTATAATTTTAAAGAATCTCAGGGTCCTACCTATCTCAACAGATAATTCTAGTTGCACGCCACTCTAATGTGTCTTGGAATTACAAATTCTAGAGACCTGCCTCTAGGATCCTGTGTGGTTATACATTGTTTCTACCAGGCCATTATTGGAATACACATATAGGTGGTCTTTGAATTTAAAGTAAATGATTTGTAAAACCTTATTTTGTCATAGAGACAAGGTTATGATGCTAGGGCAGGAAGTGGGGCAAAATTTTCGATTTTATTATTTAAATGACCTTAAAAACTGTATTTAATCTCCTAGTAATACTGTGACAGACAATATAGCATGTTCAGATGGCAGAAAACCTGCATGAATGATTTCAGAGAGAGCAGTTTTGGATGCTGAATTGAACTGTGGGACAGTGTCTTTGGAGATGATGAGAAATTGAGAGGCCATGTTTATAGGTTGTCTATGAAAACACTGAAATAATTCTTGATAAAAGCAGCACTTGGGGGTAGAGAAAGGTCTGTGAGTGATGGGGACTGCTTTCAAGAATAGTCAATGACTGTGAAGACTGGGAGAAGTTATATTCTGAGTGGCATTAATCCTACAGGGCTGAGGTTTCTTTGGAAACAAGATCCTGAAAAGTGGCCTTTTTTAGGTGATGAAAACTATCAAGTCCCACCTCTGGGACCCTCTAGAGGGTAAGGATTGAGCCTCTACTTGAGAGGGCAACAAAGGAGATAAATGTCCCTTTTAGCTATACTTTCATCCCAATAAATTCTTTATGCAACCTGAATGGTGATATGATAGCTGCCTAAACTTAGGCAAAATACTTTGTGAGCTGTAGTTTACTTAGTTATAAAACTCAAATAATTCAACTGTGCAGGGCTGTGAAACAAATATGCCATATTAGGTATTTCCAAACAGCCTTACCGTTCAAAAAAGCCCCATTTTAGAAGCTATAAAGATAATCAAGTGGATAATTGCTATCATGGAAAGGAATTTTGGAATTTCTCTTTTGGAAAATAAATTTATGAGCTGTAGGAGAGAATGAAACTCAATACTTTATAGTCTTAGTCTATCTAATTGGAGGGCCAAAAGTGGATAAGATGAAGGCAATTAGTTTAAGTAATAGGAGAGGACAAAGTATGACAACAGAAATCATAAAAGGCCAAAGGTTAAGATGGGCCTTAAGCAAGGAGAACACCAAAGGAAGCTTGTCAAAGCAGGAGAGGGTCCTAGAACAGCGATTAAGACAAATCACCTACCTTTTTCCCATAACTTTGCTAGTCTCCTTTTTCAAACCACTTACAAACTTTCATGTTTTATCTAGGTCTCACAAGGATCTCTTCTTATCTAAGTTTAAACGTGGAAGCCAACAATATCTTAATAAGAAAGAGGAAAGAGCAGGAACTCTTCAAAGTAAGTAGTGTGATTAAATCTTAGAATTTAAAATTGGATGTGTCTTTAAAAGTCATTAAACCATTGACTTTACCACTTCAGAAACTGAAGAAGAAAGAGGTTAAATGCATTGACTTCATAGGGTTGATTAGAGGTTGTACTTAATTTAGAAATTTTCTACCTTGTGTTCAGGAACTTCAAGGAGTGACTTTTCTGAAACATAAATATAAATATATAGAATGTTTTCTGTCTCTAGCCTCCTTATTGCATTTTGGATTTATTATCCTTAAAAATTAAAAAATTGAAAAATATGCAACAATAACCCCCAAAAAAGGTTCTTAAAAGCAGTCCACAATTATTTTCAATTATAGCTTGATTGTAAGTTCCTTCTGGGTATGTATTCATTCGACAAATGTTTATTTGAACCCACACTATCTTCCATAGTTCCAAAATGCAAGGAATTTTACACCTATAGATTCAAACTTAAATACTTATTGATCAATATAAAAATAGTAGATAAAATGAACTTGGATTTATTTCTCCATGCCTATTAGTTAACAACATAATGCCAGGCACAGGCACATAATAGGCCTGCAGTAAATATTAATCGAATGAATTTATTTATAGCTGATGGCTACTGACAAGATCACTATAACTATAAAAGCTAATATTTACAAATTACAGTAATAGAACATTTATATTCATAGATATTGTCATCATTCTCATTTTAAAGGTAAGAAAACTGAGACTCAGTAAACCTATTTGCCTAATATTAGTGTAGTTCCAAAATGGTGTTCTTTTTCTATATCTATTACTTCAACTTGGCCATTTATTCTAAATTAGAATAATATGGGGATTATCCTGGACTTTCATTTCATAATACAAAAATTCAAAGAAACAGACATTTTTATACCCTCCATAGTTCATCAATAAACTCTGGTAGAAGACCATAACCTCATTGCAGAGTCGCTTGATAGTGAATATAGATATTGTGCATATAAGGTCTTGTGAGTTTTAGCATACTTTTTGTCATTTTATTTGATGTCAGGAATACATTTATTTTTTTTTAAATGCAGTTTATTTACTCAGGTATGCCCTGTTTACAATGAGAGGATATACTAAACATTTTTTTCACATATAATGATTTTTTGGTTTTGTAAAAATAAAATGTGCCTGTAAGACAAACAAAAGTACTTCAGAAAAGTTGAGAAAAAAAATACAAATGCCGAGAGTGGATGTGGCTCAAGTAGTTGAGTGCCCGCCTCCCAAATGGGAGGTCCCGGGTTCGGTTCCTGGTGTCTCCTAAAGAAAAAACAGACAACGAGCACAAACAAAGAACAAAAACAATGACCAAACAGACAAGGGAGCCGTGGGGGTGGGAGGAACAAAACAAAAATCCAAATTCCTTCTATCCGGAAGAAATTCCAGCATTCAATGAAATAATGGATAATATTTATTGAGTTGGGGGGAAAAAAAAAACATTTTATGATGTAAACTCAGTTAATCCTCACAACAACCTCATAAAATCAGTACAACTTTTATCATGTTCATTTTATAGATGAGGAAACTGAGACAAGAGATAAGTAAAATGCCATTGGTCATACAGAGAATATGTGAACAGAACTAGAACTGGAATTTGAAATCATATCTTCTGACTTCACAACCCATATCCTTAATTACTGAGGTAGGCTGTCTCAGTAGAAGAGTGGATTGTATTGGGTCTGTTGAGGAAACTGTTGAAGGCACTCTCCAGTTCTGTTATATTTTTAATTAGTAGCATTTTCATTTGACTATTTCTTATAGTCTCTGCTGAAATTTCCTGTCTGATCTTGCATATTTCTACTTTTTCCATTAGAGCCTTTAATATAACTTATCAAAGTTATTTGATATGTCATATTTGAGTCTGGTTCTAATGATTTATTTGTCTCTTAGGCTGTTTTTCACATGCTTTTTTTGTGTGTCATCATTTTGTTTTGGAAGCTGGAAAAACAGTAGTTTTGTTTTTTAGTTTTTTTTGTTTTTTGTTTTTACATTCCTAACACAATTTATTTTGTAACACAAATTGGTTAAATGGACTTTGCCAACTTCCAAAATTTTTCTTCCTAGTCCCATAAAATTAAAATTATTCAAGTTAATCTATTAGAAATTAGAACATGTGCATTTGAGCACCTTTTGTATTTCCTTGAATATTGGCACTGTTTCACTTTCCATCTTTTTACATAGAAAAAATATTGGTTATCTTCTGCAACCATGAAGATAATTGTTAATATGTAGCATTGCTCATAGTGTCATTCAATATGCAAATAAAGATGCTCCTGGCATATACCCAACCTTGTGTTCTTGTCCATAATATTAATAGAGTTAGTTTTTTCGTTTGTTGTTTGGTATTGTTTTTAGGTGGTACTGGGGACTGAATCTTGGACCTCGTACATGGGAAGCAGGCACTCAACCACTTGAGCTACATCCATCCCCGACTTTTTTTTTTTTTAATGGCCAAAATTTATGGTGCAAATGTGAACAAATAAAGCAGAAGTTACGCTTAAGTTATAAATTGTTAAACAGAACAAAGGGATTCACCTCTTTAAAATTATTGGAGAGCCCATAATGAAGATAAAACTCTCAAAGCTTCTGTGTATCACATAACACAGCAGAGATATCTGTGGCTGCTGATTTTTCTGTTTAACTAGAAATTGATGGATATTGAATTAAGGAATGCTTTGATGATCATGTGGGTTGATTTAACATTCCACAGGCTGATTAGAAACAAAAGCAAGAGACATTATAAATGTAATAGTGTTAGGAGATAAACTGCCTCTTAGTCCTTGAATGATGAAGCAGCCAAAAAATAAATAAGTAAATAAACACATAAGGGGATATTAATATAATTGTTGAGGGTGAATTTGATAGTTATGTGCTAAATGCTGAGCCTTAAAATGATAATACCAGTATACTTAGTCTTTGTAAATAGCCATGAATTTTTACAAAAACTGACTGTATATTCTGCCACAAAGAAAACCTCATTAAATTAAAAAAGTAGAAACTGCACAGATCGCATTCTTGGATCATAGTGAAGTAAGACTATATATTAATAACAAAATTAGAGACAAACCCTTTTTTAAAAAAATCACTTGAAAGTTTTAAATCTCTCTCCCAAATGACTTAAAAGGGAAATTAAATTATAGTTGCATCATATTTAGAAATAATTATGAGACTACAATAGGATGAGACTACAATAGGATGTGGCCAGTTCTATACCCAGAGTGATATATATAGTCTTACTTTACTAAACAAGAGTGAAACGGAAACACTTAATAATCAGAGTAGCAAGGAATAAAAGAATAGCAAAAGGATTATTAATGACAAATCAGGGAAGCGGCTGTGGCTCAATCGGTGGGGCTCCCGTTTGCCATATGGGAGGCCCCGGGTTCGGTTCCCGGGGCCTCCTGGTGGGGGCGGGCCCGCCCGCGCGGCGTGGTTGGCTGACCCGGCGAGCGCGGGCAGCGAGGCGGGGATAAATGAATAAATAAATAAAATCTTTAAAAAAAAAAAAAATGACAAATCATTCTTAAGTTAGAGGAGAGTAATTTCTACTGGGCTGAGGCATCTGTTTTTGTTTTGAGAAGTTGTGAGTTAACAAAAACAATCATGCATACCACACAGGATTTCTATACATCACCCCACCATCAACACCTTACACTGTTGTCACACATTTGTTCCAGTGATGAAAGAACATTGTCATGTTACTACTATCTATAGTCTATAGCTTATATTTGGTGTATTTTTTCCACAGACCGTCCTATTAACACCATGTATTAGTGTTGTGTATTTTTTATAGTTCATGAGAGAATGTTCTCATATTTGTAGTGTTAGCCACAGTCCATCATTTACCACGGAGTTCGCTGTGTTATAAGGTCGCCTGCCTTGCACAATCCATCTGAAGTGTACAGTCAATACATTTGGGTTATTTGAAAATTTTTCTATTATAGATAATGACTCTATGATCATTCTTTTACATATCTCATGATATACATGTTTAAGAGTTTAAGGCATATACTTGGGGGTAGACTTTTTAGATACCTATACCTTTAGCTCTAAAAATAATAGCAAAGTTTTTTTTTTTTTTTTTTCAAATTGGTTGTATCAATTAAATTCCCACCAGCCAGAGTTGATGTCTAATTTGAAAATTTTTGCTATTATGCTGGGTATAGTTTTCATTTTCATTCCTCTGATTAGTAATGAAGTTAAGCATCTTTATTGCCATTTGGTCTTTCATTTCAACTCCTAATCCTCTATGTCTTTTTCCCTTTTTCTATTGGATTGCTTGTCTTTTTTATATCAGTGTACTAGAAATTCTTTATTATTAATCTTTTGTTGGTTATATGTGCTGCAAACAATTTCTCCCAACTTGTTGCTTGTCTTTTTACTTTAACGGAAAATCTTAAATTTATGTAGTCAGTATCTCTTCAGTTTTTCCTCCTACACAGATAGTATTTCTCAGCACAATGTATTGTAGTTCAGCCTTTCTCCATTGTCCTGATTGTTAAATTCATCTTGTATTATGCTGATAATTAGGTTATTGTCTCTGAGCTCCATACCACCCTTCTATATTCTGTAACTCCAATTTCCAGCTTCATGCACACTCCCAGAACCAGGCTTGTGGTTTTCACTCAGCATCAAGCTGTCAGCACTTTCCACAGAAGTTTGGATCCCGGCAGTGCTGGCCTCTCCTTTGATCTTCCAGGTTGATAATTCCAGTCTCTTCTCTTTGTTCCACCAGCCTAGATTGTAGTTCCTTTCCAGTGATTATTATCACTGTGTGAATTCAGCATTTCCTATTTGGTTTTTTAGTCTTGTAGTATCTGTTTAACCAATTCCCTCTAGTCTTTGTTCCTAACTAGTGTGGTTTCTGTTTTCCTGGCTGGTGTCGAGTTTCCATATATGCGTAGGTCTCTCCATCTGTTCCTGTGATACCATTGTTTCGATTACTATAGTTTTGTAATAACTCTGTATGTGTTAGGGCAAATTCTCCTCATCTTCCTGTACTTCTTCAGGAATATCTTGATTATTCTTGGTGTTTTAGGCTCCTATGTTGTCAGGGAAGGACTCCAACCTCATAGAGGATGACAAGGGGTAAACTTGCTACCTCTCCATAAGTGCCAAAAGTAGAAAGCAAGATGTAATGGGCCAGAAGAAGTTTATCACAGCACAGCAAACCACATGAGCATCAGTGTAGATGTGCTGGTTCCCCTGCCCCAAATCCCATGGGCAGTACAGATGGATGCTATGTGGACAGTAGGTTGTTCAGCAGCTGAGGAAGCCAGGGCCAAGGACCTGGTACTTTTTAGTTAGGGTTTAACTAAAGAATTTATTTAGGATATGGAGGAAAGAACAGCTTGCTGAGAAATGAGAGAGAAAGAAATACATACCAAGATTTGGTATGGGCTCCTCTAGGCACAGAGAGGGAGCTCTGCCTCGTGTGATTACCGTTTAAACTTAATTATTCTACCCCTTTGCTAATGATAAGGGGATAGGCCCCAGCAGTTATTGGTTACCCCACCTATGGTGGAGACCAATGGTGAGGCCTTTTTGGACTATCCACAGCTAAGGGGAAGTCCCGGAAAGAGAAACTGGGATATCAACTCAGGAGGACCTAGTACTTTTTGAGTAAGCAACAAAACACTGTAGCAAGTAGCAAGCAAATTGGTTTCCCTCCCCCAGGGAAAAAGCAGTTAAATGGTAGACATACTGTACTTCCCTTCACCTACTTAGTTGTCTAAGCAGCTAGCTGTAGAAACTACTCAGTGTCAGGAGATGGATTAGCTGTGTGCATTCAGCAAGGACTGCACGGCTGCTCTGGGTCCACGGTGGATTGCTTTTCCCACACTTGTAATTTAGAATGATCTTGTTAAGTTCTACAAAAAACTTGTAGAGATTTTTATTTGAAATTGCATTGAAATAATAGATCATTTTGAAAAGAACTGACACAAATGATAAAATATCTTTCCCTGCATGAACAAAGTATATATCTCTTTTTTTTTTTTTAAAGATTTTCTTATTTTTTTTATCACATATATATGAAGTAATCTTTATAATTTACTACAGTCAAATCTGAATAGTATCTTTCTATTTTTATGTTTTAATATTTGTGCTAATGCATAGAAATCCTGTTGATTTCTATATATTAATCTTATATCCAGACATCTTGCCAAATCCTTTTGAGATTATATTTGTAGATTCCGTTGGGTTTTCTATATAAACAATTATCTTTCTTTTTTTTTTTTTTTTTTTTAAATTTACATTTTTTTTATTATGGGTAAAAATCAAAATTCTCACAATACATACAAACATTTGCAAAATGATATATAAACATATATGCATATATGTGTATTTGCTTACAAAAATGTTGTTTATATATAAATATAAACATATATTTTAAGAGGTGCTTAGATTACCCAAAATATTACACGGAACCCACTGGGATTCCCATGTTGCCCACCTCCCACACCTCCCATCACATCCACACAAACATCTCCCACAGTGTGGCCCACCACCCTCAATGAACTTACACATCCTGGAGCCTTGCCACCAACCATAGACCACAGTTCACACTGTAGACCACACTCTCTCCCACTCAGTTCTGAGTGGTGTGTGCTGATTTAAAATGGCCTACATCCGTTGCCACAACAGTACTCAGGACAACCTCCAACTCCCAAAGAAGCCCCTGTATTTCAACTGCTCATCCCCTCCCTACCCCAAAAGTGTCAAGTGGCCACTGGCTCCACCTCATTGTTATAATTTCTTGCATTGCTAGAATCACCATATGTGAACAAGAGAATACCATCAAGTCCACTCTAGTCCATAGTTCTTCCCCCAATCCTGAGGGGACTGGGATGGTGATGTCCACTCCAACTCCAAGTGAGAGGGCTTATATCCCATGGATATGGTGGGTAGGATGATCCTGCCTGCAGATGCAGG
>JAKSZT010054487.1:21453782-21809684 GCA_026826555.1 Tolypeutes matacus
CCTGAGGGGACTGGGATGGTGATGTCCACTCCAACTCCAAGTGAGAGGGCTTATATCCCATGGATATGGTGGGTAGGATGATCCTGCCTGCAGATGCAGGTCCTCTCCATTCCCTGGGATGGCCATTTCCCATCGTTGTCTCCTCGCCTGGTGACTTGGATGAGTTCATTGAGCTGTAGGGTAGGAGTTGCAGCTCCACCGATATTCCATGCACAGCGGGCACATAGGTAGGCCAGAGGCTCCAGTCTCTGGAAGTATACCTAAAAACTTCAGCATCACATATAGGTTTGTATAGAAGGGACTGATGACCCATGTGCAGGGAGGACTTATTTGAGTCCAATTCTGTCACTCTCAGGAGCACAGATTCCAAAATAGAGCCCACTGATAAGGCATCAGTCTCTGGGTCTAACCCCACTTATATAGGACCTGGGTGTCTCCAGAGCTCTCAGGAGCCCCTCTATGTGGGCTGATAGGCACTTAGATGTTCTATGAGCTCCTACTGAGGTGTGCGTAAGAGTTACCTCTGGGATGACCTCCCGACTCTCTTTGAAGTCTCTTAGCCACTTGAACTCATTTGTCTTTACCATTTCCCCCTTTTATTCAAGGTCTTTTTCCAGTTGTGTTGCCAGTTGGCACTTGGGAAAAGTTTTCAATTAGCAATAATCGTGCCTCGGATAAACCTCATTGGCTACGATACTGCCACTGTGCAAAGCTGCCAGTTGGCACTTGGTATTAATCCCTCATTGCCAGGGAGGCTCATCCCCGGGAGTCATGTCCCACGTTGGGGGGAAGGTAATGCAATCATATGCTGAGTTTGGCTTAGAGAGAGGCCACATTTGAGCAACAAGGAGGCTCTCAGGTGGCAACCCTTAGGCACCCCACAACTGCAGGCTAAGTCTCATTTACAAGAGCAAAGACTCACAAGGGTAGTCATCAATAAAAAAAAATCAGTGGGTCATCCTATTTTGACAAGCACTGTCCCTACACTCAGAGGACTATTGTTGCTCCCTTGGAGACTGTGACAGAGCTCTCCAGGCTAGGAATTCAGATTCCCTCATTTATTGTGTGATTATCCACCCATCATGACCATGCCCCATAAAAGATTTTGTATATCTTTCCATGTATATTCGGATGAACCAATCCCCATGAAAACAATTATCTTTCAACATTTAGTTTTGTTTCATTTTTTATTTTTTGTCTTACTAAACTGGTCTGACATGTGAAAAAAAGATAGCAGGAGTGAGGAAAAGGCTTTAGTCCTTATATTGTGTCAAGTACTCCTTGAACATTACATTAAGAAATTTTTAGTGATTCTATAAAGTAAATATTATTCCTTTTAAAAAACATGATGAAAAGGCAGACTCAGTAGTGAGATAACTTGTTTAAAGACATTTAAGAGAATCAAGATTCAAACACACCACCTCTGATTTTCAAAGATGCTGTTCTTCATACCATGTAATGCTCCTTCCAGATTTGAAGAAAATAAAAGTTAAACAAGTAAAGTCTTTAGAATAGTTAGAAAATGAATAGGAATCTCACGGTAACCTTTGAAATATAATTCCCCCTTTTCCTGTTCTTCCTTTTTTATGAAATAATCTTTGATCACAGTATTTCCACTTTTAGGTGGAAGAAAGAAAGAAGAAAACCATACAAGAGCCACTAAAAGCAAGAGACTACATGTTTTAAACAATCAGCCAGTATCTTCTGAAAGACATCGATCTAGAAAAAAACAGGTATTCGCTTTTCATTATATTGGAATATTTATGAACATTAAAAATAATAACAAACAATTATAATTATGTCAGATTATTTCTTTTCAGTCCTAGAAATTCTTGAATATAAAATGTTTGCTTCTTGCAGTCTTTGATTAACTGACTAATCTGCCTATTCAGAGTCACAAGGAGACACAACTCATGTTTTAAAAATAGTCATTAAGTCAGGTGTTGATACCAACATTGGCTTAGAAATCTTGTGATAGTGTAATGAAAGTCAGTTCATTGGATATAAGGTAGGACTTGAATCCACATTATAAGCTTTTATATTCACCTCTTACTGACTTGGATCCAAATGAAATAAGGTTCTTCTGTAATGATAAAAATTCCATGAAATTTTTCATTCAGAAATTGATGTTAACTCCTTTCGGTAATATAAAACTGTCTGCAGTTACTATCATATGACTTTTTTTTTAAATAGGTATACATGGCATATTATTTATAATATCTTTTTCCATGATAGATAGCTATTCAGTCTTCTGGCTTGTTAAATGCTAATAACTTGGTTCAAAGGGCTTTTTGTTTGTATAACTGCAATAAATTAAAATTAAAATATTAAAACACTAAGGAATGTTTGGGAAGTGTATCTTATTGTAACACATTTTATTATTGGCAATTATTTAGTATTGATTGCTTTAGATATGTTTTAATAGTCCATTGTTATCCAGGGAAAATTTGGCAAGATTGCGCTATAAAATTGGAAGTTAACCGTACTTGTAAAACAAGAGTGGGCTATTTTTAATTTATTAAGAACTTACACAGTATTACAGTTTTGGTTTAATTTTTTTTTTTTTTTTTTTTACCGGGAGGTCCCAGGGACCGAACCCGGGTCCCTCCATATGGGAGACGGACGCCCAACCAGTTGAGCCACATCCAGCCCCCCAGTTTTGGTTTTCAATGTAATTATTTTAATTACAATTTAGAATTCTTTTATTTGAAAGTATTTTTAAAAATGGAAACTAAGATAAATATAAAACTTGGGGAAATTATAAGCAACCCAACTTATTAACAAGTTATCTTCTAAAAATTCATCTCTAGTAAGTATTTTAGATGTTTACAAAGGCTTTCTTTTAGAGAGAATGTTAAAAATATTGGTGAGGGTCACCAAAGCTTATTTTAATTTGTTATACATCTGAAGGATAATATAACAAAAAGTTTGCTAACATGAATTCTAATCCAGGCATTGCCACCAATTTATTATGTGACCTTGGATTAGTTTATTAAATCTGTGTTGTGATTTCTAAAACTATTTCTCATGCCATGACTTCTCACCTAAGATTTGAATTGCCATTTCTATTAGATTGTTCCATCGTTATCATACTTAGATCTACTTAGATTGTTCCATCATTATCATACACACACCCAAAATTGAATTTATGAAAAGATATAACTATAAATGGTCATTTTAGAAATATTACACATTTTTTGGATTCTAAGCATACAGTATTGACAATCCTAACGCAGCATTTTAAATGGTGGAATGAAATGAGATAAGTATTCTACCTAGAATGGAAGACCTTTTTTGTATTTCTCCTACAGCCCTAATACTCCTTCCCCTTACAGTGTACCTTCTTGGCAGTAGGTACAGGAATTCTCATCACCTCTAACTCATTGGTTGTGGGTCCTGTGTCTTGGGGCAGGGGCTTTAGCAGAATATTTGCTACGAGGGGAATTTTCAGACAGGGCTCTTCTGTGGTCAGGATATGATGATACCATGACATACCAGTACCTTATATTGGAATAAATCTGCTGAAAGCTAAATCCATGTTCCTCAGTCAGCTATATTCTTTTATTCTAAAGGCTGCAGGAATTGGCTTTCTTACTGTTCTTTCTACTTTCGCTTCATTTTCTACTTTTATTCCATTGTTTCACAATCGGGTCTCTCTGCTATCTTGAAGAGTCGGGGCTTTTTAAATATATGTTTCAGAGAAATACCCAGGGATGTTCATTCTAACTTAAAAAATGATGAGAATTCTTATTTAGATGGGCTGGTTAGAGAAGTCCTCTCTGAGGATAACATTTAAGACGTAAAAGTTGAGAACAGCAAACTATATGCTATTTTCTGAAGCATGAGAGAATTTGGTATATTTATAGAACTGAAGGGCAGTCAGGATGACCAAAGCATAATAAATGAAGGGGGAACATGGTGTGATTGATCAATTGAATATGTAAGGGCAAGGTGGGGGAAATGATGAGAGATGAGACTGGAGAAGATATAAGGAGAGGCTCGATTGCCATTCATAGCAACTTGAACTTTATCTTGTGTAAATAATGGACACCATTAAATGGTTTTAAGCTGAGGACTGGAGTAGTTAAACTCACATGTTAGATACATATCACTGAATTTAAGGATCTTACACTAATGGTGATATAACCAGGTTAGGAAGCTACTGCTGTAGTTTAGGTAACAGATGATGATGATGACTAGAATTTTAGGACATTGGTTGTAGGAATTGAGAGGAAAAGCCACATTTCAAAAATGTTTAGAAGGTAAGAATGAATATAACTAATTCTGTATTTCAGTATAGAATTAATAAGAATAACTCAAGTCTTTGCTTAGGAGGTGGGGTGAGGGAACACTTGAGTTTGAGGCATCTGTGCACATCCAAATAAACATGTCCAACAGTTGGAAAAGTTAAAGCTCAGGGAAAAATCAGTACTAGAGATAGAAATTTGGAACCATGTTTGTATAGCAAACAGCTGTGGAGGGTAGAGTGTGGGTCTCCCTGTGGAGCAAAAGGCAGCTTTGTTGACTGTTGAGTATAATGAAGATCATGTTTCTCTCTGGAGTGAAAGTGAACTATGCTGCTTACTGCCCAATATAAAGGATTTGGGTTCCATAAGCTTGGGGTTCTTTTGTAATGCAGCTCACTGCCGGTCTTCTTTGCATTGCTTGATGCAAATTGGAGACCAGCACAAATGGTTATGCTCTGGCTACTGCTGTTGCTGTGGTAATAAGCCATCTTTTGTGACCCAGGAGGAATTTTGTGTCTTCTGCCAGCATCCATGATACTGTACAGAAGAGCTTGCAAATAGGGCAAAATGTCTGACTCATCACAGTTTTTCAGACAACTGAACTGGATTTTTAAGGAAAATGTAAAAGTCTGCCAGGGGGATTACTCATATTCTAGGCATAGTAAATAATCACTTAAATGAACATATCACTTCTTTGCCTTGACAACAGTAGGAATTATTAATCATGTAGCAAATGCCAAGTATCAGTAATTTTTTCTTTGTATTATGTTAAATTTGATATTTTAAAAAATAAGCTTCAGTTATTTTCTCCCAGAATATAATGGTGTGTTTTTAATGAGTTAGTTGTGCTTTAGAAAACCTATTTTAGAGAAGAATTAATTTTTTAAGTTTGAGGGAGGGATAATTTGTATATTTTACCCAACATAGGCAGAAAAGAATTTTCACTGAGTTTATTAATAAAGGATTAAATGTTCATAAATTCTAAAGTTTTTCTATATTAACAATTACATTTTATCTCATCATTGAGAACTTTAACTTAATGGGTTTTGCCTTTGGTATCATCTGTTTCTCTGAGCCTTTCTGATTCATTATTCACTTGATAAGAATATTATACTAAAGACAACGTAGGTTCAGGTCCCTTGTGGACTGTTAGTTTTGATAAAATACTAAACCCAAGACTAGTTAGTCATCTTCCTAATATGTGCAATTCTGTGTAAGAAATTGAGGAAGTATGGAATAATAAATAACAATCTATATTACCCGTTGTAGAAATGCATCTTTAGAGCTAGTGTGGGCTTGAAGTCAAACAGATTGGGTTGGTAAAGAATTGTTGCTTTGAATAACTGTTCTCTCTTTTACCAAAAGGCATGGCTTTGGGAAGAAGACAAGAATCTGCGATCTGGCGTGAGGAAATATGGGGAGGGAAACTGGTCTAAAATACTCCTACATTATAAATTCAACAACCGAACAAGTGTCATGCTAAAAGATAGATGGAGGACTATGAAGAAACTAAAACTGATTTGCT
This sequence comes from Tolypeutes matacus, assembly GCA_026826555.1. NCBI lineage: Eukaryota > Metazoa > Chordata > Mammalia > Cingulata > Chlamyphoridae > Tolypeutes > Tolypeutes matacus. Next base: position 21,459,555 of record JAKSZT010054487.1, read on the forward strand.
CAGACAGTGAAGACTGAATATATTTGTAAAAGCTTGATAAAAGGAGGACAGTTAATTATTTTCATCACTGCATTTGTTTTAAACTTGCTGGTCATTGATGTATCTTAATTTTTTGTTTAAAGCATTATAGTTTCTGTAAAATAAAGTCTAATTCACTTGAGGATTTGTGCTATAAGAGTAACATTATATGCCATCATTGTATACCTTAGAATCTTTTTACTTTGATAAAATTGTTGAGCCTTGACACTTTCACTACTCCTTCCCCCACATCCTAGTAAAATAAAAAAAGAATGAAAATATGACAAAAAAATATTTATATTAATCTATTCTGTTACTGTAAGCTGATCTCATCCCTGTAACAGATGCATAAAAATGTTTACCCATCAGTGAATAACAGTAGGCCTTGGCATAAGAGGTAATGACTTGATTTATGACTTTAATATGTTACTTAATTACCACGATATTTGTTCATGAAATAAATGTACAAGGTAATCTATCAGTTATAACATATTAACACATCTATCAGTATTCCTATAAAGAGAAGAACACCTGTAGGACAGAACTTTTATAAGCATGAATAGCTTCTTGTTGACTTCTGTTAAAATTTTGACAAATGTGATTTTGAATAAAGTTTCTTTATAACCTGGAACCATAAACATCAGATTCTATAATACTTTGATTTAATAAACTAATTTGAGTCTAAATGGTATTCTGTAAATGTCTAAATTGATATTAACCATGATGACTATAACATTTATGATAAATATTAAATTGGCAAGACCATATATATAATCTTTCTTGACAATTTTGAGTTTTCACCAACATTTTATTCATTAGAGGATTTAGTCAAAAGAGTAGGATTTAGCATTTCTAGTTACATGCACCTTATTTAGAAAGTGAGTGGATATCTTATCTATAATTTAAAGTATTTGTGTTTTTAAAAAAAATGCTAGTAATTTATACTCTGTATTCCATTTCCTATTAAAAGTTGTATATATTACTTACCATTGTCTCTGAATTTATATTGTCCTACACATATAGTAACCAGAAATGTGTATACTATAGGCTTCTTGAGTCACTGTCCTGTTACATGACTAATTTCTTACTCATTCAATGCTGTTATACCCCTAACTACTGTCACAATGTTTATTTGCAGCCATTTGATGATTATTGGCAAAGCTGGCATCATGAGTCAAGATGGACTTGTAAGCTAACCTCTCATTCCAAATACATAAATCATAAAGTCCAGGTTGTTATACTGTGATGCTTTCTTATTTAGAATTTTATTGTACATATAAAATGCTATTTTGGATTTATTTAAACAGATTTTTAATTCTATAACCTTTATGGATACATAAAAAGGAAATTATAAGCAAAAATAAATCTCTAGTCCCTAAACTTCATCTTCAGAGTCCAACTCTTCTGAATCATTCCTTTTTTATTGGAATTTTTGTTGAGATAATCCAGATTAGCATGCAGTTGTAAGAAATAATACATAGTTATCCCTTTAAACTTTACCCAGTTTCTCCCAGTGATAACATTTTGCAAAATTATTGTATATCATCACCACCAGGATATTGACATTGACACAATCTACCAATCTAATTCAGATTTCATGTTTATTTCTAGTCTCTGTGTATTCTAAATTTTCTTTCCTATGTAGGTTTATATATTCACAACAGAAAGATAATTAACAGTTCCAACCCCACAAGATCCCTCAGTTCCCCTTTTATAATCACCCTCATCTCCCTCTCCCCCAGCCTTTGGCACCACTAATCTGCCCTCCTTATTTCTAAACTTGTCATTTTAAGAATGTTTATAATAGAGTTAGGTCCCCAAAATTGGCAGTAGGAAACTCTTAAGGTCCCTCTACTGAAGCTACCATTAAGCTGGCAGAAACAATGTTTTCACAACTGGCAGTATGAGATTATGTTTGCAAACTGGTCCGCTCCTCTGGGTGTGATACCCTTTGATTGCATTAGATTCAGCTGAGATGTCTTTGATTAGATTATGTTAAGACTAGGGCTTTGATTCGACTCAGTCAGTAGGGTGTAACTCAGGGTTGAGTCCCTGCCCTCTTGGTGGGCTATATAAATGAATACTCACACAGAAACACAGAGGATACATGGGAATTGAAAGAGTGCCATAGACATAGAAGAGGAGAGATCCTGCAGCCACAGGAAGAGAGACTAGCCCTATGCCAGCCTACAGCTGAGATCGGAAGAAGCTGGGCCCACCGAGGAAGAAGGAAGGAGAGAGCAGGCCTGTCATCTTGCTTCAACACGTGGCAACTGACTTGGGTGAGAAAACAACCTTGAGTTGGACTCATCTTAGGGACTTGTAACTGTAAGGTTTTTACCCCAAATAAATATCCTTTATAAAAGCCAACCGATTTCTGGTACTTTGCATCAGCACCTCTTTGGCTGACTAATACAGTAACTCTGGAATCTAATAAAAATTTTAAAACAACCAGGGGAGTGCTAATTGAAGAGACTGTTAAATTTCACTGAGACCAATCTGGCATTTTGGCTTATCTGACTACCTGTTTCCCAGTTCAGCATCAGCTTTGAGGATGGCAGCCCACATTTCCTTGTGCAGCTTTCCTGGTGTTAGAGCAGACAATAAGAACCTTGTTCTCCAAAGAACTCTAGTGTGTTTGGAGCTATCCTGACATTCCCTGGAGGCCAGCTCAGAAACTTGCCTTTGTTTTGCTCCTTTCTAAACTCTGAGGACTGGAGTGGCCTCATGGGCAGCATGTATCAAAAGCATTTAAAGGGAAGCGGCTGTGGCTCAATCAGTAGGGCTCCCGTTTACCATATGGGAGGCCCCAGGTTCGGTTCCCGGGGCCTCCTGGTGAAGGCAAGCCCGCCCGCACGGCATGGTTAGCTGACCCAGCAAGCACAAGCAGCAAGGGGGGGATAAATGAATAAATAAAAAAATCTAAAAAAAAAAAAAAAAAGCATTTAAAAACATACTGCCCACAGCCACCTGGAATGAAGGATGGTGGTCAAAGCAAACAGGCCTAGGAAAGAAGAGGGTGGGGGAGGGAGATACATGGGGGAATAAGCTCTCTGAAGAACACTTGCATACTAGGGAATCCAGAGGCCCACACACACCCCAGACTAGATGCTTGCTCACATAAGTCCTGAAAGGACCATAAGTTTGCACCTCTGGCAGATTCTGGGGCTCTACATAAGCAGGAGGTGATAGCTAAGGCAGAGATGTAGGCGGCCTGGCTAAACACTGGAGTGCTCAAGACAGCCAATCTACAGAAACCAGGAAGAAGAGTATCTTTTGGTTATCTTTGCTTTTGTTTTACTTTAGATGTTTAAGGAAATATCTGCCCAGTCATTGGCTGACTGACAAGTTAGTGGAACAGGGACTTCAGTGTACACATATGACAAGGAATACAGGTTTCGTTAATAGTAGTTTGGAAAAGTCAATGAACAAATGGATGGCTACAGTTCAGAGCAATAACAGTAAACAGGGTGGGGGAGAATCTGAATTCCAGATTTATCACATAACATTCAAAATGTCCAGTTTTCAGCAAAAAAGAGGCATGCAAAGAAAAAACATGGCTTTTTCACGGGAAAAAAATTGACAAACCTTCCCTGAGGCAGCCCAGGTATTGGAATTATTAGACACTTTAAATCAACTTAAAAATGCTCAAAGAGCTAAAAGAAACCATGGACAAAGAATTAAGGAAAGAGAATAATGTCACAATGAAAAGACAATCAATAAAGATAAATGTAAACAGGGGACCAAACTGAAATTCTGGAACTGAAAAGTATAGTGGCTGAAATGAAAAGCGCACTAGAAAGTTTCACAGATTTGAGTAGGCAGAATAAAAAATCAGCAAGCATGAAGATAGCTCCATTGAAATTATCCAGTCTGAAGAGCAAAAAGAAAAAAGAATGAAGAAAAGTGAGCAGAGCCTAAACCTATGGGACACCATCCAGCATACCAGCCTCCTCATTATGGGAGTCCCAGAAGTAGAGAAAAGAGAAAGTTGCTCAGTCTGCAGAATAAGGAAATTAGGACCCCTACAATTCTCCCTGCCTCCCCTCTCCTCAGCCTCCCTCTCACTTTTTTTTGTCAGATATCACTTTTACATCGTCAGCATTGTCTCAAGGGTCTGTTGTTACTGTTTTGGTTTGTTTTTAGCATTTATAGTCTGTCCAGTAATTAAATATTTTTGTGCTTTATGTATGGCTTGATTCTAAAAATTCAGAAACCAGTTAATGTCATTTACTATATTATGATTATATATTCGTATTAGATCCTAGAAGTGTAATTGACTCATAAAGAAATGTAGTCCTGTTTCTGTGCAACACAAAGTGCCAAACTATTCTTTCCCTTCCTCTCCTCTCCCCCTCCTCTCCTTCTTAGCTTGCTTCATATTTTGATCATACTCTCTTTTTCACTTTCCTCCTAAAGTTTGTATTTCCATTTTTATGAAAAACTTAAAACTGTTACTTTTAGTAACTTCTTTAGTAATTGTTAGCTTAAAGTGGAAACATCTTTCCTTTATACCATATTTTATCACTTCCCAAAGGCAACCATTCTCAACTCTTAACATTTTCTCAGGTATTAAGTTTTATATTTATTAACAATGTGCTCATCTGCTCTTCATTATTTTTCACTTTTAGGATTTATTTTATTGGCCTCTGTATTAGTCTACCAAAGGGGTGCTTATGCAAAGTACCAGAAATCTGTTGGCTTTTATAAAGGGTATTTATTGGGGGTAAACACTTACAGTCCCAAGGCCGTGGAAAGTCCAACTCAGAGTACCATAAGAAGTACTTTCTCACCAAAGTCAGCTGCCACATGTTGAAGCAAGATGGCGGCAATCTCTACCTTGTCTCTCAGGGCTCCCTTTAACAGTCTCTGGCCTAGGGCTCATTTCTTTCCTGGCCTTCTCAGCTGCTCAGCTGCTCATCTGCTCTGTTCTCTTCAGCTGCAAACTATCAGGTGGATGGCTCATCTCTCCCCAAGCCCCAGAATCAAACATGCCAGAGCTCTCTCTCTTCCTGTATCTACTTGGGTGAGTGTCCGGTGGGGCCTCAACCTGAATCATGCCTTATGTGGGCGAATCAAAAGCCCTAACTTGATTTTATTAAGTAAACTTAAATCCTTTGAATTTAATACAACCAAAGGGTATCACATCCAGAGGAATATATTAGTTTACAAACATAATCTTTCTCTTTGGGATTCATCCCCTGCTCCCCCCACACACACACAGACACACACACATGCCATCCCTACATTGCTTACTCTCCTTTGTCCTTAGTAGCAGTTTGGCATTGTTTATGAATTCCAAAAATAGTGATTGGATTATGTTTGTAAACTGGTCTGTCAGGGGTATTGCTTTTAATTTTTATGATTAGGACTTTGATTGGGCCACATCAGTAGGGTGTTGAGTCCCCACTCACTAAGGGAAAAGACGTGGCAAAGGACAGAGTTTTGAGTTGGAGCCCGGGAAGAAAGCACACAGAGGAGCAGAGAGAAGGCTTGATTAGACACGATAGAGGCCCCAGGAAGAGAGACATGAACCATTCAGCTGGCCTTATGGAGATAGCAGAGCCACTGAGCCTGGAGAAAGGCAAGCCCCAGGAAGACAGGAGCCCAGGAAGCCTGAACCCTCGCAGACATTGGCAGCCATCTTGCTCCAACACATGGCAATAGACTTTGGTGAGGGAAGTAACTTAAGCTTTATCACCAAGTAACTGTAAGCTTCTACCCCAAATAAATACCCTTTATAAAAGCCAACAGATTTCTGGTATTTTGCATCGCACCCCTTTGGCTAATACATCCTTCCAATGTAGGTATATCACAGTTTTGGGTTAAATCAGTAGTCAGTGTTTATTATAATTCTTCAATTATCATTTATACCTGAGCTGTATAGTATCCTATGATTACATTTCCTATCCTGTATAAATTTGTTTTTCCTAGATTTGCCTTTTTTCTCCCTTAATTTTTTTTGTATGAAATGGTCTCCAAATTCCCTGACAGAATTGAAAATCTCAGAACACCTTCAAATATATCAGGCCTTCTATTGATGTTTCACTATTTTCTTGATGACATCCCTTCTGCTCCCATGTAATCTGGTTGCTTGGTAGGGAATCTAAGACTGTTTCTTATACCAACTATGAACTATTCTACTAAAAGAAGTATTTGGAGCCCTTAGTTCTGGTGCCCTCCAGGGTACTGGAAATAATCTAGTTTACTCAAATTCTTCCTTACAGATATTTGTTTTTTTTCCCTTCTAAGACAGTTACCACCCAGCCACCTGCTTTTATCCACCTGAAAAAAAAATTTTTTTTTAAAGATTTTATTTATTTATTCATTTATCCCCCCCCCCCCTTGCTGCTTGTGCTCGCTGGGTCAGCCAACCACGCCGTGCGGGCGGGCTTGCCCTCACCAGGAGGCCCCGGGAACCGAACCCGGGGCCTCCCATATGGTAAACGGGAGCCCTACTGATTGAGCCACAGCCGCTTCCCCACCTGAAATTTTGTGGCCATCTCTTTTCCGCTGTCTTAGCTCTTGGTCTCCTTATCATTAAATATTGCCTTTTAAAATTCCATAACTGTCATATTATTGGGGGGCAAATGAGGTAAAAATGTGTGTTTAACCTGCCATGCTTAACAGAAAAAAAAAATGTCCTGTTTAGAAACTTCTAATAAGGTTTCTGAATCCTTGCACCTTTGAAAGTGTATTTTGCCTTCACAATAATTTGTGAAGTATGAATATGAATATTATTTGAATAATTTGTGAAGAATAATGAATAATTTGTGAAGTATGAATAATTAGGCTGGTATGAAATGCGAGGTTTCAAAATTTTTTTCCCTCAGAACTTGGAGACTTTAGAACATTAGACTTCAAGCATCCACTCATGCTAATATAACTGCTCTGCTTATAGAGATTCTTGTTCCTTTGTAGAAACCTGTAACCTTGATTTGAAATTTCACACATTTGTCTATAGGGGTGGGGATTTCTTCCACCTTTTTTGGTGTTCAGTGGGGCCTTCTCGCCCCAGGAAGAATTGCTCTCACCTCTGATTCCACCTTTCTCCTCTACACGTTTTAAAAGACATGACACCCTCCACTCTGATATATCCATCAATAGACTCCCATTCTCTTTCCATCTTCAAAAAAAAGTATTTAAAATCTCTGGACTGATGTCCCCCCCTCTCAGCCATGATGTGGACTTACTCCCTTTTGTGGATCCTATAATCTCCTTAGGGTTTTGGGAAGGAAAAAGAGTAAATGTGTACCCATCTACAACTTGACCTAGAAGTTTTTCTCTTTTAATATGTTTACCTTGTCTGGAATGTCTTGCCTAGCTCATCAAGAAGGGTCCCTTTTAATAGCATATCCTAAACTCAAATCCTGTATATATCTATCTGTTGTTGATCAACTTAGGGGAGAAAAGGCGAGATCATTGGTGGTAAACTGAGAATTCAGTTCTGGTGTTTCTTCCCTGGACCCCTGATGGTTTATACCTCATAATGCCCAGGACTTTTTTTCTAAGTCAACTTGCAGAGGTATTTGTATGAATCTGCGTTAGAAGATTCTTACAAAGCAGAAACCCATTTTATTTTGCATCATTTTTTTGTGCACACTCAGAAAAGATGTGTAATTAAAATGTTTATGCCAAAATTGTACTGAACAATTTAAATTATTGCTATTTATGCTTATCTGTAAAATTCTCAAATAAAAACATCCCAAGTAAGACCCTGAAAAGAGAGTAGTGTGGTTATAGTTGACCTTGTTACTTTTCTATTTTTTTTTCCCCTTCTCTTTTTTTTCATCTTACTCTTCTAAATGATCATTGTCCCTAAATAGCTTTCCCTTCTTTCCTGGGTGGGTAGATTTATTTTTGTTCAAATTACTTTTCACATGCATTTTTGAAAACCAGTCTATGAAGTAACTCTAGAGTTCGTAAATCATTGCTAGAGTGCGTGCGGAAAGGACCCCAATTGTAAAGCGCTAATTTAAAAAGCATGTTGAAGAGGTTTTAAATACTTTGATCTTGAACTTGGAAAATAAAAACTTTTGGTTCTTCATTAATCACCTAGAACTACATGTTTCAGTTCTGAACTGTTTCCCTGGCTTTGCTAAAATTAATAACGAGCTTCACAAAAACATTATTTAATAGCTAAGTCTTCTAGCCTATAAAATTCTTCTCAAGAATAGAAATAACAAAAATATAATTTCAGTATGAAAGTAATTAGTGGCTATGCACTCAAAAATAAATGCATAAGGCGAACAACTAATTTTATTCAACTCAAATACGTTAAATGTTATATAGCACATATTGGAACCATAAATACATGATAGCTTTATTGCTGTTAGTTGTGGTACCTATTTGTATCAGTTCTGAAAGGTTTTTTTTTTTTTTCACTGTACACATTTTATTTACAGTTTTGTACACTGTCTTAATATGAATGGGACCGCTTCTCTACTTGAGCCATCTTTAACCAAAGCAAAATAACCTAAGTAATACAAAGTGTTAAAATACAGCATAAAGATACAAAAACAGACATTCTAATTCTAGTTAGGAATGTAATTATGATGTTACATTTTTAAAAATCCACAATTATGTTTAGGAAATCACACAAACATAGATCACTGATTTGAATGAAATGCATAAATTTGTAGCAAAGCTTTGTAGTTACAAAAAAATAAAAAAATTACCAAAGAATGCACAAAATTAATATTTATTCCACCTTTGTGTCATATTCCTGGATCCTTCACCAATGTTACATGAAGAAAAAAACAAAAGCAAAACAAAATGAATAACTGAAATCAGATTCACTAATGTTATCAAGTAGGGAAACAAATAAATTAAAATCTAGCAGCCATCAGCAAGACTACAGCAAAGACAATGCTGTAAAAAGAAACAAAAGAAAATTGCTAGAAAACTGTATGCATCATATTCTTTCAAACCAGCAAAATATGCTCCTGCATACAATGGAACATAAACAGAATTTTTTTTTCCTATAAGGTATGGAAATGCAAGTTCTTTTTGAATATTGTGGATGGGTAAGTGTGTTTGTAATGGTAATTCTACTAAGCTATTACAGAGTGGGCCAGGAACACATTTATGGATTCTGGGGGCGACGTGCAATGTAATTCTTTGATTGGGATAGTGGATACGCTAGCCAAAATTTAAAAAAAAGAAAAAAAAAAAAGAGAGAGAGAGAAAATAATATATGAACACAGAAGTACAAGACAAAGGCGAATGAGACTTCTCTTATATCTTAGCAACATTTAGATGGAAATCAAATTTAAATGCAGTCCACTCTGCTTTTGAAGAGGCTTTGGTTCAGCTCCCAAATCTCGATTGCTTGACGCAGTCTCCTATGAGAATACTCAGAAGGTGTCTTCTTAAACAACAAACCTATTTTTAGTGGTGGAGCCGCTCTTAGTAGCAGTGTCTGCATGGGACTGATAACCAATCACTATCTTTGGAGGAAGTCCTAACCTTTCCTTGTATACCCTCCCTATATGTGTAACAGCTTCTCTGTTTTCACATTCAGTAGTCCATATTGCTATTTTATCACCTTTTGTTCTAACGTTAACAACGGCTCCGCATACATCATCACTGTAGTCATCAAAAGATTCTCCAATAAGGCACAGAAGTGTCTCTAGCCAAAAGCGATCGAGGTCACTTCTTCTCTGCTGTTTGTTCAATGTAATTAGCCATCGTCCTCCTCGTTTGTTTTTTTCATCTTCCCACATAGGCTCAATACCATCCTTAAAAAGTGAGTAGTCACAGCCAGGCATTAAATTACTAGACAACTGGATATGGTTGTACAGAGCCCAAAAGTCTTCAACAGTATCAAACTTAGAGATCAGTCGAAGGTTTGCTTGCCAAGTTTTGCTTTTATCATTTTTAAAAAACCAAAGCGCCCATCTGTTCTGTAGTGGATGTTTAATATAGTGTTCTGGATTAGCAACCTCCTGATTAGATTCTGTTTTCTCTTCTTCTGTAGGCGGGGGATTAGAAGTAGGGGTGGTTTCCGGTTCCACAGTCGCCATCTTAGATCGATCTTCTGAAAGGTTTTATTTTTTGTTCGTTTGCGTAAGTTTTTGCACATTCTCTGACAAATCCAGAAAATCTGGATTGTTTTCTAGTCAAACACATAGTTTTTAACAATGTAAACAAAATTTTATTTACTGGTATACAAATTTTAAGTAACACTGAAAATCATTCAGATATGGCTTCAAAAATCTTGCTTTATAAATGTTAGAAATACCCTTAAAAAGTTAATACTGAACTTACTGTTAAAGTACCTAGTCTTGATGAGACTGAAACTTTTTATTATTAATTTCTGTGGAATTTAATATACCACAAAAACAAGCTGTTGGCATTCTGTCATTACACGATAAACAACAAGTATATATAGTAGTAAATAATTTGTTAGTGAATGTTTTATACAATTAAGACCAAAGAAATTTCACATAGTTTAAATCTTGAAAGACAGTTCTCCAAAGAAGATATTCTGAATTTAAAATTTGTTTCAAAGTTTAAAAGGCCGTAACTTTCACAGCACAGTCTTTGATGTAATCCGGTTTTTACTCAAGGCTGAATCCTAGATGAGAGGTGAGATTTGGCTCTGCAGCTCACTTGCCAAATGACTTGTCATCCCGGATCTTTAAACAAGCCACTTTGCTTCTGGTTCACTGGTTTTCCAATCAAAATACGGAGACTAATACTTCTCTGTGGGGGGGGGGGGATCATAGTATTTGTAATATAATCCATGCCCTCCATATCTATACCTCTGCATTCAACTCCCAACCCAAGAAAATCTATGCTGAAGAACAAAAGTCATAAGCTCACTTCAACTAAACCTAAAGTTGGACTCTGAAGATTATTTTATTCAACTTCAGGCTTTATAGCCTCATAAATGATCCTAGATGCTAATGATGGTAGAGCTTTCATAATTAAAGCAATTGTTTGATTTACTGGCTTGAAACTTTCTCTTCATGAAAATTATAACATTTAAAGCAACTCCTATTGACCTGGAATGAGCATTTAATTGATCTTTTCAACTAGCAACAATAAAAAAACTTCTTAAAAAAAAAAAAAGTATTTTAAGCATAGCTGTTAGTTTATCATTACAAAATGCTTACTGAAATCTTAAACAACTTGTCCTGTGGAAAATTATTTGTGACCATCTATTTGAATTTGTGGAATAATATAAGGGATGTGTATGTGTAAGGGTATACATAAATCTGTATACATTTTTAAGCAAGAAGCTTTTAGGAGATTACAGAATAGAAGGAAGGACAGCAAGATTCAAAGTTTGGTTATACTTAAATGACAACTTACCAATAAATGGATCATATTGTAGTAATTTTAGTGCAAGCAGCCATGCATTCTGTGTCTTATGGGCCACCTGATGAATGAGAGGACTCCAGATGGAAAGTTGTTTCTTAAAAATTGGTCCCTAAATTTTCTTTCTCTGCTTCAGTGTGGGAATGACATGTGTTCAGGGACTTTGACTAAACTGTTTTTGAAGGGTTATGAAGCATTGGATTTGTCTTGCTAATATTTAACAGGTTTAGAAACACAATGAAATAATTACTTCACAGTCTATATAAAAATAAAACTATGGACAGCTGGACAAGAACACTGATCTATTCGCCGAACTTTCTTCCAAGTTCCTTGACATCGAGGATTGCCAATTGCTTGCCAGTGAAGTGTCTGATTTCTGAAATGGTATTTTTAAAATGTTAGTTACACTAAAAGTAAACCTAAGAAAATTCTAATTTGATGAAAGTACATTAAGAATTGAAGCTTTTAAAATGAGTATGGGGGGGCGGATGTGGCTCAAATGGTCCATCTCCCATATGGAGGGACATGGGTTCAATCCCCAGGACCTCCCAGTAAAATTAAAAAAAATAAAATAAAATAAAATGATTATGATCACACTGAGTTTCCCTTCTTTGGTTGTAAGGAGCAGACCATTTAGGTTCTGTCAAAGCAATTTATCAGTTAATTCCTATTTCAGGATACCAGCATATCAAGAGAGTAGTTTGGGGTTATTGTTTTTGTTCTCCAACTTGATCCAAATATATGAAATGTTACATAAAGGAAAAGAGCCAACTGTTTCATGTATGTTTAAATTAGAGTAATCTTTACCAACTGATCTCTTGTAACCCTTTCTGACTCAGATTCCATAATGGAAAAAAAAGGGAGAACTAAAAAGAGCTAAACCAGATAACTAAAATTATTAATTTAAAAGTCATGGTACCTCAGCCAGGAGTTAAGGTACTTTATGGGTACAAATTAAATTATAAATTCATTTGAAATGAAAATATAGATGAGGTATTCAGAAAAATATTAAACTAAATATTAAGTTTCTATTTGATATGAATTCCTTACCCATTTTACTGTTCATACAGTGTACTCAATACAGAGGCCTTTATGAACTAGTGACTAATAAACATAAATTCATGTGATTAAATATTAAAATATACAATGGAAATAATGATTAACTAGAAGGGTCCATATTTTACTTTTTAATCTTCATTTTTATCAGTTCCACCTGACATACCTAAAACCATAATCCATGTATGACCTAAATTGGTCTTTGTCCAATAGCTGTACAGCATGAAGTCTACTTTTCTCTTAGCTGTGAATAGTGTTATCAGATTTAACCGACAAATAAGTACAAGACTGGGATAGATTTGCAGGGTGGCAACATGTTTTCAGGGTCAGTTCTTTTGTAAAATCTACAGATTTCTGTGGGTTTATGATCCTGCAAAGAAAAGTCCACCACTATCTCAGTCATTATTTTATGACCGCCACATTGAGCAGTGATTCTCAGTTTGCTGTGGGTATGAATCACTGAACAGGGGTCAGCAAACTAAGGCCCACGAACCAAATGTTGCCCACCATGTGTTTTTGTATGGCTTGTGAGCTAAGAAGAGGTTTCAACATTTATAAATGGTTGGGGGGGCGAACAAAAGAAGAAGAATATTTTGTGACATTAAAAATTATATAAAATTCAAATTTTAGTGTCCATAAATAAAGTTTTATTGGGACAAAATCAGGCTTATTTGTTTACCTGGCAGTTTATGACTGCTTGTATGCACAGGGGCAGAACTGAGTGGTTGTGACAGGCCATAGAGCCAGCAAAGCCAAAAATATCTACTATCAGGTTCTTTAAAAAGTCTGTTGACTCCTGATTTTGAGATTGGTAAAAATCCACCCTCAAAGATTCCTATCTGGCCAGTCTAAAGGGAGTTCAGGAACCTGAATACTTTAAAACACCATCTCCAAAAAAAAGGGCTTCTGTCATGAGAGGCACACGTAGGGCGCCTTGCTTGCTCTTCGTGCGGTATCAAGAGATTTTGGAAGCATAATTTTTGTTACTAGGGCAGCTGGTGATCGTTGGTACTGGCGCCCCCCCTCCCCACCCCCAAAAACAACAACAACAAAAAAAAACAAAACAAAAAAAACACCATCTCCAAAGATTCTAATTCAAGTGGTCTTCAGACCACTGGTAGCAATCAGGGTTTTGGTGGCCTTTTGGGAGACAGGTCTGAATCCTAATATCAAAATTGACCCATTCATCTCTGGTGTATAGAGCAACTGAGTCCCACACTGTGAACTGGAGCCCTGGAGTCTGAAATTGGTAGACCAAAGAGCCTCCTCACTCTCTGACTCCCCCAAACCTTGCTTTGATGTGTTACATACAGTCAGCTGTTCGAGACCTGCAGAGGACCGAATGCTAAAAATGAGGAGCAAGAAAATTCTTCAACCAAGTTCCCTCCCTTACCCATCAGAGTCCAGGCCATCTCCAGAACAACGAAGGCTCACAGAATTCATAGCTGGAGGTTGACAATCCACACACACTGTGTAACCCTCTCGGAGATACTGCATCCATCGAGTCAGGGGTCGATTTTCCATAGCACAGTGATGAGTCAATGACTCAGTCTTGAACTCCATACAGTATCTAGAGGAAAAAGTCAGTAGCAATTTCTCTTGCTATAATTTGAGTGGCTAACACTGGACAAAGTCTTAGGGAGCATGAAATCCTCATAGTCGTTTGGCAGACTGGAGAATGTAAGTACAATATACCTTCACAGATTTCACAGCAACCACAGAATGTCTTGTTAAGTCTCTCATTCAAATTGATCAACAGCTACAACAATCCTTTTCTTTTTCAGTCCATGAAAGTTATCTGGTCAACATGAATTTGCAGAAATTTGGATATCCTGTATTCTGATCATACCACTAAATGGTGTATAAAAGCATGTTTTAGTGGGAAAAAAGCACTTGATAACTTTGCTGCTATTTTAAATAATTATATAAATTGAACAAGCAATTGCTTGAGCCTGAGAACTCTTAAATGTGAGCCCCAGGAGGGCTGGTCTTTGGTGCCCAAGACCAGCACCTGTGCTGTTCTGCCCCACAAATATTCCCAGAGGCCTTCCCTACAGTCTCCTTCCAGTTCATAGGCATGATCTGGGATAAGGATGGTGAGCTCTGACTTGAAGTTAAACATCCAAGTCATGTGGGCATCACAGATAAAAAGTAGAAATGGAAAGCTGAGATATGTTTTTTTGTGATAGGGCTTAGTGTCACCTTATACTGAGCTTTGGGAAACTCTTAACACTCTGTATGTGACTAGACTCTGAAGGCCCTGGGCGGACATCCAGATAAGGGTAGATATTTTAGAGTCTTTCACTTAAAGACATTTTACAATTCTTCAGGGAAACAAAACATAGAAAAACTTGATATTATAGAGGAGATCTGGTGTACTTTCAGTTCTAAACTACAATGGGTTGGTTTCTAATCCATAAGAATTATGAGGTACAATAGGCTAAATGGAAAGTGTTTGGAGAGTGTGCTTCAAAGAAGATGGAAGGTACCATTTATTAGGTATCTTTAGGTATGCGGGCAGAAAAGTCTATGATGCAGCTTTAATGAACTTCTAGTTTTAACCCAGAAATCTCTTCAGTGATATTGTCTCATTAAATTCTCACAACACCATGTGGTAGGTATTAATTTTTTTTTAATGAAAAAAGTGAGGTGGAGCAACTTAGACAAAGTCTAATCATTAGTGAGGGGCAGTGTGGGGATCAGAACATGCATCTGTCTGGTATTGCTCATCAGGTGGTAGAAGAATGGACTTCAGGTGAGCATGGAAGTTCCTCCGGCCTGTGCCATTAGGGTTTTTTTTTTTTTTTTTTTTTTTCCGACCATTAGGTTTTGATAAGAAATCCTCAGAGCTGAGATGTGTGTCACTTTAAAATTCACCAAAGAGGGAGCCAGTGTAGCTCAGTGAATGAATGAATTAAGCCGGCTTCCCACATTCAAAGACCCCAGTTCAATTCCCAGCCTGGGTACCGCAAAAAAAAAAAAAAAAAAAAAATTTCATAAAAAGAGGTGACAGCTGGTGTCCGTGTCCCACAGAGACTAATGAAAGATGTTTATGTGGGATGTTATGGGAGGTGTGGGAGGTGGGGAACATGGGAATCACTGTAATTTTTGTGTAACATTTATGTAATCTAAGCATCTTTTAAAATATAAAAGATTAAAAAAAAAAGAGGAACATCCTTAGTAAAACTGCTAAAATAATATCTAATTTTTATATAGCACTTTGTCCTTGGAGATCAGACGTCCTAGATAAATCTATGTAGCCTTACAAAAATAAGGCCAGTATAAGTGCTTTCTCAACTCTGGGTACAGAGTTATGCTTTACCCAAAGTCAATGAACAAGTAACAGGAAAACATAGTCAAACCAAGTTGACTCTTTGGGACTGACTTCACCACACAACTGGAAAAACATAAGTCAAAAAACCAAATTACCCAGCATCGTCTGTGTTTGTAGACCACTGTGGAGATGCGGCTTGTCTTGTTCTCTCCTTGTTGAATGCAGAGGTAGTTATAAAGGCAGGGACTAGAAAAGAGAGAATTACATTGAACATATGTAGCCTAAAGTACTCAGAGCAAGTGCTTGGTTACATACCTGACTAAAGTGCGCCATTGCAAAGTCCAAAGGTCTGTGGTACACCCTCAATGAGTGGAATAGGGCTAAATTACAGTGTTCAGAGCACCAAATTCGACCGAGGTGTGTGCGTGCATAAAGGTAGAGAAGGGAACTGCAGGCCTTTGTCATGCCCATTTGTCTGCAGTAATAAAACTTGTGTAAAAAAGGAGAGAGAACTGGAAGAAACCAAGAGGAAAAATAAGAGAAAAAACGGGGGAAAAGTGAGATAATAGAGATTATGGAGACAAATGAAGGATATAAAAAAAGGGAAGATAAATTTTTAGAAGAAAGAAGTATGGACTTCTGAAAGGAAGATGATAAAAGAGGATGAAAGGAGAGAAATAGACAATCAGAGAGAAGAAATGAGAAAGAGGAAAACAGAAGGAGCAAAGGAGGGAAGTATAAAGTATTCCCAAAGCCTCCCAGTAACTACAGTCTAGAAGCTTCACCCACTGTACAGGAATGAAGGTGAGTTGCCCAGCCAGGCATAGCATTCTCCCCACACCACTCTTGGGGAAGGAAAGCCATATATGGTCCTTGCCTCCCCCACTCTATGCCAACTTTGATCCTCTGGATGGGAGAAAAGGAGCCAGGAATCCTCGCACCTCTGCTCTCTTCCTTAATTTTATTTTGATTGCCTGTCTCCCTATTTCATCACTGACATCTGTTGCTCTGGCACCTGGATGTAACCTCTTGATTGACTCTGCTGTCAACTGGAGGAAAGCGGGGTTTTGCTTTGTTCATCACTGTACTACTTACACATTTACACACTGAAATTTGTGTATGATGAATGAATGGAATAATGAGTGAGTGAATGAAGTTACGGAATTGCCACCAAGGTGTCCAGGTCCTACCTCCTTGTGGTCTTCTGTTCCTACACTAAGCCCCATGGCTGAGATGGCTCAACAATCCCTTCTACCCTTTGTTTCAGAAACTGGATGATCCCTGGAAGGGTACATACAAGCTGGCATTGGCTTCTGAGACAGCAAAGTCATCCATCAGTGGTGTGAGGGTACCAGCTGCAAAACATGCTACGAGCCTACACGTTCATTTTACCTGGCTCCTTACTACCACAAGAAGGCAGGCCTTAATTCTTTTTTAGATTTTCTCACATGGTTTTTAGATTGTCTCACGTGGTTTGGTGCCTGGAAATTATCTACATCTAGAGTTGAACCTAGAGTTCCAACTTGTGTGGCTCTTCCTTGCTTAATTGCTTTCCAAAGAGAGCATTTCATGTTTTCTTTTCCAAATGTGACTGTGCCTTTTGAATTTCTAAAATCCATGGACAGAATGAAAAAGAACAGTGCATGTATATTAGGATCCTTCTCTATTCCTCTTAGACCTAATAATCAGAAACAGTAACATCTAAAGGATTTTAGTTTTCCAGTATATTGTTTTCATTTCTGTTCTTCTAACTCGTTTCTGTGTTTATTCATTAAGTGAGAAAATAAATAGTAAATGACTAAGCAAGGGCTCCGACACAGAAGCTATCTTCTGTTTTTTTAACATGTTCAGTTTCAGGCCTTTTTGGGTATGGCATATCAAAAGCAAGCCTAACCCCAGACCTTTCGTCCCCCATGATTGGGTGGGTGACACGTTTTATTGAGAGGGCTCTCTTCCTTCTCTCAGGAGTCTTCAGAAAATCAGACCACTAGGAGCCAGATTGCCTGCACCTCTCCAAACCAGCACCACTTTTTAAATATTCCCCACAAATTTAATTCCATTACTTAAGAGTAGTAAATAATTTAGAAGTTATTTTTGCCTTGTGCTTCTGCTTTTGTTTGGAAGCACATAGCTGGGAGCTTTGGACAAAAGCTCTCAATAAATTTTCATTTCCCTGCCTGGAAACCATATTCAAATGTAACCTTTTTTTTTTTTGGCCAACTTTTCTGGTGCTCTATGAGTCTACCATTGTTTGGTTTTACAATTTCAACTTTTAAAACCATGGCACTTTGCATACTTACTTTGAAGATTAAAGTAAATTAAATTTGCTTTAAGAATTTCCTAATGTCCATTGACACAATGGGGTCTCTCAAAAGCAGGATTAGAATCTCTGGTCTGTAGATATATTGTAGAAAAGAATAAAATAAAAATTTGGCAAATACCTCCCTGGAAGCATAAAGTTTATAATGTGTATCAATCTCTTTTTAGGAAGAAAATGCATATAAAACAATTGTCAGTAATGTGTAACAAATACAATCATGTCTTTTTTACTTGTTTATATGATAAAACTATAATCATGATATGCATTAAAGGAAACAGGGAAAATGCAATAGCTACTTGATTATTGCTAATTTTTAAAGAAGCTTCAGTTTTCACGTTTCACCCACTAACCTCACAGGGTCTTTATATTTCTATTCAGTTAACAGAATTTGTAATCACAATTTTAGCTCTAATGATGATGGTTAGCAGCTAATCAATATTGAGGGGGAAAAACCAACTGGGCTTAGAGCCAAATGATAGGCTCAAATTCTAGTAGCCCATCACAAATACTGCCACCTCTCTGAACTCCAGTGTCTTCATATTTAAACCAGATAATCATTCTGTCCTACCTCCTTGCCATAGGTAGAATAATGGCCCCATAAAGATGTCCACATCCTAAATCCCTGGAACTTGTGCACATGTTATACTACATGACAAAGGGGAATCCAGGTTGAAGACAGAATTAAGATTCCTACTCAGCTGACCTTAAGATAGGAAAGGGATCCTAGATTATTCAGGTGTGCCCAATGTAATCACAAGGTTAACTTCATGTGTCAAACTGGCTAAGTTATGCTGTCTAGTCGGTCAAGCAAGCACTGGCCTGATTGTTTTTTTTTTTTTTTTTTTTTTTTTCTACCGGGAGGTACAGGGGATCGAACCCCGGTCTCTCCATATGGTAGACGGACGCCGAACCTCTTGAGCCACATCCGTTTCCCTGGCCTGATTGTTAATGTGAAGCTTGTCCGTGGATTTAAGCCACTAGTCGGTTGATTGCATCTGTGGTTGATTACAATTACAAACAACAAAGGAGACTGCCTTCAGCAATAAGAGAAGTTGAAGGCCTTAAAAAGAGAACTGGTGATTTCAGTAGTCAGAAATAAAGAATTTCTAGCTCTACTTCAGCCAGCCAGCTTCTCCTGAGGAGTTCATCAAAACCTTCATCGGAGTTCCCAGCTTGCGGCCTGCCCTATGGAATTCGGATTTGCCAATCCCCACAGTCACATGAACCAATTCCTATAATAACTCTCATAATAAACACACACACACACACCTGTGTGTCTGTTTCCCTGCACAATACTAACTAATACAGATTTTGGTACTGGAAGTAGTTCTTGAGAAACAGTATCTTAAGGATGAGATTTCTGAGTTGTTTCTGGGGTTTTTAGACTTTGTTCTCTAATCTGATTAGATTAAAAGCCACTAATGACTCTATTTCCCATGATTCCCATGACCAAGATGGCACTGATATTCCCCAGTATGAACTGGCAATAGAGATACATAAAATAGCATCACTGGCTGCTGCTACTCAAATGCTCATAAGAGGCAAGGCCCTGGTTAACAGTGTATTTGATACCTTAAAAGAGTTTTATGGTATTAATAAAATTTGTTCTTGGCTGCTTTTTCTTAAATACACTGGATATGATTGTTAAAGAAAGGGATGAGCTCAAAGTTTCAAATTCCCAGCTCAAGTGCTGAATGAAGGACATGAAAGTTTCTACGTGTGCTCTGAAAGAAAGTCTTATTTCTTTGCAGCCACAGGCTTGAGCTTTCTAAAAACCAGACCCAGAGTATCATTGTGTGAGTGGCTGAATTACAATGTAAATTGAATTCCCAACCTTGCAGGGTGTCTGCTGTTAAAGTGAGGGCTTAGATAGGGAAGGAATGGGATCCTGAAAACTGGAACGGGGACATATGGACTGATAATGATGATGGTGGGGACACTGAAACCCTAGATTCTGCTGAGTCTTCCTTGTCAGATAAACCTGTAATGGCCTCCCCAAGTGGAGATTTTCCCTCTATTTTCAAACTGGGAGATTTTATTTTATATTATTTTAATTTTATTTTATGTTATTAAGAAAGGAGGTCTATAAGTACAGATAGTTCCTGCTGATGTTAAGCCACTGACAGTAACACCTTATGGGGAGTCAGATAAGAAGATTGCTTGCTTCTTAAAATCCTCTTAATGGAATTTGGTGGAAGGCATGAATAAGGGGGCTAATTTGGGAACATGAGGACATTTGGAGGACGGCAGATGAGTGGACATCATCAGTCAGAGGAGAAAATTCCAGGATAGGATGTGGGGATGACAACTGTTTCTTGTGCTGATGGCAGTCATGTTCCCTGGTGCCCTGGCTTGTGTTCCATGGCATCCATTTCACTGACCCTTCCTGCCACCTTTTCTGCACCTGGCATTGTCCTGTTGTAATTAAGAGCCTAAGGTGTTGAAGAAATCCTTTCTTGCAGCCATACCCTGCACATGAAGAGAGTAGTTGTTTTCACTCATAGATTGACTATAGGATTTGAGAGCGATCGAAAAAAATCAATAATGTCATAAAGCGTCTTCCTCCCTGAGCCTTCTCTGTAGTGTTTCTGCAGAGTGCATGAACTGAATGGGATTTTGTTCTATGGCAGTTTTTGTGAGCCAAGCACTTTCAAGGCACTAAATTATTTCCTGGTGAGCTTAATATGACTGCCATTGTCAATAAGAAGGCTTCACCCTGCTCCCTCCATTTGCCACTCCACTAGCAGAGCAACTTCTGAAATAAAAAACCGATCACGCCAGCTCCTGCAGAAAACACTCCAGTGGCTTTAAGATAAAGACCCGATTTCCAAACAGGGCTCTAGAAGGCCCTGTACCACTCAGGCCAGGCAAACACCAATGCTCCAGCCTCGCCTCTCACTGCTGGCCTCACTCTGCTACAAATACACATACTTTCTTTGGCTTCTCCCTGTCCACACCTGCCTTCAGGTTTAGCCACACTGGTCTCTTTGTGGGTAGTCCTTCACTTTTTCAGTCTCTAGATCTCAGCCTAAGCAGCTCATCCTCATTCCCTCAACCCAAGACCAGGGGAAATCACCTTATTATCTGGCTCAGAGCTTCATGTATCTCTCACTTGTGGGGTACAAGTTGTGCCAAGTACCACAGCTATCATTTCCTGGGATAAATTTCCTGGGGTTCTCTGACTAAAGTTTGCTCTCTCACCAGACTATGATTTACACTACAGGTTCCACATCAACTTTTCTCACCATTGGAGGCTCCCACCCCATCAGGAGATCTCAGTAAAGAGGTGTGGAATGAAAGAATGAATGCAGCAGCTTGATGGTCATGTTGACTTGAAATTTTACAGGTTCCTATGAAAATAATATGATTTTCACTAACCTGAGAAGACAGTATTTTGCCCTATCAGACCCAATCCAGATCAACACATTGGCCTTGGCCTTCCTGCTTACTTCTTTGTGAGTTTAGGATGGCTCCTGGCTCATAAGAAGCTGACCCTTCACCTCCCCCCCCCCCCCATACCAGAGTGATCTCTTCAAATCACAAATCCAATCATATCCACCCCAACCCATTCTGCTTCAGAGGGAAGGCAGGTGTTCTAGGAGAATCATTTTATCATTGTTGAGGAATTGATCATTTTTCTACTATTTTCACATGTGTGTGATTAAACAGGAATTACAGTGGAAGGTTAAAGTGAAATAGTTATTCTTACTGGACCCTAACTATCCTGTGTGAAACAGAATTCTATGGAAAATCTGTTGTGGCCAGATTGAGTTCACTAAAAAGCACAATGCCCATGTCCTTTATTACCTCCTCCGTGCTCATGAGAACGGGGTCATCGGGTTATAAAATACAGAGGGAAGTCGACAAAAGGGAGGCATCTGGGCAGCTGGCCATTAATTCACTTAATGAGCATTTCCTGAGCTTCCTATCAGCTTTGGGCACCCTCTCCCATTCCACTCCCTGCAGCGCATGGAACTTTCCCTCCACAGCACCTGGCCTTTCATGGGGTGGCGCAGCCAAAAGTCAGGAAAGATAACAAAAGTAGCAACCATGAGAATGTCAGTACCAAAGGCGTGGCCGCAGTCCTGGCCCCGAGGCGTGGCGTAGTCCAGGCAGCCAGCTCTCTCCTCCAGCGGCGGGCAGGGCGCGCCCCCGTTCTGCGGCTCCTGCCGCACCGAGCGCCTCCGCACGCGGGCCGTGGGCTTGCACTGATCCGCACAGCCGCTCCAGGGGCTCCACTCCCCCACGAGGCACGCGCGAGCTGAAAAACAGCACAGAGGACGCCCACTTGAGCAAGGCCAGCCGGGCGTGCCAGGGCGCCTCCCTCGTGTTCCCGCCAACAAAAACATTCAAGTTTAGTTCCTTTTAAACAACTTTGATGGGGGGGTCCTTTATCAGGAGGAATACACAGAGCTTTAGACCGGCTGACATTGGCTCTGCTCTGTCTGATGGTTAACTGATAATCGGGGAACTTTTTTCAAAAAGAAGCTTTAGATTACATAAATGTTACCTGGAAAATATGGAGGATTCCCATCTATCCTCCCCCCCCCCCTCCCACACACACAGTTTTCCCCATGAACAGCATCTTTCATTAGTGGGGTACATGTGTTACAACCGGTGACTCACTGAGTGGCCTGGGGAACTCTTAGAGGCTGGAGGATTTCTTGGATCCTGAAGGCAGGTATGAGCCCCAGATAAGACAGATGCCTTCAGGGAACCTCCTCACTGTGTCCAGATGGGATCTCCTTTTCTTTTGTTTTACCTTGACATTAACTTTATCCTGCCCGGCCCATAACATTTTTATTATAACAGTAATACGTATTTGTTGCAGAAAATGTAAGGGGAAAAAAAAATGTAGAAAAGAAAATGCACTTCACTCACCAGTAATCCCATCTCCTAACCTGGTCAGTGCTTTCAGCAAGTGTGTCTGCATAAGAGAGCTGGTTAGGGCGGGATCAAGTGACCCCTTTACTTCAGGCTTCCCATGGATGCTCTGTTCTCATCCTCCATAGTTCATAGACATAACATATCAGAGTTGGAGAACCTCAAGTCTGCGTTGAGAACTGCACAACCAGGGCCCAGAACTCGAAGTCATACACCAAGAGGCAGGTCCAGCAAGAGTCTGGCCCTAGCATCTTGTTCTTTCCATAAGTTTATGCTCCTCTACACATTAGGTAGGCCTCCAGGAGCCCAGCAAGACGTCTGAGGATTCAACTGATGGACAGGTCAAGTCAGTTGTGCCCCTTTCATTGATTGTGATGTCTGCTTACCAAATCTAAAGATGGAACTTTAAGAAAACTCAATTTCCTGGCCATGACTGTAAAATCTATGTGGCTTCACATTTAGCTTTCCAACCTAAAATCCTAATGAATCTTGTTAAGAACTGTGATGCATTTTTAAATGGAATTACTTCGGGACTTGAAATTGGATATAAGAAAAGATGAAGGGAAGAACAAGAAGGCAGAAGGCAGACCTCTGAATCAGATGCCAAAACTCTTTTTTTCTACCAAGTGTGATCCGTTTCCCTTTCACCCTCACAATTTCAAATGTACAGTGTTTTCAACAAGAAAGCATTCGGACTTCTCTGAAACCATGATTTGGACTTTTGACAGTTTGTACTTGAAAACTCATTTTGCCTCTCTGCACACTCTAGTTTAGGGTTCACGGCTTTGGAAGACGTGGTATTTGGCAGCACATAGCTAAACCTGACACGAAAAGGGTCACAAACAATATGAACATCTGTCAGTAATCCAAAAATTTCAATGCTGTTGCAAAACAGACTTTCATTAATCATCTAAAAACCCATAGGTATTACATGTCAATTACCTAAGGTAGCAAGAATGAGCCACTTTACAGTTTATTCCCATTATCCGCCATGTATACATCTTTTGGAAAATCAATAGCAGGTCACTTCGGGCTCTGTCATCTCTTGTTGATCCCTTCTTTTTTATATTGATGGTCCTCTATTTTAATTGGCCCACAGAACCGGAAGGCAGAGATGACCAGGCTGGAAACTGGTTGAGAAAGACTCCTGTCCTTACTTCTCTCAATGCTGCTCATTCTCCCCCAACTTTCTCCATCCCTGATTCTACTGGACTTGAACAACACCTAATAATACACTTTTTCAAATATTTGTTTCAAAGCTTAACATTTAGACATCATTGTGAATTAAGTTTTGCCATGGCTTTAATTCAGAATTTTGTAATATGACTCAGGTTAGACTCTATCCATATGGTAAAAGATGACATTGGAGATAGTTTTCTGACTGAATCTAGTCCCCTAGTGTTTCTTTAACATTTGTGTTTCATATCCAACGTTTGTTTATTTTATTTGGTTTGGTCCCAGAGTTAAAGTCCTCAAATCACAGAATCATTGAATGAATATTTGTTCCTATTGGCTAAGGTTTGTTCTTGGCAAAATGCTATTTCCATTTTTTTCTAATCCATAACTTTAAAAGCCTCATAAAGAGATCAGAAAGTTCTAGGGCCCTGAACAACAATATCTTAATGACTTAATTGTATGACAAAATTAAAATAAAAAGTTCATACAGAATTACATGAACAAAAAGGTGTTCCACAAAATATCTGGAGTTGGAAGATTTTTCTGAGATGTTTATTCCTATTCTGCACAAAAGATTCTATTCTTGACCTATTTGTGAACTTTTGATTATTTGGATTACAATTCATCATAGATAACAAGAGACCTTTGGTCACAGAGGTTAGGGGAAGTATGAAAACTCCTGACAGATTTATTATACAAGCCATATATTACAGTCATATGACCCACATTTCCTTTTGAAATATTCCGTTAATATTCTTGTCTCTTTTTTCACTAAAGCTTATTCTGTTTAATCTAATTCAAATCTATGTATAGCATATCAAAATATTCTCTTACAATCTGACTTTCTTGATCTTCACTTTTTTAGTTTCACAAGCTATTTAATGGAACCCAACAGACTGTATCCTTTGACCCTGACCTGGTCACAGCCTCCCAATTTCTTAATAATCTGTTAGTATCTGATGACATCATCCTACCTCTTTTAGTGGAAAGACCCTAGATTTAATAATGCATGTCAGGAAACTCATCAAACACTTTCTATTCTTGTTCTTTGTTTAAACTCAACCTAATGTTCAGGTTTGGCTTCCCCAGAAGCAGACCCTGAGATGTGGATTTGAATGCAAGTAATTTACCTGGAAGGTGATCCCAAGAAGCACCATGAGAGAGGAGAGAACAGAGACAGGGAAGGGACAGAAGCCAACAAAGGGTGTGCTGGTGGACAGCTGACCACTGGGTGAGGGAACTCGAACCTTTGGGGCCCTCTGGGAGATTGTGTAGAACCCAACTTGGAGTTGTCCCACCCCAGCACAAGGAAACTGGAGGATTTTTCTACCAACTCCTGTTGGTCACGGACTGCGCCTGTGGTCTTAGCTCCAGCTTTCCAGTCTTCTCTGAGGCCAAAGAAGAGCCTCAGACAGAGTCACGGGTGCTGGAGGCAGAAAGCGCTGGCATGTAAGGGAGCAGTGGGAGCAGGGGATGTGAGCAGGCAACCCGGAATCCTGCTGCTTGGTGCCAGCTCTGGCTTTGCAGAGCTCAGCTTCTTCCCCCAGCGATGGGTCCACCATCTGGCTATTGGTGGTGGAACCACTTCCCTAAGTACCTTTCCATGGATAGCAGAAGGCTTTGTCTCTTTCTTTCAGGATATCTTCCTGCTAGTTGACATCTGAGTCCCTGTTTCAGGCACCTTTGGCTCTCAGCTCACTGAGAATGAGATGATGGATTGATTCAGAGTTCAAGGAATGATCAGGTCCTTTCTGATTTAACAGCTGGTCCCCCTTCCTCAAGAGCTTTCTGGTTGTCCGATGTCCACCAGCACACCCTTTGTTGTCCTTTGATGTCCACATCTGACCACATCTGACCACAGCCATGAAAAGAATGGCCAAGAACTGAAAAGTTATATGTTTCAGTAATGAATTTGCACATGAGAGAAGGTACATTTTCACATGTCCTAACAGGAATAGCCAGTCATATCCAAGTACAATAACCTCAGAGGATGAATGACTGAACTTTAAAAAAAACAATCAATGATTTTTAAAAAAAATTATTTTAAAGAAACTTTAGATTACATAAATGTTACATAAAAAATAAAGGGATTCCCATATGCCCCCCTCCCTCCCCCTCCCACACTTTCCCACATTAACAACAACCTTCATTAGTGTGGTACATTTGTTACAATTGATGAACACATCTTGAAGCCAATCAATGATTTTGGAACCTCCCTCAGTGGCTTCCACTTGCATTTATTTATTTATTTATTTATTTTTTAATTTTTAAGTGTATAGGCCTTTTATTATTTATTTATTTATTTATTGTTTGTTTGTTTTTTTACCGGGAGGTCCCGGGGATCGAACCCGGGTCCCTCCATATGGGAGACGGACGCCCAACCAGTTGAGCCACATCTGACCCCTCCACTTGCATTTGAAATAAAATCCAAATCCTTTGCCATGGCCTACAAGGTCCTGAGTGACCTGGCTTCTGCCTGCCCCTCCATTCTCTCTGGAGTCACCCATGCACCCACTCTTCTGCTTCAAGCCCCCGTTGTATTGGCTTTGTTACTCCTGGGACCTCTGTAGATGTGCTCACTCTGTCAGGAATGTTCTTCCCACACTGGGCAGGTTGGGTCCTGCTGACCCTTAGGTCCCAGGTGAACTATTTCCTCTTTAGGGAGTACTTTTTTGGCCAGCTTATCTAAGTAGTCTCCAAGTTCCAGCACCCCTAACCCCACTATTTCCTCTCATAGCTCGGTGCCTCTTGCCTTCTATACCTCCATGATTCATGATTCCATATTTGTTTTGTTTATTGTTGCCTCAGGGACCAGGATAGATTTTCACACTGTTTAAGTTTCCTGGCTGCTAAATCAAATGCCATGCGATGGACTGGCTTAAACAAGGGGAATTTATTGGCTCACAGTTTTGAGGCTAGGAGAAGTCTAAAATCAAGGTGTCACCAAGGCGTTGCTTTCTGCCAGAAGACTGTGGTGTTCTGGGGCTGGCCGCTGACAATCCTTGGTCCTTGGCTTTTCTGTCACATGGCAATGCACTTGGTCTCTCCTGGCTTCTCTCTTCTTTTCCAAGTTCCAGTGACATTCAGCGTCTGGCTGCTACCTTTGGCTTTCTCTCTCTGTTTGACCTTCCCTATAAGACCTCCAGTAACAGGATTAAGACCCATCCTGATTCAGCTGAGCCACCCCTTAACTGAAGTAATTTCATCAAAAGGTTCTATTTACAGGAGTTCACACTACAGGAATGGATTATGTTTAAGGACATGTTTTTCTGGGGTACACCGCTCCAAACCACCACACAAGTGGTTGGCACTCAATAAATCTTTGCTGACTGATTGGATGAAATGATATTAGGCAAGTTCCTCATCCTCCCTAAAAATGCTGTAAATTGAAACAGACTCTGGTCTGCTCATATCATTAATTAAAAGGAGGCTCCAGAGAGGGAAGGAAAATCAGGTTGAAGGAAAGAAGCAAAAATCTGAAAATGCCATGGCCAGAAACAGGAATTCCTAACCTGGGCTTGAACTGTCCCTGCTCTCCTGGCAACAGTTGCCCAAAGGCCATCCTTTGGAAGGAGCGTTGCTTTCTGTGCCTTAAGGTTAGGTAGAGCCCAGCTTCCCCTGGCAGCCACAAGCTCTTCCAATCTTTTAAATCCATTTGTATTTCCTGCCAGCACCACATCTTGAAAGTAATGAGTTTATTTAATTTCGTTATCTGTGGTATGGAGTGGTATTTCCTTTTACTTGATCCAAATTTCCCTTATTCAAATTTTCCTCATCCCCAAATTCCAGAATACCATGGGGAAAAAAAAAAATCTGTTTTAAACCTTACCTGTGCTCCTGTGGTCACACTATTGCAGTAGGGTCCCTTCCTTCCAGCATGGACCTTTTCAGGGTGATGACTCCAGCTTTTCAGCCCATTTTTTTATAGACATTTTCCATCTCACCAACTACCCAATATTGGATTTATCACTGGATTTTCTCCAGATTCATTCACAGTCTGAGTGAGTTGTGGCAATCAGAACTAGACACACTTGTCTCAGTTTTTAGGTACCAAAGAGTAATTTGAAAAAAATAGCTTTCTAATCATCTACTTTAATGTTCTTGGTGATGCCAAACACACACACACCAGCAAATTACACACACATACACCAATAAATTGGGCTGATAGAGTATTTCGTTTTATGCACATAGTTGGGATTGTTTCTTTGTAAGTGTATCACCTTGTTCTTATTAACATGTAGCAGTGTCTCCTTGGCTAATCACACAGCC
This sequence comes from Tolypeutes matacus, assembly GCA_026826555.1. Classification (NCBI taxonomy): domain Eukaryota; kingdom Metazoa; phylum Chordata; class Mammalia; order Cingulata; family Chlamyphoridae; genus Tolypeutes; species Tolypeutes matacus. The sequence goes on from JAKSZT010054487.1 coordinate 21,487,877, forward strand.
TGAAGCATTCTTTGTAATCTAGCCCAGCCTGCTTGGCTCTTTGCCACCTAAAAGTTTAAGGCCACCCACAATCAAGCGCTTTCTCCCTCAAGTTGTTAAGTTCAAATAGTACTAATCATTCCTGAGGAAATCGTCTTTTTACATTTACCCACAGGAGTTTCTTGACATTCTGTGGAAGAAAAATAAAAGTCTTTTTATCCCCCAAAATAAACACACACATCTCACAGTGACAGAATTTTAAATGTATGTCATCTGTCTTTTTCTCTCTCCACATGTATATCTTTTCTGTGGAACTTTGTCAAAAGCTTCTGTGAAAGTCAAATGAGAATACATTGCCCAAGTGCCTACTTACTCCTTCAAAAACCTCCAATAGAATGATCAATATTTTTTTTTCTCCTGCAGAAACTATACTATCTAGCCCCAATGGGTGTTTTTTTGTTTATTTGTTTGAGTCATTAACTGGACAACTTCATGCAATGCTAGCAAGGCAATAAAACGGGCTGCCTCCTTAGAAAAACAGAATGTAATATGCCATGTGAACCCATGAGAAAAAGAGAGATATCAATCAAACAGTTGATAATAGTTTTTCTGGGTAGTAGGCTTCTAGGTGATTTGCTTTTTTCTTTTGTGCATTTCTATATTTGCCAAATTTCCTGCAACAAACCTCTCTTTTGTAGTCAAGGCAGGGAAATGTTATCTTATGTAAAAGGAAATGTGGAGAAAATTTAAAACAGAAAAAAACACAAAACCAAACAACAACAGGAAAAGGAAATGTGGGTACGTTACAAATAGCAGTGCCTTTTCTGAAGCCACAGAAAATGTGGCACAGGCTGAATGACTCTCACATTTATTTTGATAACCATTATTAAGTGGCACCAGAATAGCTACTAGGAGATTATAAAAAAGGAACAGGACACACTCTTTGCCCTCAAGGATACACAACCCATGGAGACAGATGGCTCCTCCATTCCACTGGTATTTATATGGGGTCTACCCTGCAAAGTGCATAGCTTCTCAGGTAGTGTTTAAAGTGTGGGCTGAATCCGTATTTCCTAGTTTCAAATCTTGCTCCATTACTTATTAGGGGCAAGTCACTTAATCTCTCTGTGCCTCGGTTGCCTCATCTGTAAAATGAGACTGAAATGAGAAACACCCTCAGCAGGCTGTCAGGCTTAAGTAAGCTAAGAGCTGTAAAGTGCTAGGGAAAATGCTGGGTGAGTGTTAATAAATGTTAATAAACTTCACCCTCCTTTATTGTACATCCCAGGCTGCAGCCAAATCCTGCTGCATCAACTCACTTCTGCAGAGAAAAAGGCAAGGGAAGTCACATGCCATCTCTCTGACTATTCTGGCTCCTGTAAAATCTCAGTGGCTAAGTCATTCTTCCCTTGGGTGAGTTATGGAACCCATATTTGCAAGCATAGTGCCCCTTTTATTTCCAGGTATGATGTCATCAGATTTTGGCCACTTTCTTTCCTAGTCTCCCCATGAACCTGACCCATATTGCCTACTAATTTTTTGTCCTTGGGTTAGTTAATATTCCACTTGCATTAATTATTCTTCTTCTTTTAAGTTGCTCATCAATGAACTAATGCAGCCTACTATTTCTATGCTCTGAGAATGCAAGACTCAAGGAACCCAGGAGGAGAATTCAGAGACTGGGATGTATATATGAACTCTGTATTTTATGCATGGTTTTTCTGTAAACTTACACCAGAGAGAGAGAGAGAGAGGGAGGGAGGGAGGGAGAGAGAGAGAGAGAGAGAGGAGAGAGGGGGTGGAGAGAGAGAGAGGAGGGGGAGGAGAGAGAGAGAGAGAGAGAGAGAGAGAGAGAGAGAGAGAGAGACTGACTGAGGTGGTATGAGCTTGATTAGCAGGTCTTCCAAGAAGTTCTTCATTTGTTCCTGAACTCTCCTCCCCATACCTGGTCAGGAACAGCCAATGGAGAATGTTTTATTCTCCTTTTTGGGAGTGTTGTAAAGATACATTATTGGTGTCAAAATGGGATATTTCAAAGCCCATACCATCATCATAATGAAATTTTCTGAGATTATTTGTTTCAGAACAGATATCCTTGGCATTTTAGGAATTCTATAGACCCTATAATGTATTTTCATTTGTACCTGAATGAAAAAATAACTTCCTATTTTGAAAAGAAATTCCAGAGCTTCACCTCTTAGCCACACCAAAAAATATAAAAAATTAAAATAAAAAAAGCCTTTATCAAGATGAAAAAAACCCACGAAGGAATAGAAGTAAGGTATGCTGAGTTACATTGGCATAGTTACATTTTTCCTTAAGGTTTACTGGAATGTCAGTCAAAAAAAGCTATAAAATATTGTAATATTTTTGTAGCGATGGAAAAGAGGATACATCAATTCTAAGGGGTATAAGTGGGTATGGGATTTTTACTTTTGGAATGAAAATGTTCTAAAATTGACTGAGGTGATGACAGCACAACTCTGATAAAAACGAGAGCCACTGAGGGCACACTTTGAATGGACCGTACAAAGCATGGGACTGTGTAATACAGTGAATCCAGCGGTGGATGATGGTTAACAGGACAAATATGAGAATGTTCTTTCATGAATGATAGCAAATATATAATAGTAATATAAGGTGTTAATAATTGGGTGGGTTGGGGAAAAAATACACCAGGTGTAAGATACGGGCTATAGTTAGTAGTAATATTTTGACGATGCTCTTTCATAGTTTGTAACAAACGTTTCACAACAATGCAAGGTGTTGGTGGGGGTCGGGGGTGATATATGGGAGCCCTGCATGGCGATATACATGTTTGTTTTGTAAGTTCACGACTTTTACTGTATACTTAGTGTTTAGGTATGTTCATGTATAAAAGATATACTTCAGCAATATTTTATTTTTTAAAAAGGCTTTGGCCAGCAACAATAGGTAATATAACACTGGGTAAAAAAAGGAATTGGTTCTAAGAGGCAGAATGGTTCTATGTATTTAGAGAAACCCGGGACTCCGAGATACAGAACCTTGATTTATCAAGGCATAAATAATAACTATGGATTAGCACAAGTGGCTGATAGGAGCTTGGAAATAAGACAGCCGTGAGTTCACATCTCAGCTCTACTGTTCATTCATGTAAACTTGAGTAACAAGGAGCCCTCTGAAAAATGGGGATAATATAGGGGAACAACACCTTTTCCCAAACTCTTGAGGCAGATGAGTTTTAGAATTCAGAATTTCTCAGACTTTAGAAAGGGAATACAGTGCAAATACCTTATACCTTTCCCCAGCAGGATCTGGGGTAGTATCTTGTAAAACACGTTAATATTTTTTGAAGCAAAATATATTCACACTAAATGGGCTAAACAAAGATTATGCAAAGCTTCTCATCAATTCAGGTCAGGGAAGATTTTTGCCACCAAATGAGTTATGAAAAATTTTTTACTTTGGGGATTTTGGGATTGCAGGCAAGGGATTGTGGACCTGCATGGACGTTTCATACAGAATTGTTGCAAGGATTGAGTGAGATAAAGTGTGTAAGGATCTGGCATGCAGTAGGAGTCCAATAAAAGGTATCAATGATTTAGTATCAACTAGTACAAATTACCTGCAATTTGTTGCTATAAAATTATCTTGTAAATATCTCATCAAAATAATATAAAATGTTCATCTGTGTTCCCCAGTGATGACAGAGAACTTTCTACCTAAGTGCTACTTATGTACTCATTCCACCCCACCCGGTGGTGTGTTATCATTCTTCTTTTATAAATAGGCTCTGGGTGGCTAAGATAAGTTCTCCAAAGTCACAAAGCCAGTAGGTGGCTTCGTGGGTCAGGATTCTCTGACTCTAGGAGCAAAATCGAGGCATACAAATAAATAGATAATTGGGTGGGGGCAGACTTTGTGAGATGAGGGAAGTTGTCCCTCAGCCAGCTCCCACGGCCTGGACAGCTCAGGGCCAGGGAAAACAGCCTCCAGCATGAAGGCCTGGGGCGTCTGAGCCCTGAGCCCAGAGTTAGCACAGTAGTGACGTCTGTCCAGAGCTGAGCCGCTCCCTAAGCTGTGCCCTTCGCCTTCACCTTCATTCTCACCCTCTAAAGGCATAGCAGGTTCAGTCTCACCAAGTAGGCCAACTTCCAATTGTCTCCATTTCCTTCCTGCCTTCACAAGAAAATGTAAAGCACAGAGAATTTACCAATGAGGAGCCTTTTTGGTCCCCTGTCTGTTTTTGTGTAGGCCTGCAATGTCTTCTGTTGACTCCCTGAGAAAGGGCATTTAAGGCTCCTGCATATGTTCATTTAAAAAATTCTGTCAGACACCATTTCCTTTTCTGGCTTTGGTGCCTTCTTCCAGCACTCACAGCTCTTCTCCCAGGCTCACAGTTGCTGAGTCCTTTCATGAGATGATAAGTCATCTCATTTCTTCTCTTACTAGAAATATGCCTGCCCCCAAACAATAGGCTCTTTGTTTTAATGTTTCTACCTTCTAAACTTAAAATAAGGCCAAATACAAACCACGAGAGTTTGGCAGCTCCTTGTAGGACTGCTCAGCTCAGCCCTCACTAGAAAGCAAAATGCAAGTTCTTCTTGTGACACTTGTCTCATCCCTCTCCATCCCTCCTATGGGGCCTGGGACCCTCCACTTGGAGCTGCACTCACTGCCTGTCCTCGTCACCATCTTAGCCTCAGGGCTGAGCACAGTGCCTGGCACAAGCAGGCTAGCATCCCGAGATAATTACTGAACAAAGTGTAATGCTTTCCTCCTAGAAGTCCCCTTTCCCTTCTCCAGGAGACCTCTTGCTTCTTCTCCAGGACTAGGCTTGCCCATCACTTCCTCTGCGAAGTCTTCCCTGAATTTCTCGGATTCCTCAACCTTCTTTAGTTGTTTCTCTTTCTGGCCATTTTGGCACCAAGCATGTGGCAAGTGTTCCCCATGAAATCCTAGGGAACAGAGACTGCGGCTTTAAAAATTTTTTTTAGGAGGTACAGGGGATTGAACCTGGGAACTCATACATGTGAAGCGCGCTCGACCACGGAGCTGCACCCGGTCCACAGCAACTGCGTCTTAACCCCCCCCCCTTTTTTTTTTTTTTAAAGATTTTATTTATTCATTCATTTATCCCCCCCTTGCTGCCTGCGCTCGCTGGGTCAGCCAACCATGCCGCGCGGGCGGGCGGGCTTGCCTTCACCAGGAGGCCCCGGGAACCGAACCCGGGGCCCCCCATATGGTAAACGGGAGCCCCACTGATTGAGCCACAGCCGCTTCCCCGTCTTAATCCTCTTTGTATCCCTCTCCTTACCACGGACCTGGTCACGTTATCTGTCCTGGATGAATAACTTTTAATATGTGGGCAAAGCCCTCATGAGAGAGTGATTCTGCCAGAGTGAGAGAGGCTATGCTTGAGGTATCCAGGTAATTCAGGTAAACCAGAGCTCAGGGTGGAGGACCCCTGGCTCAGGGTGATGCATTTCCTAAATAACTGACTTTTTCACTGCACTTCAGTGGTAAAATCGCCTGGTCTTGCAGCAGGAAAGGAAAAGAAGCTTATCAAAAAGAATTCCAATCTCAATAGGTAAATCATTAGCTTTTGACCAAGGTCAAAAAATCATAATTTTTTTCAGTTGGGTTCTTGCAGCATCAGCTGGGTGACTGTCCTGGTCACAGGCTGGAGGCCCCTTCAAGCAGCAAAAGGCAGAAGGGGTGCTACTTCCTACCAGGTGTCAGCAAACTGGGAAAGACACAACCCTGTGGGTTCCTCTCCCAGGAGGATGCTGGGCTCACCACTAGGGTCCCTGACTCACATGTGGCTTTGAGGTGATACAATTAACGGAGACAGGGCTACTTTTATTTCCAGTGGCAGCTCCTCTGGGGCACACTTTGTTCTTCAGGACGACACTCACCGTTTCTTCTTTCAACGTTCAATTCAATCAAACCAACATTCAGCGAAACCCTAACAGGGAGGGGTAAGGAACCCTGAGATACTGTGGAAATCTTAAAGTTGAAAAGACTGACTGTAAAGGAAAATCAGCAGGTTTCAAACATGACGGAAAGCCTGAGATAAAAATCCTTACCAAGCTATATAGATAAAACTGAATTTCACAAACATATCAGACACCTACTTTGAGGAAGGGGCTGTGTTAAGCGCTGGGCCTCAGAGGTGAGACAACTGCAGTCCCAAACAACTTGCTCTCTAGGAGAAAGTACCCTTCCAGAGCACACCCTTGACCCAAAGTGGGATAATTACACAGTCCTTCCCTCATCATCCCTCACTGGGGCCTAAAGCTCCCTGAGGGTTAACATGATGAGAAGAGTGGAGCCTGGCTCAGGGACACGCTCCTGAAACCTGTCAGTGCCATCTCTCCAGGCAGGAGGTGGCCCTCCCACTCACTGAGAATTCATCCTGCTGAGAGATCCCACACCCTCACAGGAGTCGGACTCCAGCACCACTTCCAGGCTCGAGTGGGGACGGGTGTTTTGGGAGGGCTGGGACACCCCTGGATGTAAGGGGCCGGGGTCGACTGGATGGGGGGGCTAGGGGCGCCAGGGAGGTGAGGTAGACTAGAGTGCACCTGGATGGAGGGGCCTGGGGACGCCAGGTTGGAGGGGACTAGGGGACTCCTGGAAGGTGGTGATTGGATGCGCCTGGATAAAGATAGGTTGTACGCTTGGGTGGAAAGGGCTGGGGGATGCCTGGTTCAGCCCTGCGCCCCTTGATTGCAGGCAAACTCACCGCGCCGCACCCTCGTCCCTCCACCCACCTGGGCACGCCCTGGCGTAGTCGAAGCAGCAGTCCCCGGTGAGGCTGCAGGCTTGGTCGCAGAAGCACGTCCCGTAGACCCTGTCCAGCCTCCAGCCGCGGGCGAAGCAAGCGGGGTCCCTGCCCGGGCAGCAGCGCCCCGCCTCGGCGCAGCCGGCCAGGGCCTCAGGCCACAGGCGCGCCAGTGCGCACAGCGCCATCCACAGGGTCTTCATGGCGAGCTCTCCCGCTGCGCCTACGACACAAAAGGTCCCGGGGGAAGTGCTCTGCTCCTCCAAGCGCGGGAGGTCTCCAAACGTCCGAGAGGCCGGCGAGGCACAGCCCGGCCCTGCCCGGCACCCAGGCCCCCGCCTTCCCCGCCCGGCCCCTCCCCAGCCCTGGAGGCGCGCCCGTCCCGGCGGCGGGTAGGTTGGTGCTGTCGCCCCCGCCCAGGTCGGGGGAACGGCTCTCCCCGGGGAGCCGCAGCCTTTCCCCGACGCACCCGTCACCCCTCAGCACTGTGGGCACCAGCCCGCTTCCCTGCCTGTCCTCCTGCCCCGGGCCGGAGCCCCAAATACTTCCACCCCGTGGGAACCGCCCAGGAGAGAGCGGGGGAAAAAAGCAGGTGCACCGGGCCCCAGCCACAGAGCGAGCGTCAGGGCCCACGAGGAGCCCACCCAAGGCGGCCACATTTCCTAGCTCCAACCTCTGCTTCCAAACTACTTGGGTACAAGTTATGAGTGGATAGTTTCACTATAAAGCCTTGAGATGAATAACGCTTGATGTACAGCAAACGGGTATCACCAGTACAAAGTCAATACCGTATTTTAACCCTGAGTCCCCGTGGGCCACGGAAGCTCCAGACAGCTGAGGAGATAAGAACAAAGAGGGAAGCTTCCTTTCTTTCTGTTGTATTTTATAATGGGATTTTCGTGCCCCAGGGAAATGCCACTTTGTTTCACTAAGAATTAATCAAGGTGAAGGAAAAGGATAAATAAATATAAATGGTGCTCTTTGCTCTCTGTTAAAGCTGATTTTCCAAAAGAAGTCCTGTTTAATGATATTTTAGAAGTAACTTCCACTTAAAGATTCCACTTTAATAAAGGGTGTGCTTAACTTTTCATATACATTTTCTTCTCCCCTTTTCTCCAAATATCTTATGTTTTCTGTACCCCACTCTTTGTTAACCAAAATTATCCTGTAAATTTCATTTGCTTTCTTAAATCATTAAACTGTTCTGGCTTTTGTGAGAAACTAGGAGTATAGATTTTCTGCATCTGTGAATCTAAGAAAATAAGCTAATTTCAGAGGCTAAATTTTCTTCCTTTCTTATACAAGAACTGACTTCTCATAGAGGAATTTCCTTAACTCTTTTTTTTTCTTTTTTTAAATTAATTTATTTTTTATTGTGGGTAAAAATCAAAATTTTCACAATACATACCAATATTTGTAAAATGATATATAAATATATATGCATATATGTGCATTTGCTTACAAAAATGTTATTTATATATATATAAATATATTTTATTTTATTTATTTATTTATTTTTTTTTTAAAGATTTTATTTTTTTTATTTATTCATTTATCCCCCCCTTGCTGCCTGCGCTCGCCGGGTCAGCCAACCACGCCGTGCGGGCGGGCCTGCCCCCACCAGGAGGCCCCGGGAACCGAACCCGGGGCCTCCCACATGGTAAACGGGAGCCCCACTGATTGAGCCACAGCCGCTTCCCAGTATATATATAAATATATTTTAAGAGGTGCTTAGATTACCTAAAATATTACACGGAACCCCCTGGGATTCCCATGTTGCCCACCTCCCACACCTCCCACCACATCCCACACAAACATCTCCCACAAGTGTGGCCCACCACCTTCAATGGATTTACACAACCTGGGGCCTTGCCACCAACCATAGACCACAGTTCACTTCGTAGACCACACTCTCTCCCACACAGTTCTGAGTGGTGTGTGCTGATTTAAAATGGCCTACATCCGTTGCCACAATGGTACTCAGGACAACCTCCAAATCCCAAAGAAGCCCCTGTATTTCAAATGCTCGTCCCCTCCCTGCCCCAAAAGTGTCAAGTGGCCTCTGGCTCCACCTCGTTGTTATAATTTCTTCCATTGCTAGAATCACCATATGTGTACAACAGAATACCATCAAGTCCACTCTAGTCCATAGTTCTTCCCCCAATCCTGAGGTGACTGGGATGGTGATGTCCACTCCACCTTCAAGTGAAAGAGGGCTTATATCCCATGGATATGGTGGGTGGGTCCTTAACTCTTAAGAAAGAAAAATAAAAATGTAGCAAAAACCAAATATAAAAAGTAATAAAAAATTGTCATGAAAAAGATTCAATGCAATGTAAGAATTGTATCTTGTAAAGTTTGGCCAATGTAGACTGTAAACTTTTTTTTTTTTTGTCCATGAAAAACTCATTCTAAATTCAAAAAAGAAATTCTTCCGTTGTGTTTCTATTCATATAAACTCTCAGAAGTAAATATTTTTAAACATTTTCCTTTTAGTCTTTCTTTTACTTTTGCAGTTGAAATAAATATGAATTTTTTTTTTTTTTAGTTATTGGTAGTTGATACTTTGCCAGCAAATTACACCCCTTACCTTTTAGCTGTGTCGCAGGCTTTATTAGCAGCTTTGTACTAACTCATCCATGTAATTTATTCTCCACACCTTTTCTAAGGTTGTCTGCTTTGTGAAATGCCTTTGGGTAAATACTATTTTAATTCCACAAGAATCTGGAATCATTCCAGAATGATGTAAAAGAAAATCATCCATGGACAAGTTTATTTTTAGGAATAAAACACAAAATGAAGTAATACAGAAAAGTGGAAGAAGATGAGCTCCAGGTTTAAGAGATTTAAAAAATAAAACGCGTATTGTTTTTCTGACTCCAAATGCCTGCTCAACTACTATTCTTCTCACTCCCTTTTCTTTATTCCCAAACAAAACCCAAACCAAAAACCAAAAACAGAAAGTCGGAGGTCAGTGCCCAGGAAGTTTCAGCTTGCAGTTAGACACAAGTTAGTTCCAATCCTGCCTCTGCGATCTCTGACAAATCACTTTCTCTCTCAAACCAGGCCTCAGTGTCCTCATCTGAAAACACATGAAGACTAAATCTTATTAGATTGCTGTGAGATGCCTACAGAAATGAGTTGATGCCTGTCACTGAGCATTAAGTGGTACTAACTAGATATTAGTGTTCTAATGCTCACCCCACTCTTTCTCCATAATTTAAGCCTAAAACCAAGTGAAAGGGGGGGAAAAAAACACCGTTTTAATAGTGGACAACATAGGAAAAAGCACAGAGTTGAAAGAAATAAAAAGAAGGGAGGGAGGGAGGAAAGGAAGGAAAGAAGGGAGGAGGAAAGAAGGGAGGGAGGGAAGAAAAAAGAGAAAACCACAAATAAACGATTACTACTTTAACTAGGAACATCAAAGGGAGATTGTCTCTGGTAAGTAATGTTGAAAGAAACGTTGAAAACATCAAGATAGGTTTCCCCTAACAGGCCCTGGCAAAGAAGTTCCTGCAGGAATAGGCAGTCAGGAGGACAACTGACATTTTATTTTTTTTTATTTTTTTTTATTTTTTTAAAGATTTTATTTATTTATTCATTTATCCCCCCCTTGCTGCTTGTGCTCGCTGGGTCAGCTAACCACGCCGTGCGGGCGGGCCTGCCTTCACCAGGAGGCCCTGGGAACCGAACCCGGGGCCCCCCACATGGCAAATGGGAGCCCTACTGATTGAGCCACAGCCGCTTCCCAGACGACTGACATTTTAAAGCACTGGAGTTCACATCTTTAGTGGAAACAGCGCAGTCAAATGTGACAATTAATTGGTTTGTTTTCCATGCTTTGTAGATGTTTGGAGAAAAGAAATCACCCCACTGACCATGTGGGTGAATATAGGAAGTATCCAATGCACCTAAAAAGAAAGCCTTTCTTCTGAAGTGTTGTCTTTGGACATTTGGTAAAGTTACAGAGGGGAACGTAGGCCTACCTGTTCATCGGATTTCAGAATGAGTACTTTTTAAAGGGTGTCCATATATCTTTTTCCAATCAACTTTGAATAACTGTGAAGAAAATATTAGCTCCCCCATTTTACAGATGACAGAGAGATTAGACATGTAACTAATTAGTGACAAAACGGGACTAGAACTAAAATTATTCTCTCCAAAACACTACAAAGTTCATCCCATCACTTAAACCTGGGCAGGGATGGGTGGGCAGGGATGGAAAGTAAAGTTAAGACAAGTAAGATAAAGTACTGTACTAAATACTGTAACTAGTGCATGTGGAAATAAAAATACAAATAATATCCAGAAAAGTTTGTATGCTCTTAAAATGGCAGATGGATTGACAGTTAGGCATCTGGGTTTCTGTGGGCTATGTAGAGGGAATCTCTTCAAGTTGACAGTCAAGATAGTTGATTCTTATGCAGGTTTTTGGACATTTGTCAGACTCAGAATACTGCATGGATACCAATAACATCCTATCTCTTTGGAAGTCAGACATTTTTTATTATAAAATACACCATTATTTTATGTACTACTAAGACAGACAAAACATTACCAGTAAAACTATGATGCATACTTATCACATGGATTGTTGGATGCATCTCAGTTTCTGATATGTTAAAATACGGAAAAATGTCCATCTCAGAGTTGATAAAATATCTAAAGAGATAACAATTTCGTCTATGAGAACTGTGAGGAAAATATTAGCACTCCCGTTTTACAGTTGACACACAGAGATAAGACATGTAGCTAATTAGTGAGAAAACAGGACTAGAACTAAAACTGTTCTTTCCAAAACTCCAAAACACTGCGAAGTTCTTATCATTGCTTAAACCTGGTGGGGCAAGGGGAGGGGAGGTGTGTGTGTGTGGGTAATGAAAAGTCAAGACAAGTGAGATTAGGTACTCTTTATTTTTTATTTTATTTTATTTTAATAATAGTTAAAAAAATTTTTTTTTAAGATACTTAGATTTCATAAATGTTACAGAAAAACTATAGGGATTTCCATATGCCCCACCTCCCACACCTCCCACAACTTCCCAATAAACATCCTTCATTAGTGTGGCACATCACCTGTAATGGATATACACATCCTGGGGCTTTGCCACTAAGCATGGACCAAAGTTCACTTTAGGTACTCTTTATAAAAAGTATTTCATAGACATTCATAACACACTTTTCAGATAATCCTATCAGACAGATATTGTCAATGTCCCAAGTTGGTTGAAGGGGAGGTTCAGAGGGACTAAATGACCTGTCTAGGGTCCCATGGGCTCAAACCCAGGCGCTTTCTTCAGAGCTATCACTGCGCATTTGGTTGCATCATTTGCTTCTTGGGGGATAGATGGCCCTCCAAGCTGAGTGTCAAAGATGGGTATACTTAGTCCTCCCTAATTAGACTGAAGTCTAATGGATGAGCTGACAGGGTAACCCCACATTTTGGGGTCAGTGCTATCATAAAAGGGGTGGGGGTGCCTAAGATGTTGACACTGGAGCTGGGCAAACAAGGGGGACTTGAATTTGAGCTGATAAAGATCAGGATTGGGCTGCTATTAGTCCCTTTACTTTCTCCTTAGAAAGTGCAGATTTGGCTATCAGGTAAAGCCCCCATAAATTCTGGGAAGGTCTTGCCTTGATAGGCTGGAGCCTATCTGTTTAATAACGCCAAAATGTGCAAGCAAATATCCAAAGATGCTCGGTGAAGATAAGCGTGCACAATGTCAATGTCCCAAGTTGGTTGAAGGGGAGGTTCAGAGGGACTAAATGACCTGTCTAGGGTCCCATGGGCTCAAACCCAGGCACTTTCTTCAGAGCTATCACTGCGCATTTGGTTGCATCATTTGCTTCTTGGGGGATAGATGGCCCTCCAAGCTGAGTGTCAAAGATGGGTATCTTTGGGTCGGAGTGATTCTTCCCCTGCCACCTTATAGTAAGCAAACAAGGACATCAGTACCAAGGTCTATGCTGCCAGTTTTATATACTCGACACCATCAATGAAATAAACATGTAATGGATGTGGACATGGTGATGTAAAGTCATTGGTTGTCTACATCTATTCTCCCCTTTATCTTTTCCTAACAATCCCCAGATTCTCCTTTGGGGAGCACTCCTTCCCTCCTTTATGTGAAGACAGTTCATTTTGGGGGATTGACCCCACCCCCAGCTCCAGAATGGGCCCTGGGGGTTCATCCATCCTCAGGCTATGGACCAGTCCAGAGATTGGCCAATCCCAGCCGAGAGCAGGGCCGTTGTTTTCCTTTTGCCCTCACTGGATGTAAATGAAGGCGCATGTGGCTCCAGAGAAGCCTGCCCAAAATCTTAGCCCACAATCCAAGGAATTACAAAGCTTTGATTGAATGGCACTTGAAGTCACTGTTTCCATTTCTCGATGGAAACAATAAATCCTTCTTAACAGTTTTCACCAGTTTCGGTTGAGATTTCCATGCCTTGCAACAAAAGCAGCCAATGGAGGTGATATGGAAAATAAAAAGAGCTCTGGTTTTAAAGAGAAAAGTGGATTTGAACTGTGGCTTGATCACATACAAGCTATGTAACATGAAATAAATTATTGCAAATTCTTCATACCTCAGCTTCCTGGTGTGTAAAATGCAGATAATCGGTAAGAATTAATTATATAATTTATACATGCTCAGTATAGTTCCTGCTACATAAGAATGGGGTAGTAATTAGTGGTAATTATTATATTTGTGCCCTGGACTTTAATACAAAGGCACGCTTTGATAATAAGTAACAAAATCCTTTTCATATGCTAGGGTGTCAGGCTATATGGTGTAATTGAAAGAGCTCTCACTGGGAGCCCTGACCTTGCTGCTGAATGATCTTGGGCAATGCATTCAGGCTGTCTGGGCTTTAGTTTCCCCATATAATTTGATGGTGTGAGCCACGAAAATCTCCAAGGACAATTTTTAGCTCAAAATTTCTAATGTTCACCTCAAGTAGTAGTATAAGCCATGAGAGAGAAGTCTCACTTGGTTTTCTTTTGATCCTAACAGTAGGCTGCAAGCAAGGTATGTGTCAAGTTGCACATAGACTGGCTTTCTCCAAGATGAGGTTAGAAGAGCTAACCTGGAAACAGATAGACAAGTTTGTCCATGGAGTAAGTACAAGTTCACCACAGATGCTTCAATAGACTTGAATAAGTCATGGAGATCATTGAAGCAATGACGTGGTAGGGAAAAAAAAAAATCCTGTTTAGGAATCAAAAGATGGGTATTTTAAGTTTTATGCCCATAACTCACTAGCTGTATGTCCTTGGGGGAAAGTATTTTATTTCTCAGTGCTTTTTCAGAATCGCAGCTATTAAATGAAGGGCTAGAGGAGCTGTATAAGATCCACTTTTGTACAGCTTGTGAGCTAATAATATTTTTTATATTTTTTAAGTGGTGGGGAAGAAAAACAAAGAATATTATTTTATGCCATATGAAAGTTAAGTGAAATTCAAATTTCAGTGTCCACAAATAAATAAGTTTTATTGGAACACAGCCATACCTATTTGTTTATGTGTTGTCTATGGCTGTTTTCATACCACCAGGCTGAGTAACTCCACAGAAACCGTATGGCCTGCAAAGCCTAAAATATTTACTCCTTGGACCTTTACAGAAAAAGTTTGCCAACTCCTAGTCAATGAGTCTGGCTCTAAAGTTCCGTGAACTAATATACGTTAAACACTTTGTAAACTATAGAGAATTCATCCATATGTAAGAGATTAGTATAAAAGGGAATTCTGAAATTAAAATGGCACAGCCTGAGAACGCATGCCCTGCAAACGTTATTTACAATAGGTAAAGCTGTGGATAGTGCCAACTTGCCTTAGTCATGTGGTGTTAGGAAATGCTGTGGAGTTATAAGCAAAGCTTAAGAAATGAAAAAGAGAAAATCATCTGGATAACATTAAAGAGGCCAAGTAATTTGCTTTTAGGGTAAAATAACCTTCTCTGATCAACAACAGGGATCTTTATAGCAGATAGTTCTGCCTTCTTACAAGCAACACTCCCACCATGCCAGGGAGAGGTCCCCAAGGAAAACAAGGGCACAGAGTCTTAAGTTATTGCCACACGACAAGCCATGAGAAATGTGCCCCTTCAAGGGAGAGGAATGTTCATATTCCACTTAGCTCTATGAAGTCAACGGGCGGGTGTGAAAGTAGGCTGCGGCCACATGGTATGACTTAGACTTTGATCCTAGACATTTACTGGAAAGAAAACAGGTTCTTTGCACATTAGGCCACCAAATACTCTCCTATTTATACGGAATACTGGCACTACCATTTATTAAGGCCTATATGGCACTATATATGGAACGATATTAAATGCTTACCATATCTCCTCGATGCTTATGAGGTATTTATTTTTTATAGCCGAGGAAATTGAAGTTTGATGATTTTAGGTAACTTTCCCAAACTAGACAGAATCAAAGCAATTCTGTGCAATTTCAAGAGTGTACCTCTTTTCTACTCTGAAAACTATGTAATCAACAATTGGGTTTCTATTAAAACATCATAGGTTCTTTATGATAAATATCTTTAAAAAACAGGCCATAGGCCATTAAAAAACCAAAGACTTTAAACCATGTGGCATTATTTTCTATTCAGTTCCTTAAACTCTTAAATGTTTAATTAATGATAGAGGATATTGAATTGGGGTTAGAAGAACAGGGATCTAGTTTTGTTTTTGCTACTTGCTACTTTTGTGAATTGGAGCATTTTGCTTAAACTCTGTGAACCCCAGTTTTCCTCATCTGTAAAATAGGAACAGTAAGATCTACCCTGATAACATCACTGTGCTCTTGTGAGGATCAGGTAAAATAGTATAAGTAAAAGTGCTTTGAAAACGCCTATTATTTCCTGGTTACTGTTGGATGTTTTTTAATAGAAACTTTTCCTTAAACATTAAAAAGTTAGCAATATTCTAAAACTAACTAGAAAACATAGTTATCAGCATGCCTCAAATATTTAGGTAGGTATAAATGCAGGTTATGTACATATTATTGGCTTAAAAATGTAATTTTTAATTTAAAAAGTATGTCTGTTTTTA
Organism: Tolypeutes matacus; assembly: GCA_026826555.1. NCBI lineage: Eukaryota > Metazoa > Chordata > Mammalia > Cingulata > Chlamyphoridae > Tolypeutes > Tolypeutes matacus. The sequence goes on from JAKSZT010054487.1 coordinate 21,503,681, forward strand.
GTAAGCCTAAAAGGATAAAATTATTATCACAAAGAAAAACCATTTTCTAAATTTGTGCAAGCTGTCATGCAAAGAGCTTGCATATCAGTCAGATGTAGTGAAAGTTTAAATTCCACACCCATGTACCGCACTGCGCACACACACACCCATCTGAATTATAACCCCAGAAAGTTATTTTCTGCAAGTCCCTGCTTTCACAGCCCTCCAGGAATCCCAGGGGATGTTGAACCACAGCTCAGCAGTGGCCTGCATGTCCAGCAATTACCACGTCATGGCTATGCCACTTGCAAATACCTGACAAGTTGAAAAGGCTCACTATGTACTAACAGTCCTTCTCCCACCCCAGAGAGAAGACAGCTGTCCCAATAAACAACGCCATCTGCTGGCTGGGCCCAGGAACTGATCATCGCCTCTCCTCTCACCTCCTTGCTCTCAGAACTGTCTTGCACCAGCTGTCCTCCCCATATCTCTATACTTGATGGTTCACAATTCAGTTAATTCCATCACAGGACATTTTCCTTTTGCAAGTATATACACACATTTTCTCTTTCACTCCCATTCTCCTTCCTTCTTGCTCAGATATCTCAAGGGAGGCTTTTATTCTCCTTCTCTCTTCTCCTCCTTCCTACCTTGTCAGCCTGTAAATTATTCTATATATTATGGAAATACATAAGGGCAGTGTTAAGAATGGGCATATCTGGGAAAAAGAAGGCCACATCCTTTGAAATGTAATGAGACCTGGGTGGGGGGCATGTCTCATTACAACCATCACTCAGGGGCTCTCTTCAGAAGGTCCATAGTTCCTTACTTCCTTACTCTCCTCTATTTTAATTAATTAATTAATTAATTTTATTTTTAAAGGTGATTTAGATTACATAAAAGTCCTAGGGGGTTCCCATACCCCAGCCCTGCTTTTTTTTTTTTTTTTTAGGAGGTACTGGGGATTGAACCCAGGACCTCATACATGCAAAGCAGGCACTCAACCACTAAGCTACACCCACACAGCTTCCTTACTCTCCTCTATTTAAGTCAAAAAAAAATTTTTTTTTTTTTGCCTCAAGCACCATCATTGATAAATATTTCCTACATAGCATTTTCCTGTTTCAGTCACTAATATTCTATGGTATTGTGTACTGCTATATTTTCATTGTCAATATGCAGTATTTAAAGTATTACAAAATAAAATTTGGAATAAAATTCCTTATGAGATGGTCACTATCTCCCCCTGCCACACAGCCATCATAACAATTCTTGTTCTCTAAGTATTTATTGAGCACTAACTGTGTGCTGGACACTGTGGCAGACGTGGGAGATACAAAGATAAGTGAGTTAGATGTCTGCTCTAAAGAAACATGCAATCTAGAGGGGCAGACAGACCCTATTAGTGCTGAAAGTCTTATAATAGCATATTTATAAATGATATGGCTGCACAGAGGATGGAGTGATTAATAAAGCCTTGGGAATCAGAAGTCATCACCCCTATCCTTCCAATAAAGGACAGCTCTTTGGTGAAGGTAGGATTTCTTAGCAGGATGAATGATAAGAAAGTCTGGCCTGCAGAAGAGAAGGACATTCCAGCCTTCTGGGGATGAACTGAAAGGTAGATGGGAGACTGAAATGGGATATCAGATGAAAGAGTCTTTGAGCAGTCTTCCATCCAACCACTTGGATGCTGCTGTGGATTAGTTTGAATTTGTTGATGGCCCAGGTGTGTTAAAGTGACGGATGCCATCTTTGACCTCAGGGATATGCACATTGCTTTAAAAATTGCAATTCAAGCCTCTTCATCAACTTATGAGAGTCATTATAATCATCCAACCAATGAATTGTTGACACACTATTTCATCTGCCCTATAGATGACTATTAGAAGCTTCAATGTAGCCAGTCACCCATACAAATTTTAATTTCCTTTTGGTAGTTAGTTTCACATCATTTCCCCTTGCACCAATCCTCAGTTTGTTTATGATGAATTATTTCATCACTTGCCACAATCTCACCAAGCTAAAACCTGTATGCACTCATAAGCAGGCTTTAAAATTATTCTTCTAAAAGAAGCAGTCTCATTATCCCTATTTTCACTTGAACCATTTGATTGTGTCATCAAAAGCCAGAAGGAACACATCCCTGTGCTTGTTGTCCATAAGATTTCATCAGGATCTTAAACTTAGCGTCCTCTGTTACAACTGGTTTCTCACTCTTCTCATCAATTAATATGAGTTAAATATATTCATGACCTATTTTACTCCAACCAAATCCTACTCCCTACCTGGAATGATTTTCTATCCCCAAAATTGTGGTACAGAACCAAGAAATCTCAGAACGTTAAAGCTGATAGCATTAGAGATCATTTTATTCAACTACATACTTTTACAGGGAGGAGACTGAGGCCCAGAGGCAGAGAAGAGAGAGAGGGGCATCTCTTCCTGAATTCCTGACTGCCCACGATCTGCTATGCTTCATTTCCTGTCTCCAAAACTTCTAAGAATGTTGAATCTTCCTTTCTATCTGTGTGTGTGCGCATGTGCACAAATGTGCTAAGCTGAGTGTGTTTCTAGTCCTTGAAAACAGAAGATCCTTTTTTTTGAATACCCATCATGTTGGAGAAAGTCTGTTGTCTCAGAATCATTCCTTATTTTATCCCTTCCCTTAACTCCCCATTCTTCCCTATCTCACCCCCCCCCCCCATCCTATCCCATTCCTTTGTCAACGTCTTGCTCTTTTTTCAGGAACTGATGATCTAGTACAAGTTAGGGCATTAAATGCCCGATAAGGATTTGGTGTGATATCTGCAAGCAGGCACATTTCTGTTTGAGAATCTTGCACAATTATGGTAGAAAAAAGAATAATGGGTTGCTAGAAAGTGTAGGGGTGAGAGAGAACTATTGGGGAGGGTGGCCTTATTCCTTCACTTTTCAATCATACCATTTGAGCAGAGATCAGACAAGCCTGCTCTGAGTTCAGTATTTACTCAGACCCTTAACATTTAACCCAAATCACCCTCAAGAACAGGAACTTTAATACTGAAACTTCTTGAATAACCATGATCTGAAAATTATGATGTATTACATGATCCAAGAGTTAGCTCCTTGTGAATAAAGCTAAAATATCTCTACTGAGGAAGACAAGTAGAAGATTCTATTTAGAATTGTGTCAAATTGAGGAGAATGAAAGTTCTCATCCTCCCAATAAATTTTGTTTTTCTAGTGGTTATCCTTAATGTGTGAATACACACATGACACACACACACAATGAGAGAGAGACAAAGAGTGGATGATCTGGAAGAATTTCCACCAGAATGTTAACTGAGAAATTATCTGGATGAAGCAATTCTTGATTTTGTTTTTGTTTATCTTTACTTTCTGAATGTTTTATAACAAATATTACATTTGCAATATTATTACAACAGTATTATAAGAAAAGAAAAGAATGAAAATTTATTTTTCTAAGAAAGAAAGAAAAGAAGCAAGTAAGATAGGAAAGAATGAAAAAGAAAAGAGAAAGTGAGAAAGAAAAAGGGTAGGAAAGGAGGGAGAGAAAAGGAAAAGGGAGAAGGACAATTTCTAGAATAGCCCCTACAGTCAGTGCTGGCGTGTGTTTTGTTGACTCACATCCACGGAGGGATGGTTTTCCAAACTCTGTGTGACATGTGATGGCTAAATGCACCCCCAAGACGAGATGAACAGAAAAACCATCTGCACGGGGAGAATCTGCTCCTCTAACAGGATTTACTCAAAAGTGAAAACACTTTGTTCCTGTTTCAAGTTTAAATTATAGCCACAGCAATATTGAAAACTCAATGGGAAGATTGTTCAGGTCAACTTCAAAGTGGGGCTGAGATGTATGATCTGTCGCTGGGAGCATTCCACACCTCCACCTCCACGCTGAGACCCACCCAGGGCCGGGACTACACAAACACGCAGAGCTCACTTTGTTTGTTCTCCAGGGAATTGGACTGATAGAATCAAGATGAGGGGACTTCAAACATGCAGCATTTTTGTATTTTCCTTTTTCCCTCTTCCCTCACTTGCTTATTTCCTTGTATCTGTGTATTCTTTAGATCTCTCTCTCTCTCTTTCTCTGTCTTTCTTTTCAAGAGCCTAGAATGCAAAGCCCTTAAGACCAGAAGCTGCTGGGCGGTGTGTATACAAGGGGTGTGATGCTTTGAGTCACAAATTCATTCCTAGCTGACTAGTTGGTGGTTTGCTTTCCCTGGGTTCCAGTCCCCAGGTGGAAGCTAATCTTGAGCTAACATCTCATGGGAACAATCACTGAATAATTTAGATTTGTGAGAATCTTTTTTAAAATTCTCTTTAAGGATCCCCAAGTGCCCGGATGTTTTTCTTTTGAAAAATAAATTTATTTTAATATCCTGGATGCCAATAAGGTCGAAGTGATGCCAGACAGGTTAGATTAAGCTAGCATTATAATTATAAAACTGTGATTTAAATTCCGGTCCTCTGAGGCCAACATTTCAAAAAGGGCATATTCATACTTCACTAATAACAGTAATTAACTTTGTATTTTGTTTTTAATGCACACATAGCACTTTTATATTATCTTAAGGGAACCTTTCTACAACACTGTAAAGGAACCAGGGAAAGTATTTTACTATCTCTGGTTTACAATTATGGGAAACTGAGACTAAAAGAAGCTTAGAAACCTGTAGAAGAAGGTAGCCCAGCTGGGAAAGCACTGAGGGTTAAACCTTTTGGCCAAAGTCTGGGTCTGTTTTCCACACAGACCAACACTCATCTCCATTTCCAAAGGAGAACCCCCTTTCCTGGAATGCCCCCAAGTGTTGTGGTTAGGACAGTGCGCGGGAGGGGAAGATGGCGGCTCCCTGAACGTCACTCTTTCTTCTCGCAAGTTCTAAGAACTTAGGAGAATCACTTCCTGTGAGTAGGAGGACTGGCTCCGTGGGTTACCTTAATTTACAGGCAACTCACTTGGTTTTCCTTAGCCCATTTACACTGCTCAGCTGAATTAACTAAGGGGAAAAGCCCATTTATTCAGTGAAAAGATGTTGTTTAGAAGTGGTTGATTGAACAGTCAGAACTAAGGTGGTTATAAACACAGAACAGTTTTACTTTTTAATTTTTTTTTATCCCATTGTTGCCTTTTAAAATGCTCTGTCATTTTTGGCTTTGTTTTGGGGGAGGTTTTGGATTACAGAAAAGTTACAACTATGGCAGGGAAGGGTCACTGGTGCAGGGTGTTGGTGGTTGGGGGGATATGTGGGGAAGGATGCATCCGGGTCATGCCTCTATGGAACATGAATGTGTTCATGTGGTCATGGGGTGTTATCTCAGTAGGAGGAGACCCACACAATAACCAACAAAATATTAAATTCCCATCCTGGGGAGTCCTGCTACATTTTCTAATAGAGTGGCAAGAATCTCTAGAGTACATAGGCAGTGCCTAGTGAAAGAGGACACACCAATACACCAGGCTCTTGATATTAATGTTTGTACTTATGAACCTTATTCTTGTAAAATTGAAACTTAGCCTAGTAATATATATTGCCTAAGAGTTACCTCCTGAAAATGTCCTTGTTACTCAAATGTGGCCTCTTTCTGAGCCAAACTCAGCAAATAAGCTCACTGCTTTCCCCCTGGGTGTGGGACGTGAGTCCCAGGGATGAGCCTACCTGGCACCGAGGGATTATTACCAAGCGCCAACTAGTGCTACATTTGGAAAAAACCTTGACCAAAAGGGGGAAACATCAAATACAAAAGAGTTTTTACAGCTAAGAGATTTCAAAGTGAGTCGGGTAGTCATTCCAGAGGTTACACTAATATGCATGTCTCAGAGGATCTCACTGACTGGCACAGTAAACAGTGCCTCAAGCAGGGGTGCTCCTAAGGGTTCTAGAGACATCTGGACACTATAGGCAGCTCAGACAACCCTAGGAAATGTCACTCTGTCAGTGGGCCTTACTGTGGAATATATGTTAACCTATCTCCCCAATGTAACAGAGTTAGACTCATTTATAAATTCCCTATACATGGCTCTTCTGCCCCCTTTATTTGAACCTATAATTAGCACTATATCAGTTAAATATATGTCAGAGACTTAAATCTTCTGGCTGTTCATATGCTGGTTGAACCCTGAATTCAGCAGAGTTGCCGCTAACACCTACTCTCCAGTTCCGGAATTGCCTGGGACACCTAACAAAATGATAATGATGGACAATGCCCATCCCCCCAAATCAGAGAGTATCTACTGCAAACAAGACAGTTCCATCCATCTGCCCATGGGATCTAAGCTCCCTCTCAACTGGAAGCACAGTGGGCATCACCATCCCCAAATCCTCAAGATTGGGGAATGAACAAACATAAGGTAGGAAGCAACTATGGACCAAAGTAGGCTTATTATTCTAGCAATGGAAGAATTTGTAACATTGATATAAAGGCTGTGATCACCAGAGGTTCTGAGGGCAGGGAGAGGGAAGAACTGGTGTAACATGGAGCATTTGGGGGGCATTGGAATTGTTCTGTATGATATTGCAATGACAGATACAGGCCATTAGACATTTTGTCAAAAACTATAAAATTGTACAGTGCATCTAAGTATCTTTAAAAAAATAAATTACAAAAATTGTTCAGTGCAAAGTGTAATCCATAATGTAAACTATAGACATGGTTAGTAGCAATGCTTCAATATTTTTTCATCAATGGTAACAAATGTACCACACTAGTGTAAGATGTTATTAATAGGGGAAAATGTGAGAGGGGGAGGGGTGGGGTATATTGGAATCCCTTATCTATTTTTTATTTCTTTTTTTAAAAAATTTCTCTCTATATTTTTCATGTAACTTTTCGGTAATCTAAAACTTCTTTAAAAATAAAGTAAAAAAAAAAAAACAAAAAAACACTCTGTTAAATCCCCATCCCACAGCTTTCACAGATCACATTTGACTTTATAAAGTCTAGACTAAAATAAAGCCTCATATCCGATTTAGTGTTCCTTTCCTTCCCTGGCCCAGCATGGACCGGCCTCCACCTGAGGAACTTGGAGGTCGAAGGGAGTGTGTGGTCTGTGTTTTGTCCCTCAAGCTTCACCCTCGTTCCTCTAAGGCAGAAGGAAGAAGGATTAGAGGGAGGGGGTGAAGGCAGGAATGGCTGCTCCTGTTGATGCCTCCTCTGAGTGATAGGAATAAAAACGTGGGCTCTTTGCCTGGTGCCAGTGTAAATTCTTCAGGAATCCTCCCGGAGACCTGCCCACTACACAGATCCTGGATGAGGGAGATCTGCTCCAGCTTGACCTGTCCTGGCCACTCCCCAAAGGACCTCCCACAGAATACCCTAGAGCCTCTTACTACTGGGCTCCTTTCTCCCAGCAGATGGACCTTCCGGGTGTGGTAATGACTGATGCCTGGCTCATGCCTGGCTACATTTCATGGTACCCATTGGATGCACTAGAGCACTGGTTCTCTCAACCTTGGCTACCCACTGGAATTACCTGTGGAGCTCTCAAAACTATCCATGACTGGGCTGCATTCCCAGAAATTCTGATTTGACTAGTCCAGGGTGTGTTTGGGAATTGGGAACATTTAAAAACTTACTAGGTGGAGCAAATGAGCAGCCTAAGTTGAGACCACTGACCTAGAACTCATGTGTCCTTGTGTGGCTGAGCAGTGGGAATCTCGGCTACCCTCTCTACTATAATAATTACGGTAACAGGTATCAGTTATTGAATATTTACTGTGTGATGAGAATTTTACACACATTAAGTGAAACATCCCTCATTATAAAGATATTCTGAAGTCTATATTATCTTCATTTTACAGATGAGGGAACTAAGGATGTGGGGGGTGAGATAACCTACCTGGAGTCATATGTGAGTAACTGATAGAGCATGAATTAAAACCCAGACTGTTCTGATTTCCAAACCCATGGTATTATCATGCCTCTCAGGAGCAAATACATGAGAAGTGAACGTTTTGTGTCCATGTCAATTCTAAAGACAGATAGAGGTGGTGCCCCAAGAGCTATAACCCTTTTATCCTCCTTGCCTTTCTATGTCCTTCACATCCACTCATCCTCCTTGATCCTGTTTTTTTTTTCACTCTTTCCACTTTCCTTTTGCATTATTCTACCCAGGATTAAAAAGCCTGGCCCACTCTGGTCTGGTAGGAAGGATATTCAGGATTTGGATCTGTTTCTAATGTTATATTCCATTCTTGGACCATTTTTCCCACAGAAGCCCACACAGAGTAATTAGTATCAGAGAGTAAGACAAGTTCTTCAATAATTAGCACCTGGAAAGAAGTCAGCCAACTAGTTTCAGAGCCAGAGTCAATGCAATTTAGTTTCATTGAGCTGGATAAATAATGAAGAAACAGAACAATGCTTAGTCACTACCAGAGCATTTGGGTCTGTAGTGGAGTAATAAAAGCTAGACAACAAACACATTTTTAAAGGTCCCCCAAACACTGGAGATAAATTGGAAGCCATGTGGAATAACAATGAGGACAAGGGCAGATCAACTGAAGTGACACATGAGTTGGGGATGGGACGTAGTGGGGAAATGTTACGTGGCCCATGGCAGTGGAAGGCTTTATATGATCAAACTGCAGCTCTCATAGGGCTCTATGCTGGCAGTGAAAGAGGCATTGGAAATTGTTCCTAAATCAGTTCTTTTCCAATAGGGCTGGGCTTACCCCTATTTGGGATGAAACAAGAGGAGACTCCCTCCCTCACAAATATCTTCCTCTTTGTCCACTGCTCAGCGATGGTGCTTCAAATCCCCTGTTTGAGTTACTCTTCTGGGTTAAGGCACTGGAGGTGTTTATTATAGTGTGTACCTTGAGAGCGTGTTGGAAGATTCTAGCAAGAGAGCCAACCATTACTGAAGGATGGTAGCTGTCTTCTTCTGCCTTGGCTAGGTTTCCCTTTTCACAGGGACTACCTGCTTCCTGACCAGCCTTGCTAGGGTGTAGTGCATGGCACTCACCTGGTCAGCTACATCAGCTGGAGCTACTGATGCTCTGGCAGCTCTTAGGGCTTGAGGGACCCACACGCTACTGTGTTGCTGATCCACATAGTAGAGAATGCGGTTTTACTTTGCAAAGCAATTTAAAGTTCAGAGTTTGTCAACAGTTTTGTTTGGGGTTTTTGTTTTTCAAAGAAAGCATTTCCTTACAATTTTCATAGATTTACTGCAATACAGTGGAAAAAAGGATATTTGTTCCATCTCAATGAAATATTAAAAGTGCTGAAAAATCACTCTCACTAGTAAGTGAGTAATTCACTTTCAAAAGGGATGTTGGTAGGAGAGTGGGTGCAGCTCCTGCTTCCCAGGTATGGGGTCCCAGGTTCAATCCCTGGTACCTCCTTTAAAAAAAAGATGTTTGTTACTTCACAAAATCATTCACATACCCCAAATTCTAACTTTTGGGGTAATGCGGGGCAGCATCCTGATACGTTCTTGTTATATCTTTCACCCTGACTTTAATCCAAAAGAAGAGTTAAGAGCTTTCAACACAAAAGCTCTAATCACAATCCCAAATAATAAAGGAGCTAACATTTGCTGGAACCTTATTAGGTGCTAAGCACTGTTGTAGTTGCTTTTTCATTAACTTGTCTAATCCTCATGACAACTCTATGAAATACATTTCATAGAGGAAAAAATTGAGATACAAAGGCGTTAAAGGGAAGCGGCTGTGGCTCAATCAGTAGGGCTCCCGTTTACCATATGGGAGGCCCCGGGTTCGGTTCCCGGGGCCTCCTGGTGAAGGCAAGCCCGCCCGCACGGCGTGGTTAGCTGACCCAGCGAGCACAAGCAGCAAGGGGGGGATAAATGAATAAATAAATAAAATCTTTAAAAAAACAAAACAAAACAAAACAAACAAAGGCGTTAAAGAACTTGCCTCCAAATCACACCGCAGAGTGGTAGAGCAGGGATTTAAAATCAGTTTGGAGAGGCATCAGTAGAGGTTAAATAAGATATGGATTGAATTAGTCCTCAACTCAAATTTTTTGTCCTGTAACGACCCCAGAGTTCCATAAAGGTAACTATTAGGGCAGGAAGATGAACTGCAACCTGCAGAATAAAATGTTCTCGTGAAAGTAACGAGCATGCTGAGAGTCTTAAAAGATTAACTACAAGAACAGAAAAGGTATTGAAAATATAAACACACCTAAGGGTGGAATGGACAAGTTTCAGTGAAAAACTATGAATTCCTACTCAGGAATGGTATCAGTGATGGACGCTTGTACAGCTCTTATAAGTGCTAAACCTAAGAGCTGGTGAGGAGAATCCATGGACTGTTCATTCCCTTTTCATCAAGAAAATGGGTGAACATGTGGGATGGCTTGTAGAAGCGTCACCAGAAGGAATCTTAATGAAAACCAGGACACCAGAGTTTGCTCAAAGGGGTGTTTTTAAGATGAAATGCAGTGATCTATTCTATATTTTAACAGAGAAGAAAAAGCCATTTTAATTATACTGAGCAAATTTTTTTTTTGTAACTGGATTTTTCCAGCATAAGATGTGCCCAAATTTCTTCCTGAAAGTATGCTAAAGAGTCTATGGAGGGAAGCGGCTGTGGCTCAATCAGTGGGGCTCCCGTTTACCATATGGGAGGCCCCGGGTTTGATTCCCGGGGCCTCCTGGTGAAGGCAAGCCCGCCGCACAGTGTGGTTGGCTGACCCGGCGAGCACAAGCAGCAAGGGGGGGATAAACGAATAAATAAATAAAATCTTTAAAAAAAAAAAAGAGTCTATGGAGACATTATTGGTACAATGAAATACAATAATAAACCTAAAAATCTTAATATATTCTAACATAAGCATGTCATTGAACATGAGATACACCTTATTTCCCCAAACCTTCATTTTTCTACCCCCTTCCATCTCATTTATTTACTTCTTACCCCTTTAAGTCTTTTTCCTTCATTAAAAATTACGTATAACTTTATAACAAGCCTTGAAGTCTATAAGAAACCATTATAAATTGGAGAGCCAAATGCCATAAAAAAGGGAGGAATTTGGAAAATGAAATGGATTTGAAGAAAAGTAGAGGGCAGAATCTGCCAAGAACAGGGTGCAAACTGCCCTCAGGCTCAGGTTTGAATCTATGGTTCACACCTGATATTAAATGGATTTTGTAAATAGCCAATTGTCTACTTTATCGACATTAATTTTTGAAACATCAGTAGACCTAGAACAAAAAGATGTTTGACCAAGGTAACTGTCATAGACAACTGAGAAATTCATCATAACTGTTGTGCAAACTTAGCTCAGAAAAGGCGGCGGGGAGCAGGGCAAACTCCACTAAGCATGTTATCAAATCATTCTCTTTTCAGGATCTTTTCCATGGATGGGTGAATAAATTTGGTCATGGGAAAGTTGCGGGAGGGAAGGGAGATGACCAGACAGAGAGTTAGGAAAGATGTCCCTGTGGAATAGGATTTGGAAAAGGTTCTGTAAGGAAGAGGCGGGGGTGGGGATGATAATGCTGGAAGGATGTGGAAGGCTTTTTCAGCTGGGGGTGAGGGGCGTGAAGAGACATCCTGAGGAACGAGAGAGGGCAAGAGTGTGTCTGCTTGGAATAAATAAAGAGGAGCCTAATAAGGCAGGCAGGGTGAGGACCTACAGTGTCACTGCCTGCAAGTGCAGGGGAAGGGAGCTGGCTTGTGAGGAGGAAAGAGAGAAAGGGCAGGTCAGAAAGCCTGGAGAGTGAGATTGTTCGGGAAGCAGCACTCTGACTTTGAAAAATGAGAGGGTTGTGCTGGTAAGACCGTGAGTGAAAGTCTGCAGGTGAGCCGTGGCAAGGTCTGTCCTGAGAAGCAAGTTTTTGTTTTGATTTTGTTTGGCAGTTGGAGTACGAGACAGGAGGGCCGTCTCTACCGAATGCTGGAGCCCTTTTATCTCCAAAGCGACACTGATAACGCGGTTGGACGTTTCATCATTTCTCATCTCCACTCTTGGTTTGGTTGGTAACAAGAGGGGTAAAATGCCAACGTGTAGAGCAGGGTTCTCAACCAGGGACAATGTTGGTCCCTTGGGGGAATTTGACATTGTCTGGAGACAGTTTTGATCACAGGAGAGGGGTGCTACTGGCACCCAGAGTGTAGACGCCATGGATGCTCTTAAACATCCTGCAAGGCACAGGGCAGCTCCCACAGCAAAGAATTATTCTGTCCAAAATGCCAAGGGTGCCGAGAGTGAGAAACCATGGTGTAGACTGTACTCCATGCCCAGGACACACTCACACACTCATTCACACACACTCTTCCACACACTCTCACACACACTCACACACTCTCAAAAACTCACACACACTCATTCTCACATACTCACACACACTCACATACACAGAGCCAATTCAGGACTTGGAATCTGGGTCCCAGGTTTCAATGTGTTGTACTATCACCTGGAAGCTAATGAGTGACTGGAATAACGGCAGCAAAGGCCACTGATCTTGAGGATTGGGTGCCGGGCCCTGTAATTTATTACCCTCTTCTTTAATCCTTACAGAAACCCTGCAAGAAGGTTGTCTCAGTTTGATTTCACAGAAGAGGGAACAGAGACTCAGTAACTTTTGCACTGTCACACAGCCAGCCCTTAGGGGGCTTAGCCGGGATTTAAAACCAAGTTCCATACGACTCTAATGCTGTTTTTAATGAGACTGTTTAAACATCCACTGTGATGCCAGGGTCATTTTGTTTAGGAACATTTTGCTATGCAGAAAAAAAGAGCATTCCTCTATCAGCTTTTTTGTTTAACCAACCTCCTTACCCCTTGGCCTGAGCGAGGGTGAAACTGAGCCTCTGTTGCGTTCATATATAACAAAGTGTTCTATCTTTCTGAACACCCTATCCCTTCTCTGTGCTTTCTTTCCACCTTTGCATTATGTCAATGCCATGCATGCAGCAAGCATTTCATATATGTTAGCTATTATTATTCTGTCTTCATTTCAGTGCAGGTTGCCTTGGGAAGCAACACTGTTGCTTCTGGACTGGGACTTCCTGTTAGGCAGGGATTGTGTCTTTCTCAGCTCTCATTTCCAGTTCCTGGCCCATGGCTGACACTCAATAAATGTTTGTTGAATGACTACTCTTTTGGAACAGAAACATTAAGTTATGGTTACTTCAAACATGGCGCTTGGCCGTCGGCGCCAAGAGAGAGGAAGAGTGTTGTGTTTGTCAGAAGAGAACTTGACGGAGAGTCACAGTTTTCTCTGAATTCTGATATACTTCCAATTGTTTTTCAGTTTTTAAATTTCAAAATAACAACCTAAATTTTAAATTAATTTAAAATTAATTTTAAAAGTTAATTTTAAAAATTAACTTTTATTTTAAAAATAAAAGTTAATTAAAAGTCAATAAAGGAGAGGTACAAGAGAAGAGAAAGAAGGGGAGGTGTTCTAATTGTATTATCACCTCATTGTTTCTTAAAAAAATGTATGCTTTGAACATTGATCTTGGAGTTGAAGAATAAAATAGGTTTTTGGTCAGTAAATAGGACTTTTTTTTCACATTGATTTGTATAGTACAAATTAAAGAAAATTGTTTTTGTTGTTCTTGGCTTGATAACCACCCCGGGAAATGATTTTGGAATGTTAGTGTTTGCAAGAGATTGCTTATTCCATTACTTTCACCCTGACCAAGCCCACATCTTTCTCTAAAGCATGTCTTATTTTTAGAGTTTATAAATCAAATGTATTGTAGAGCTGGAATGCAGCATGAAATGCACTCACAAACAGAAATTTAGCCTTATTCAGCAGCTTAGGCAGCACATAACAGTGTAGCCGCTAAAAATTTTGCCCACAAAAATCTTTAGGCTGTCATTTAGCATGTTTTCTTGTAAAAATAATAGAAATCTACCTTAGAAAATTTGGCTATTCGAACTAAGGTGTAGAAGAAAAGATAAAAAGTAACACTGAATTCTTATTCATTCCAACATTTAAGAGCATACATTTTAACTATTTAGAGCCCTTTGGAGATATATGAATATGTAAAATGAGCATAAAAACGAGACCAAGACAGAGGAAAGCAATTCATTAACACAGGATCACCTCCCCATCTAAAAAGAATATGAGTGCCACTGGTGACTCGCTTGGGCATTCTGGGCCCCACTTCCCACGTGTGAGAGGGACAAGTTGAACCAAGTCTTTTCAGGTTCCTTCCAGGACTCACATGCCATGCTTCTTTATTTCTCACTCCCATGTCTATTAGCCACCTCGTAAGTCATCCACGTCTTAGATAACGCTGACCCCACAGACATTTGATGAGGTTGTGTTTTAAATGTGACTCTGCTTGCTAATGGAACAAGCCTTCAAGAGCGTCGAGCTGCTCAGAGAAGCACCGGCTTTGCTTAGATTTACTGCTGATGAGTTGACTCTAGCTCCGTGGTGGAAAAACTTTCCCATGTCTTTGCTGGTGGCATCCTGCTGCCTAAGGATGCTCTGCTTTTATTTCCCTACCAGGAAGCCCAGCCACTGGGGACCTTGACCATTCATCCCGCTTTCTCACTGCCCATGGTCATCCCACTTTCGCACTCTGAGTCTCAGTCTTACCACTGCAGATGAGTTTTCTTGCTTTGGTTATATCTCATCAAGAAACATTCCTTAAAACACATTGTGTGGGGAAGCGGATGTGGCTTAAGTGATTGAGCTCCCACCTACCACATGGGAGGTCCCAGGTTCAGTTCCTGTTGTCTCCTAAAGAAGATGAGCAAGACAGCGAACTGGCATGACTGGCAGGTGCGGCAAGCTGATGCAACAAGAGACATGAGGAAAAACATTATGAGAGACACAACAAAGCAGGGAGTGGAGATGGCTCAAGCAATTAGGCACCATCCTCCCACATCTGAGATCTTGGGTTCGGTTCCTGGTGCCTCCTAAAAAGACTAGCACACAACAAACAGACACAGCAAATGCGAACAACTAGCGGGTGGGGAGAAATAAATAAATAAAATAAATCTTTAAAAAAAAACAAAACACATTGTGTGGCCCTTTTATAGGTCCTCGTGACTTTTAAAATACCCAATTAGCTCACTGATAGTTTGGAAACGACAGTGTCCAACAAGAACCTCAGAACACCTGGTTTCTAAACAAAGCCCTACTATTAAAAAAAAAAAAAAAAAACTACTGTTTTACTGTGCTTTCATTTACTCGTTTGGAAAAATGGGAAATAGGAACAGCCCTCCCTTCTTCATTCAGATACTGTAAGGATAAAAAGAGATATACATGTTAAAGAGGTCTGAAAAGTTTCTGCTAGGTATAGCAGTGTGAATGATCAACAGTGAAATTAATGTTAGAACAATCTCCAAGAAATATTTTCCAAATCGTGTGATATCTCTTTTTGTTGGGTGCCTGATAAATTATAGCTTTCAGATCCAACTTAATAGAGCAGTGGGAAAGAATCCTTCCTCTCCCCACGCCTCTCACCCCATTTTTTTTCCTTGCCTAAAACATCTGGCGGCCCTTTGTAGTTCTGGATGATTTGATTTGGAATTCATTAGTAATAATTGATGTGCTTTCTGGAATTTGTTTAAACAGTTAATCGTGGGGTGGGTAGCGAAGCCACGAAGGATTGTGCAAATGGAGCCTGCCAACATGGTACAACTGAGAACGGCTATAATAAGGCACTGGTTGGTGCCTGAGGCTTTAGAAAGCACCCTACGCCCTGGCTACTCCCTGGATTTGGGTGTGAGGGAGCTTGTCTGTCATCGCAGAAGCTGGCTTTCTTTGTAGTATTTAAGAGCTCCCTGTTTGGCAAAGCGATTAGGAGAGTAGCCAGCCAAAGATATTTGTACTTTAATGACTGTGGTGAGGGGACCATACAGATGTGCAGAGCTAGGAATTAGCACTGGAGAGGTTTAAAATCTGGATGAAGTCTCCACACAGGCAACTCTAAGCAGAGTGGGATAGGGATACTGTAAAGCAGCTCTGGGGCAGGGTTTTCATCATCTTGGGTCATGGACCTCTACAAGAATCCGCTGAAAGCTAGTGAAATATGCGTGCGAGGGGGTGGATGTGTTTGTATGTGTGCATTAGTGTGCAATTCCATTTGGCAGACAATTAAAGTGATTCACAGACCCCCCTGAAGCACATCCAAGGACCCAGGTGAAGCAGCCCTGGGGGCAGTGATGATAAAACAGGAAATATTGTCAGTGAGAAATCATCTTAAGTAACAGAAAATCTATTTTTTTAATAAGTCCCATTTAAAAATTATTAGATTCAATGGCATAAAATTACTCTATCAAATTACTGTAAAAGTTTCCAAATGTGTACTTTCAACTTTTATACTTGTCTTGTTGTGGCCCAGTAACACTGTGGGCCAGCTCATTAGACTGGAGCCATCTCAGCTCACTCAACTGACAGAGCAAGGAAAAATATATGTGTATACTAATCCATGCACATACACATATCTATAAATATTTCTATATGTCACCATCTGTACCTGTATTAAGCTAAACATGAGCTCACACTGATGTCTCCAACACTAATTCATGACCATGTGGAACATTCTAGCCTCTTCCCCTTACTCTCTTAAAATCCCCTCTAACAGTGAGGAACCTGGCTCCCACCATCGGTCACTCTTTGACTTAATTGTTCAATTCTAGTATACATGTATAATAGCAGTGTAGCAGTTTGGCATTGTTTATGAATTCCAAAAATAGTTATTGGATTATGTTTGTAAACTGGTCTGTCAGAGGTATCACTTTTAATTGATTAGATTATGATTTGGACTTTGGGCCACGCCAGTAGGGCATTGAGTCCCCGCCTCTTGGTGGGTGGGGACTCACAGATAAAAGACATGGCAAAGGACAGAGTTGGAGTTTTGATGCTGGAGTTTTTGAGCTGGAGCCCTGGGAAGTAAGCATACAGAGGAGTGTGGTCGTGAGGTAGGAGAGAAGGCCCTGGGAAAAGAGACGAGTTGCTTGCTGGATAGTCTACAGCTGGCCTTACAGAGAGAGGCAAAGCCTAGAGAGCCATAGTCTACAGCTGATCTTGTGGAGAAAACAGAGGAGCTGAGCCCAGAGAGAAATGAGCCCGGATAAGAGAGGAACCCAGGAAGCCTGAACCCTGGCAGACGTCGGCAGCCATCTTGCTCCAACATGTGGCAATAGACCAGGGTGAGGGAAGTAACTTATGCTTTATGGCCTGGTAACTGTAAGCTTCTACCCTAAATAAACCCTAAATAAATACCCTTTATAAAAACCAACCGATTTCTGGTATTTTGCATCAGCACCCCTTTGGCTGACTAATACAAGCAGTGTCAGAATGATAACCCATATCCCACGGGAAACAACTTTATCAACTAGAGTACAGTGCTTACAATTCCTTTTGCCTTTAATCCTACAGGTTCCATTCATTTCCAGTTACCTAGGTCAGCACCCTTTTCCCCCACCCCCTTCAGTGAGGGTGTTTTCTATATTTATAACACTGTTAGATTGTTTTGTTTCTTATGCATTCCATCCTGGGCTCCTCTAACCTCCCAAATGATTTTTAAAATTTGCATACATTTAGGTTCACTGAGCTGTAAAATTCTATGGGTTTTGACAAATACATACTAAGTAACCACAGAGTATCATACAGAGTAGTTTCAATACCCTGTGCTTCCCCTACTCAACTCTCCTCCCTCCTCCTGAAACTCTGGCAACCACTGGTCTTTTTACCATGACTATAGTTTTGCCTTCTCCAGGATGTCAAATAATTGGAATTATAGAATCTGTAGCCTTTACAGACTGACTTTTTTATTTCTTTTTATTGCTGAATAATATTACATTGTGTGAATTACCACATTTTGTTTGTCCATTCACCTGTGGAAGGACATCTTGGTTGTTTCCAGTTTGGGGCTCTTATGAATAAAGCTGCTGTAAGCATTTGTATGCAGCTTTCTGTGTGGACATTAGTTTTCAAATCAGATGGGTAAATACCTAAGAGTAAAATTTCTGAAACATATAATAAAACTAATATAATCCAGCAATTGTGCTCTTAGGTATTTATTCAACTGATTTAAAAAGTTTTGTCTACACAAAAAGTTGTTCAAGTATTTTAAAGGATATTTTGTCCCCTAATAGCATGACTTTTAAAAATTAAGACCCATTTTTTAAAACATAACTACAAGGCTAATATCACATCTAATAAAATTTAACAATAACTCCTTAATTTCAGCTAATATTCTAATTTCCCCAATCATCATAAACTGTAAATATTTATTTACAGTTGGTTTGTTTTGTTCAGGATCCTAAAAGAGCCCCACATTGCATTTGTTTGCTAGATATCTTAAGTCTCTTAGAATCTTCAACAATCTTTCCCTTTCCAATGAATACATACACCATCTTTTCCCATTGCGTTGATTTGTTGAAAAGAGGAATCAGGTGGAGAAGTTTGCTCATTCTGGAGCTCTCTATTGGCTTCCTCATGGTGCTGTTTAACTTGTTCCTCTATCCCTTGTATTTCCTATACATGGAAAATTAGATGTAAATATTTGATTAAATATGAGTTAAAACTTTTTGGTAAAGATGCTTGAGAATGATGCATTCATAATGTATGGCATTTGGGAGCCATAATGTCTTATCCTGTCTCCTTTAGTGATATGAAAATTGCCAGTGGGTGCAGGTGGCAATAACTTGATCCTTCTGAAAAGATACACTTCTCCACTTATGATCATTAAATCATCAGTGGGTTGATACAAAGTGCTATCAGATTTTTAACAAGAAGGCTACCTCTGGAAAGACTGGCTAAAGCTTGAGCCCACATAACTTCTTGTGTGAAATATTTTTTTTAACTTTCTTTACCTAACACTAATGTAATGTTCTTGAACAAATTCAAACCTCCAGGCCCCCAGGAACTGTAATCGACACAGAAATTCCTGGTTAATTTGTTTTTGCTTTAGTATGAATTAAATTTCTGCAAGTACAAGCCCCTAGTTCTCTTCCTCAGGGACATAGAAGCTGATAAATCTTGCAAAAATTGATGACATTAGAATTTTGGTGCTTTTTTCCCCCTCAAAGCAATGATAGCTGTTAGAAGTCAAATGGTTTTCAAGTTTTTGTTGTATTTCATAGTTACATTTGTTCTTTTTCATCTCTCTTTTCCTAGCTTGTAAAACTTCAGAATTTTTTTCCCCATTTGTTTACACCCAAATGTTATCACCATGGGAAACCATTTTTAAAATTTATTAAGCTGTGCTATCTCACAGATTACTAAATTGATGGATGGTATTGTGGAAAAAGTTAAAAGACCGAAATTTTAATCCTCAATACAGGATTGGGCAGTGCAATTTACACTTGCTAGTATTCACCCCTTTTGAAGTAGTTAATTTTCCTTTGGAATTCTAACAACAGACCCTTTCAATTTTGCGATGTGATGAATGACAATAGTAAGAGTATTCAGAGATTATGGTTTCCAGTTTTGTCACCAATATAGAATTTTAGTGAATAAGAATATAAAACATGCAGAACTATGTTAAAGGCAAATACTGGTGCTATTTATAAACATCTGACAAATATACTATAAATATTTAATCAACTTCCTTTTGGATGCAGATATAAGCATTTCTGAAATTTTTAAATATATACAAATTAGAGAATTTTAGGGTTTTAAGGAATCTTAAAGTTAAGAATATAACTGTATTAGTCAGGGTTCTCTCAGGAAACAGAATCAGCAGGAGATATCTATCAATAATATGAAATTTTAAAAGAGTCTCTCACGCAACCGTGGGGATGCACAAGTCCAGGTTCTGCAGGCAGGCTGCAAACCAGTGGCTCAGATGAAAGCCCGATGAAAGGTCGTTGATGAGTTTCTGGGAGAAGTTGCCTGTCCAATGACGAGCTGGGAAATTCTCTCTGAATGTTGAAATCACTTCCACTTTAAGTCATTCAACTGATTGGATAAAAGCACCACCCATTGATAATGTAATCTCCCTGATTGATGCAGATGTAATCAGCCATCCACGCAGTAAACTCACTGGTGATTGAAGTCCATAAATGCTCTTGTATTACAATTAGCCCAGTGCTTGCTGGAACAAACACCTGGACACAACTACTCGGCCGAGTTGACACATTAGCCTAACCATCACAATAACCATCCCTCTTATCCTTGACTCCCAGACTCCTGCCAAAAAAGTGGCCAAGCAATCTCTGCTTGAGCCCTTCCAATGAGTGGCTCCTCTCTGTCTCATGCATTCTCTTATTCATTTATTAAGCAGCTATAATATGCTAGGCACTGTGCTAGGAGCCAGGCTACCTCAGGAGACACCTTTGTGGGCACGAAGAATAGGAGGAGTACAGATGGAGAAAAGGAAAACCATGAACAAAATGAGGAGGCTCTGATGCCAAGTGTCATGGGATGTACTACCAAACGTAGTTCATCCCATGACACTTGACAAGCATACCCACTTTGCGACCCACAGCCCCCCTCCTAAAAAAAAATCTGGGGGAGTGGGTGTAGCTCAGTGGTTTAGTGTTTGCTTTGTATGTACCAGGTCCCGGGTTCAATCCCTGGTACCTCCTAATACAAAAAACAAAACAAAAACCTGCCAGTTGTTACATCTGCGTACATAATTGGTCTTATATTTCCATTTTATGCTCTTAAATATATCATTTTACCATTTTGAGAATCTGTTACATTGCTCCACATTCTTTGTCTAAACGTTTCATAATCTAAATCCTACAATAGTCAAGACAACACTGAAAAAGAATGGGAAAGGTTATCTTCCCAGTTTCTGTTCTCTCATGTCTCCATCTGGTCTTCACATGGTACTCCATGGTGCCACAGTGTGGGAGTCCTGAGGGCTAAGTGGTGATCTGTGTGTCTGTATCACTTCCTGCCTTCTTCTCCCCCATGTAACCCTGAGCATGGCCTGTGGACAGCACCAGGTGAACAGCAGGCTGGTAACTTCTCTATGTTATTCCCTCAGACAACATCAGTGAGGGAGGGAGAAGGGGAGCGAAGCTGAGCCAAAGAGCTATCATCCAAGTGGGGAGTCAGAAGGCGGAAAGGAGATAGCTTCTATCTGCGATGCTACTCACTCTGTGCCACCTGACCTCTTCTCTCAGAGTTATGATGATGTGTTTCCCCCAGAGGAGCTAGATAATTATTCCCCTTCACTGACAAGGAAGTTTCCCAATCCCAGTTGAGCTTTAGGGGTTTAAGGGTCTACTTTCTTTCTTTTCTTTCTCTTTTCTTGCTTTCTGTATCCTTCTCTGTGTTTTGTTCCTTCCCCTCATTCTTTTTCGTTCTCCCACTCTGTCCCTTCCTCTCTTGCATTCTGGGCATTGCTCTAGAGACCAAGATAAAAGTGCTGCAGCAGCATGAGGAGGGCAGGATATAGGAAACCTGGGTTCTCTTCCTGGTTCTCTCACCAATATCTGTGACAGGCAGGATGAGATGAAAGATGGGAATGTGCCTTGAAAAATAAAATGAGTGCAATTGTGTATTGTTCCAAAGTCCCTGCTCTCAAAGTGAGGTTGGGGATGCCCAACAATAAGAAATCTCTTTAGTCACCCCGCTGTTGTGCCTGGCATTGGGTCAGAGACTCCATTTGGCATATAGAACTCTTTTTTAAGGGTTAAAATGTCCATTTAGAGCAAGAGAACCCTAAGAATTTCTGCAATACCAAACATGCAGTGAAACCTGATACATAGCACTTCCTGAGCTCAGTTTAAAAACAAGATCAATGTTGTCATTCTGAAGCCACTGTTCCGTTTAGCTCCATGCCAAGGATTACTACCACGCTGAGTGATGGAGACCGTTGGATTCCAGCTCCAGGCCATGAAAAGCCCAACACTATCTGTCACTATCTCCAACAACATTCTTGAATGGCTCTGATCTCTCCTACATGGGCTCATTCCCACGCATATACCGCAGGCAATAGAAAGTGACTTTCACAAACTGCTGCTTGCATGTGTAGGGTAATAACTGCTTCATTACACCATACATTCAAGTCCTCTTTCCACTTCTGGATGTCTCAAGCTAAAGGGTACAAGGAAGGGTCAAATAAATAAAATAGGATGCTTTAGCAGCTGCTAATGGAAGAAGCAGTTTAGGGGTAAGAGATAAGATAGAGATTCTCAAATTACGGTCCCCAGACCTGCAGCAACAGAATTTCTTGTGAACTTGTTAGAAATGCAAGTTCTCAGGCTCCACCTCAGACCCCCAGAGTCAGAAATATTGCCGGGTGGGGCCCAACAATTTGTATTTTAATAAGCCTTCCAGGTGTTTCTAGTGCACCCGAAATGTACCTTTCTATAACAAATTACAACAAGCCTATTGGCTTAAAAGAACATAAATGTATCATCTTGCCATTCTGTAGGTCAGCAGGCTAACCATGGGCTAAAATCAAGGTATCTGCAGGGCTGTATTCCTTTCTGGACACTCTAGGGGAGAATCTGTTGCCTTGCCTTTTATTTTTTCACTTTAAATTTTGAAATACTTTCAAACTTACAGGACAGTTACAAAAATAATACAAACCCCATGCAAAGAACTCCAACATACCCTTATCTCCCCAGATACCCATATCCACCAATTTAAACACTTTGCCACATTTGCTATATCATTCTACCTATCCATCTATCTATCCACCTATCTGGCCATCTCTGTGTGTCTATCAATCCATTTTCTGAACACTTGAGTGTGTTGAACACACCATGCTCTTTGAACACTTAATAATGTCATGTACATTTCCTAACAAGGATATTCATTTCAAGTGTAAATATCTTTTTTTTTTTTTTTTTTTTTACCGGGAGGTCCCGGGGATCGAACCCGGGTCCCTCCATATGGGAGACGGACGCCCAACCAGTTGAGCCACATCCGACCCCCAAGTGTAAATATCTTAAGTGCAGTTCTCAAGTTCAAGAAATTTAACATTGATAAAAAGTTTATATTCTATATTCCAATTTTTTTCATATGTCCCAGTAATGTCCTTTTGAGCCTTTCTCCTCCTTTGATAGATCCCATCCAGGATCACGTATTGCATTTAATTGTCACTGTCTCTTTAATTACTCATTCTTTATTTAAGTAGTGAGAATATATATAAAGCATAAACTTTCCCATCTCAACCACTCCCAAACAAACCATTCAGTGGGATTACTCATATTTACAATGTTACAGTACCCTCACCACTTCCCATTACTAAAACTTTCCCATCTCCCCAAACAAAATCCCTATGCCCATTATATACTCACTCTCCATTGCCCTGCCTCCTGCCCCTGATAACCTGCACTCTAATTTCTGTCTCTTAAGAACTTGCATATTCTCTGATAATTTCTCTGTAATTACATGAAGCTTAAACTTAACATCCTAAATCTATCATACTCTTGTTTGCTTAGCTACCAGTTTCAATATATACACAAACTATGTTCCTATACCTTTCCACCGTCCCAGCTTTATGTAGTCCTTGTCACAAATTGCATGTTTATACATTATAAGTCCAAAACCACTGATTTATCCTTTTTTTAAAAAAAAAATATTTATTTATTGTTGTTTGCACAGGTGTCTGTTCATCTTCCTTATTTCTTTAGGAGGCACCAGGAGCCAAATCCGTGACCTCTGAAGTGGAAGGGAGGTGCCTAATTGCTTGAGCCACCTCTGCTCCCTGCTTTGTTGTGTCCTCCCTGCATCTCTTGTTGCATCATCTTGTTGTGTCAGCTCACTGCGCCTGCCCATCTTGTCAGCTCTCTGTCTTCTTTAGGAGGCACTGGGAACCTCTGCTCCCTGCTTTGTTGTGTCTCTCATTATGTTTTTCCTTCTTGTGTCTCTTGTTGTGTCAGCTCTCTGCACCTGCCTGTTGTGCCAGCTTGCTGTCTTCTTTAGGAAACACCAGGATCTGAACCAGTGACCTCCCATGTGGTAGGCGGGAGCCCAGTTGCCTGAACCACATCCACTTCCCTGATTTATCCTTACATTTTGTGCATTTGCCTTTTAGATCCTATAGGAAGTAAAGAAGTTGCAAACCAAAAATCAGTAGTACTAGCATTTATATTTTCATATGTCATTACTCTTACCAGAGACCCTTATTTCTTCATGCAGCTTTGAATTATTGTCTAGTGTCCTTTCCTTTCGAACTACAGAACTCTCTTTAGCATATCTTGTAGGGTCAGTCTAATGGTGATAAATTCCCTCAGTTTTTGTTTATCTGGGGATGTCTTAATCACGCCCTCAATACTGAGACAGTTTTGCTGGATATAGACTTCTTCACTGGCAAATTTCTGTTTTAGCACTTTAAATATGTCGCCCCACTGCCATCTTGCTCCATGGTTTCTGATGAGAAATCTTAGTCTTATTGAGTCTCCCTTGTATGTGACATGTTGCATCTCTCTTGCAGTTTCCAGATTTCTCTCTCTATTTTGGCATTTGACAGTTTGATAATAATATGTCATGGTATGGGCTTTTTGGGTTTATACTGTTTGGATGTGTATATTCATGTCTTTCATTACATTTGGAAAGTTGTTAGCCATTATTTCTTTCAATTTTCTCTCTGCTCCTTTCTTTATTCTCCTTCTGAGATTGCCATAACGTGTATATTGGTATGCTTGATGACTTCTGTTTTAGTTTGCTAAAAGCTGCTGGGGGCAAGATACCAGAAATGGTTTGGCTTTTATAATAGGAATTTATTAGGTTAAAAGCTTATAGTTCTGAGGCCATGGAAGTGTCCAAATCAAGGCATCATCAAGAGATGCTTTCTCACCAAGTTGCACCCGTGGATGATCAGGCGCATGGCAGTGTCATCGAAAGATGCTTTCTCTCCAGGCTCAGCTGTGGGTGATCAGGCACACAGCAGGGCACAATTGTGGCTCTGCTGGTCTCTGCCTCCTCCTCCAGGCTTATTTCTTCCCCAAGCTCAGCTGTGGGCAATCAGGCACATGGCTTGTTCCTCCCATCTACCCCGGGCCTCATCTCTTCCATGCCTCTGTGCTCTGATGATTCCAGCCTCTGCTCTCCAAGACCTCTATCTCAGCCTCTCAGGGTTTCTCTGTCTCTGTTGCTTTTTTCCTGTCTCTGTTGCTTTTAGTTCTCTGTTTATAAAGGAAACCAGTAAGAGGATTAAGACCCACCCTGGGTCACGCAATCTAATCAAAGGTTTAACAGAAGTCATTTAGCCACAAGTTCCCACCTACAATAGGTTTACATGCACAGGAATGGGTTAGCTCTAAGAACACGATCCTTTTTGGAATCCACAGAAAGCTTCAAACTGTCACAGTGTACCACAGCTTTGTCAGGCTCTATTCATTTTTCTTCATTCTTTCTTCCTTCTCCTCCTCAGACTGGATGATTGCAATTGTATAATCTTCATCTTCACTGATTCTTTCTTCTGCCAGCTCCAATCTGCAATTGAAACCCTCTAGGGAACTTTAAATTTCTGTTACTGTGGTCGTTGCCTCTGTTTGGTTCCTTTTTAAAAATTTCCATCTCTCTCTTGATATTCTCTTTGTGTTCATATAATGGTTTCCTTATTTCTTTTAGTTCTTTGTCTGTGTTTTCTAGCTCTTTGAGCATATTTAGGTCCATTTTTTAAAAGTCTGCGTTAGGTATGTTCCAGGTTTGGTCTTCATTCCTGATAGTTTCTAATACTTTAGTTTTCTCTTTTGCCTGGGCCACCACTTCCTATTTCTTTGTATGTTTTGTAATCTTTTGTTGAAACCAGGATCTTTTGATATTTTAATGAGTTATTGCTGGAATTTAGACTCTGAGGCTTCTGTTCCTTAAGTTTGTATTCAGCTAGTATTATGACAGAGATTTCTTTTAATGCCAGGAGCTAACAACAACAGCAACACACCTTTCCCAGTTCTGCAGACTGACCACTGGAAGTATTGTCCTTCAGAAATTACACCTACAATGATTTAAGAGAATAGCTCTAGGGAAAATGTAGGGGCCTGATCCTTTCTGCACATGCCTCTTGTCTTGGACATGCATATGTGACCCTAGGAATCCCCTTGTTTACATGGTTCTGAACGTCCCCTCTTCCCTAGGAAAGTTTCCTTACTGTCCTGGGCACTACACCGCATGTTCTACAGCCAGCAATCCTTTGCCCCAGGCAGCAGGACTTGACTGTTCTTCCACAGCATTCTTTAGGAGAGCTCTTCTACATGCAGGATAAGGTCTGCATGTTATGAGGCAGCGAGTCCTTCAGGCCACCACCGGACAGACTGGACCTGACATACATGCTCCTAGTATGTGCATGAGGGTTACTCTGTTCCTTCCAGAATGGAGACCAGGGATCCACACTGGGAGCATGGGCCAGCTCTGTGCCAAGCCAGTGAGGCATGAAGGAGGAGCCAGCCAGGGCACTACGAGATCCTACCACTTTTAAGTAGGCTTTTTCTTCCTTCTTTTTTTTTTTTCTTAGATACTGGGGCCAGGGATTGAAACTGGGACATCTTATGTGGGAAGCTGGAGCTCTATCACTGAGCCAAATTGGCTACCCTGAGTTGGTTTTTTCATTTGTATGCTTGTTGTTTGTTTTTTTCTTGTTTTTTTTTTTTTTTAGGAGGCACGGGGAACTGAACCCAGGAGCTTACCATGTGGGAGGCAGATACTTGACTGTGCACACCACATCTGCTCCTGCCTTTTTCTTAATTTGGTACGTGCCGGTCACTGCAGTTCTTTAACTGTTTTCTGGAACTTTGAGAAAGATGGTTCTGTCAGTTGTTGCTGGTTGTTCAAAGCTTCTGTGGGGTCCAGAATCCTGAAGCTTCTCATTCTGCTCCTTGTCTTTTCCAGCTTCTGCAGGCTGCCCAAATTCCTTGTCTTATAGATCCTTTCCTCCATCTTCAAAGTCAGTAACAGTGGGTCCAGTCCTTCTCTCATTGTCCTTTCTGTGGTTCTTCTTCCACTTTTAAAGATTTGTAATTAGATTGCACCTAATCAGGTAATCCAGAATAATCTCCCCCTCTCAAAGGCAGCTTTTTAGTAATCTTAATTGCATCTGCAACCTTAATTCTCTTTTACCATGTTATGTAATATATTCCCAGAGACCATGGATTAGGATGAGACATCTTGGTGGGGCAATATTCTGCCCACCACAGTCTGCCTTCTGGCCCCCAAAGATTCACATTCATCCCACATGCAAAATACATTAACCTCATCCTCTGTCCCCAAACAGCTCAACCCATTATAACATCAACTCAAAATCCAAAATCTCATCTAAATCTTATCAGCAAAAATGACCCAAATCTCATCACCTAAATCATTTAAATCAGATATAGGTGAGGATCTGGGTATAATCCATCCTGATATACAATTCCACTCTATCTTTGTATGGACTGTGAAACTAAAGAAAAAAGTTATCTGCTTTCAAAATACATTGGTGGGACAGGTGTAGAATAACCATTAAGACATTGCTGTTCAAAAAGGAAGGAAATGAAAGAGAAAAAGGAATTACTGGCCCCAGTCCTCAATCACAACATCCCAAGGTGATGTTCTGTGGATCAGCTGGATGGTAGATAGCCCTGAGTTTAACTCAGAATCCTACCACCTGGTGATGGTGGCTCAATATTATGAGTGTAATTAATAGTACTGAATTATATAACCTCATTCACATATGCAATTAAAAGGGGAATGTTTTAGGTCATATATTTGTTACTAGAATAAAAATTTAAGGATAACACATTGAATCCTATTGTAAACTATGTACACTCTCATGTACACTCTCTAGGACTCAGTTTCCCACATCTGTGAAATGAAGTGGATGGTCTATATTTAATAGCACAATTTAAAAAAAAATGGTTTTTCATTAATGTACCACATTAATGCAAAGGGTTAATAATATGGGAAATAATACACCTTAATGTAAACTATGGACTATAGTTAATAGTACAGTTAATATTCTTTCATCACTTGTAACAAAGGTACCACACTAAGGCAAAGTACTAACAGTTAGGGAGTATATGTGAATACTGTATTTTTTTACATGATTTTTCTATAAGCCTACTTCTCTAATAAAATTGTTAAAAAAAAAAAAAAAAAAAAAAAGAATCATCCTACCACTGAGTGTGAAAGCACAGTCCAAACTGACAGCTTAAGTTAAATGCCACAATGGCCTGCAAATTTGCTGGGTGGTTGGCTGTGGGTAATACCATCTCCTGCACAAACTTTTCCAGTTGTTTTGTTTTTGTTTTTAAATAAATGTTAATACCAGAATCAATAAAGATATGAAAGGAAGAAAGGGAGAGAGGAAGGGAAAGAAAGACAAAGAGGAAGAGGATACTTAAGTGATAAGTAGCTCAAATGCTCTCAGAAATGTGCGATTACTTTCTGGATGAGTTGAATGTTGGATCTTATACTGATAAGGAACCTAGAAAAGAATTTAATGGAAGTGGACTCACAGTGCCAAATTTCATCATAAATGCTTTTTCTCCCTAGATTAACATTCAATTAAATATATAATGATAAATATATAATGATATAAAATAATATAATAATAGTCTCTGAAGTTGTATTAATTCCCACCCTCTCTTCATTTTCTCTGCCCAGATTCCTTTCCCCATCCCTTCCCTTCTTTCCTTCTTCATTCCCTTCTCTTCCAAACTAAAAAACTGGAGGACTTGAGTGCATTAGAAAACTTTCATTACTAACATACTTGCTTTATACACCCCAAAAATCTCTTTTAACTAATTTTAAGCTGGTGCTTAGGTCTAAGCACAGGGGTTTGGGCAACACCCTAGAGGTGTTAAATTACAATGCAGATTTAAAATGGCCTACATCCATTGCCACAACAGTACTCAGGACAACCTCCAACTCCCAAAGAAGCCCCTGTATTTCAACTGCTCATCCCCTCCCTACCCAAAAACTGTCAAGTGGCCACTGGCTCCACCTCATTGTGTAATATTTTAGGTAATCTAAGCACCTCTTAAAATATATGTATATATATATATATAAAAATAACATTTTTGTAAGCAAATACACATATATGCATATATATTTATATATCATTTTACAAATGTTTGTATGTATTGTGAGAATTTTGATTTTTACCCATAATAAAAAAAAAAAAAAAAATTGCAATGCAGTTCAGAGAGGACATGGACACCGAGGAGTGTGGAACAGCTGCGCTTTCATGAGCCCATGGCACTCTCTGCGTGATTGTGGGAAAATTTGTCAAAGAGCGAAACATGCCATCTTCCCTTTAGGACCATTGCACTAAGGTCATATAAGACCAGCCTTAACATTAGCCACATGCTGTTCCAAGAACTTTATGTATTCTGACTCATTCATTCCTTACAGCAGCCCTAAGTCTACCCCAGTTTACAGATAGGAACATTGAGCCACCTTGCCCATGGATAGAATGTGGTAGAACTAACCTAGGAAATTTGACTCCAGAGTCTATCTTTTTAACCACTCTTCCGGACTGCCTTGAATCAATATGTGGTATATCATGATAAAATAAAACAGTGTTATGGGCAACAAGCCAGTTCTGTGTCTTCACGATCTTCCTGTGCTATTTAATCCTATTATTAAGTTCTTTTTCCAGATCTGCCATAACTACTTCATACATCAAATCAATTCTTAATTTCGGTTCATTGCTTTATTTGCACATGAGTAAGTCAGCTCCTGAACATTTGCCCAAGGATTATACACCTTTTAATCATCTAATTTTCAAGAACCACCTGGCATAAGCAAATGGTTAGAGTTAGGAAGGTGTGTGTTGGAGAAACTATAAAGATAATTGAATTAAGGATGGTATTAAGATCCAAATTGATAAAATTTGTTTTTCAAGCAATAGGGAACAATGGATGATTCTGAGCAGGGGACTAATATAGAATCAAATATTCAAGTTGGGGGAGACCTTCAGGATCTTCCGACCAGAGCTGACAAGTACAGGGCACTGGGACCATCACTGCGCCCTCTGCATACAAGGCAGGCATTTCTCTCTCCAGCTAAGCTCTTGTGGAGCCTCAGAATCCTTCTCAACCCAATGCTCTGGGCAGCTGCTACCAAAAGAATTGGCATAAGAAATAGAGCCTACTTTCCATCCTTACATATAGACCATCGACTTCATTTCACAGATGTGGAAATTGAGTCCTAGAGAGTGTGTACATAAACTGCACACAATCACACAACTAATGAAAAACTGAAAAAGCTAAGGCTGGCAACTCATATTTCTGATTTCTGCTCAGTCCTCTTTCCAGTGTGGCACACAGTTTTCTGGGAAGATTATTGGAGTGGGGACCTAGCATTGTTTGGAGAGGAAAGAGAGCAAGGCTGTGGCAAGAGGCTGTCACAGTAATTTAATAATAAAATATATCTGTTTAAGTAATCAAAGAAAATAATACTATAATCTGGCTCAATATATTCAAGAATTGATGAACTAATGTACTTTTCTCATTTATGTATAATTTTTGCAACAACCCTGTAGGTTATCAGGGCAGACAGTGCCCCCCACTAGAAGGTAGTATAGAGAAGCAGGCAAGGGCACAGTACCAGCCTGCCAAAGTTCAAATCCCAGCTTTGCCACTTTGGAAAAATTATGTCACCTCTCTGTGCCCACCGAGTCACAAGCTTGCCAGCAGTAAAGCCAGGTGTGGGACCTACATCTCTATGCTTCCCATTTCGTTCTCTTCCCACCACGCCACATGATCAGACATGTGGACAAAGCAGACTTTGAGTCAGATAACACAGGCATTTCAAAGCAGTAGTGTGGTGATGTCCCTGGGAGAAACAGGGAAACTTGAAATGCCAAGAAAGTGATAGGGAAAACTCAATAAAATTGCATTTGTGGCTTTATCACTTGTTCTGAGGAAAGGCAAATTGTTTTCCTGATCTAAAAGGCCAAGGCTAAACATTTTAAAGTTTACAAATTAGAATTCCTCAGGTTGGGTGGCAGTTTCTATGTGCCCATTTATCACTTTCCTCCCAAGAACCATTCCGTTCTTTTTACTTGAAAGAGCTTCAAATACGAACGTGGCAAGTTGCTTACAGGGGCACTGTGCCTAGGGAGACCCAGTGCAGACATAATCAGGTGGAGAGAGAGCAGAGGAATTTGGGGATATTGTGCCCCTACCCATCCAGGCAAGTGAAAAAGGGAGTATTTAGCGATTTAAAATCAGACTTTGCAGATAAGCTCACAACATTCAGCAGACTGTACACATTTACTACCAGGTTTCTTCTAAGAGGCACCCAGTAATAAAGTAAATGAGATCAACATTTTTACAAGTTGTCTAGATACCAAATGTCACTCGCCTAAGGTAATAGTCAACTGAACACTGATTTCCAAAGTGTAATTGCTCTGAAGCTGGAATCAACTGCCAAGGTTATAAACTGATCCTATGAAATAGTCTGGGTGGGAAGCAGTGTTTTGATGAAATTTCTAAGCCACTGACAGAATGCATGTCAGTGTGGAAATGTTCTCTTGGAAAAAATGGTCTTTTTGCTCCTATTATGATTGGAATACAGGTTTTCATCCAGCAATTGGTAGGATGATCAGTACAAAAAGTTAAGAACTGTGTGCCTTAATGCCCACGCAGAGAATATTGTAATTGATCCAAATTGTCAGGCCTTAGGGGTTTCTCCATTTATGAAATAGGGCAAAATGCTGCAGCTTGTGGGTGCTTAATGCAGAGAAAATTTTAAAGTGACAAAGTCCTTTGAAAATATGAGTCCAAAATGGAAATGCCTAATGTTAAGACCTGAGATTACAGGGAAATTTAGGGATCAAAAAGGAGAAAAAATTACATTGCAAAAGAAAGTACAAGGTTGATCTCTTTAATGCAGATTTTTGTTATGTTTGTTATGTTTTGATTTTGGATTCAAGGAGTATTCTTTACTGGAGAGCAGATGTTCAGTAAGAACTCAGAATTGGAGCAAGTTCAACCAAGGGTGTCTCTTGCTTTGTGTTCAACACACGCAGTCGGGGAAAAAAAAGAAAAGAAAAGAGAGAAAGAAAAGGCCTCCAGAGAGTCTCGCCTTTATGACTGCTCTCTCCAGGTGACATGAAACAAACACAGCCTCCCACGCCCACTGAGAGCTGAGCCTCACCAAAGGAGGCTTCAGAGTGCTCTGCAAAGCGTGGACTGGAAGCATTCAGTCTCTTACAGACCACAATAATCCCAGAGAGGAGGATGGTGGGCCATTGTTTTTACTCAGAAGACTCTGCTTTCACAAAGTGTGAGGGCTTCTTTATACGACGTCTTTTATTAAGAGATAAAAAATTCAAATGCTGGGGAGAGGATGTGGCTCAGACAGTTGAGCGCCTGCTTCCCATATGGGAGGTCCTGGGTTCGGTTCCTGCTTCCTCCTAGAAAAAAACAAAAACAACAAGCAAAAACAGATGAGGGAGCCAGCTCAGGGATATCGATGGGCTCAGTGGTTGAGCACCAGCTTCCCACATATGAGGTCCTGGGTTCAACCCCTGGCCCCTGGTACCTCAAAAAAATAAAATAAAATCCAAATGCAAGTCATTGTTAACATTCAAACTTCTTTTTTAAAGGAATCCTATAACAAATCTATTTACCTACTTTTTCACAAAGTCTTGGTCTAACTTCCTAGTTTTTGCACTGGGCTGTGTTTCTTTTATCAGTTTTTGAGTATACAGACCTCCTTCAGAGGACTGGTGTGAATAATCTATGAACAGGTACTGTATTATAGCATGCATGTGAGTCAGGAAGAAAGCCCAGCATGATCAGGTGTTTTTTGAGAAACACTAAGTGCCTTAGAAGCAGTTTCTTCTAAGTGACAACCTTGATACTGCCTCACCTCAAGCAAATAATCTTAGCTTTCTAGCCCCCAGTCTCCTTATTATGAAATAAAGGAAAATTGGCTTAGGTCACTGTAAAGTCAGAAATTGTGAAGTGTCTGAGCATTTACCCTCCTTGTAGGCTAATAAGTTAGCCTGCCACCACTTTATATACATAATCTGACAGAAAACACGAAGCTTCTGAGTCAGAGACCAAGACAAATTATTACTCACAACAAAAGCAACAGTCAGAGCAATATCTTACTTAGGTTTACTGATGGGGAGAGGGTCAGATATTACCTGCATGATGCAGTAGGGTGCATCAAAAGAAAGGAACTCTGAAGTTAGGAAAATCTAATCTTATGTAGTGCTGCTGGTAACCAAAGAGAGAGAAATTACTCATTACTGGGAATGTCAACAAATCTCCCCCAAGGAGGACAAGGAGATGTATTTATCTTTATTACCCTGGGATGTTTCCAAAGAGAAAATTGGCTGTAAATGCTTTTGCTCAAAGTACCTGAACTGTGCAGAAATATGAGGAGCCCATGGATAAATGTCTCCTAACAGTCTCTTGCCTACTTAAAAACCTCAATGGTTTTCCACTGCAATCAGAATAATATCCAACCTTGTCATGGCCTTTAAGACCCTACCTGATCTGACCCCTACCTACAGCTCTAGTCTCATCTTGTTCATTCTCCACTTAACCCCAATCACACCAACCTTAATTGTGTCTCATGGACATACTAAGTTTGTTTTTACCTCAGGGCCTTTGTACTTGCTGCTCCTTCTATCTGGAACACTATTCCCTGGAACCTTCCCATGACCAACTTCTCATCCTCCCCTAGGATGTAGCCCATGTGTCTCTTTATCAGAGTAGTCTTTTCTCTCTGAAATTCTGGTCCATTTCTCTCACATCACCATTTCATTGTCTTTTTACACTTACCTTTATCTTCTGTTTAGTTCTGTTTTCTGCCTATCTGCCCCCACTGTCCCACAAGAGTAGACAACTTGTTGGTTTTGTATTCAATTTTCTTAACCTAGTGGCTAGAATAGTACCTGGGTTATTTCAGTAAATATTTGTTGAATAAATGTGTAATCTGTAAAATGAGGATAATAATAGCTACTTCATAGACTCCTAGATAGCATAATGAATGTGGCCATGCTTTGTAAACTGTAGATAAGTATAAGGGAAATGTATAATATTAATATTAACGTTGGGTCCCGTCCAATTGAGGTGAAGGCGGCATGTAAAGTGCTAGCTCTACACTATACTCTAAATAGCCACAAATCTAATAAATCTACTTTTATGTTCCAGTAAAGGACATAAACTAAATTCAAGTCAATTTAAATATCTATATGGGCCTGGTACTCATGTATATATGCATCTCATATTCAATCCATTTATAAAAAGCCGTAAAAACACCTCAATGAATTTGATGCTGCCACATTATAATTCTTTTAGTTCCTGAGAATTTAGCACAATATGGTACATCCAATAGACAGTGAGTAAATGTATATATGTATATTAAAATGTATATTGACAAAAAACAAAATATTGAGTTGAATGAATTATCCAGTATATAAATAAAACTGATCTTGAGGAATAAGGATTAACATGTCGTTTTCTCATTTCATTAATTCAACAAATATTTATTGAGAAATTTCTGCTTACCAGGTGCTGTACTAGGCTCTGGGGGCATAGTAATGAAGACCCCTTTCTACCTTCAAGGAGCTCTGTTTCTTACCACATAGATAAATGGATGGATGAAATTGCCAAACCTAAGGTAATATTAATTTCTAGTACCCTAGACTGAGCCAGAAAACTCATATTATTTTTCCAATTTTGGTCATGATTTATCATCTCATTACCTCAGGTTCCTCATCTATAAAATGGGTACTTGGGCATCCCTTGCATGTGTTGAAGTGTGAGAACATACTGGTACAAATAGTTTTTTTTTTTTTTCCCTTAGGGGTATACTAAAATGTTTATTCATTATTTGAAGAGTCACACCAATAAAGTACAGAAGAATAAGATTTTGCATTGATAGTCACCAAAATAATAAGACTTTTACCTTTAAGTGGTCATTAGGGGAAAGATTCTGTGCTAGAACTTTTATATACATATCCAAAATATACACATCACATCTGCATTGTGTGGTCTAACATAAGTATTTTACACAATGGCAGCCAGAACTAAAAAAAAAAGTCAAATAGTTTAAATAACCACCTACAATTTTAATGATCAGGTTCAGGGTTCACTATTCCAGGCCAGGTCTCAAGGATTCCAAGATTAGGTTTTTTCCTGCTCACCTGAGAAAGAAGTTACCTGGATTTAAAGTTGAAGCTGCTAACAAGTAGGATATAACTCAGTATAAAACATGTTCTCCTTATGTCTCCATTTCCCCATTTTTAGATTCTCTGAAATGATTTTTTTTTAGTACAGCACAATGTACATGTAAGAGATAAGTTCTCTGCCTTCACTAATCCATCATTAAACAAATGCCAGAGTAGATAAAAGAGGTAGATGAAGAAAAACCAAACCAACAACCAAAACAAACTCACAAAAAACAATTAGATTGAATAAAAGGGAGTCACTCCATTTGGTCTTCAGTGGAGTAGGCATGGAGAACACCATTTGAAACAATCATTCTGTAAGTGTCTTCTCTGACTCATCTCACTTCATTTGGCTTGCCAGGCAAATGGCACCTGTTTCCATTTTCTTTTTCATTTCTTTGTTCACCAGCTTCTTTTATATATTCCCTATTTTCCTTCTGGTTTATTCTTTTCAAGACCATATAGCTTCATCCATTTTAAAAATCACAGCATTCACCAGAACTGCAGCTGCATCCTTACACTCAGCCACGAATCAAACTTTACCAAGTGGCTGCTCCCCTTTGTTAATTATTATCTTTGGTACAAATAGTTTTAATGGGGAAGAGCTATGGACTAGAGTGGACTTACTGGTATTGTACTATAGACATATTGTGATAGCAATGGAAGAAATTACAACATTGATGTGGAGTCAGTGGTCACTGGAGGCTCTGGGGGCAGGGAGAGGGAAAAACAGTTGTAATACTGGGGCTTCTTCGGGACTTGGGAATCGTCCTAAATGACATTGCAACAACAGATACAGGCCATTTCATATCATCACATGACATGTAGAACTGTGTGTGAGAGAGTGTGGTCTACAATGTGAACTATGGTCCATGCTTAATGGCAAAGCCCCAGGATGCATTTATCAATTGCAATGAATGTGCCACACTAATGAAGGATGTTTATGTGTGAGGGTGTGGGAGGTGTGGGGAGTGGGGCATATGGGAATCCCTAGATCTTTTGTGTAACATTTATGTAATCTAAGTATCTTTACAAAAATAAAAATAGTTTTAATGTCCTCCTCCCAGATTGTCTTCATATAGCAGAGATAAAAGGTGTGAAAAATATGACCTGCTCAGTACTAAGATCCAATGAGAAAATATATGCAAAACAAATTTTTTATAAACTGTAAACTTCCATACAAATGTAAATCATTTTTGCTCCTCACCATCCAATTATCACTGAGGGCCTCTTTTGTGTGGGGCACTGTGCTAGGCTGGCACTGGGGACAAAGGACATTTAGGAGGGTGAGAGGAGACAGGTTTGGAAATGATGGCAAGGGTCAGACACAGAATGCATTAAAGTCTGCTCAAGAGAGTTCAGACTTGATCCAGTAAAGAAATGGGAGGTATCAACGGTTTAAGGGGCATGGCACAATAATGTGGCAGGTTTATTATTTTGCAATGGTTTGTGGGAGGGCATGGATTGCAGTGGTCCCAGTGAGAGGTGATCAGAACCCAAATAAGTAACAAGAGGAGGGGAAGAGGGATGGATATGAACGCTATTATAAAAGAACTGGACTACCAACTTCTCATTGATAATACAACAGCTAAGTGCATGGGGCCTTAGAATCAGCCTGTTTGAGTTCAAATCTTGGTTCTACCACTTGCTAGTGCTAAGACTTTGGACAACTTATTCAATATTTCTGTGCTTCAGTTTCCTTATCTATAAAGTGGGTCTTGTGGATGAATTTTGTACCCCAACAAAGACATGCTCTCAATCTTGATCTGCATTTCTGTGGGTGTGAACCCATTTGGAAATGGGACCTTTTGAAGATGTTATTTTTAGTTAAGGTGTGCCCAACTGAGTCAGGGTGGGCCTTAATCTGTATTACTGGACTCCATTATAAGTAGAAGACATTTAGGAATAGTGACCTAGAGGAACCAGAAGCCGGAAGTCAGCGGAAACCAGAAGAACAGACACAAGGAGAAAGAGATCACCATGTGACGGAGGTAGAAATGCAAACCATGGAACCTCAAGGATAGTGGCAAGTCAGTATGAGAATGCTACAGACTTTGGGAAGAAAACATGGCATTGCTGATGCCTTGATTTGGGTCTTCTGACCTCTGAAACCATGAGCCAATAATTCTTGTTTAGGCTAACACATTGTATGGTATTTGCATAGCAACCCTGGCAAACTAAGACAATGGGGATCATTTGCCATTGCCATATCTACCCCACAGAGTTTAAATGAATACAAAGTACTTAGAAGAGTGCCTAGAAACATATACACACTCATTAAAGATTAGTGGTTATTGGCATCACTTTGGAAACGTGGCTCACAGACTTCCCTTATGCCCAACTCCTCTCATGAAGCCAGGATACTTGAGTACTGTATGCATGTAGATTATCTGATATAATGCCTTTCTGTGGACATTCCTGTACTTTCTTCACTTTCATGACTTCCGTAGTGATCTTCATCTCTAAACTCATTTCCAGGCCCAACCTTGGATCTTGTCATCACCGAGAACCATCTTCTTATTAGAAATCTTAAACAGCAGCATGCTATTCTCAGCATAGTCTAGCTCTCTCAGAAACTCATTTCTACCACTCTTTTTGAGCTTTTCAACCTCAAAAATCTCCATCTCTTTTTCTCTCCATTTTCTTCTAATCACTGAGCTCCTTCCCAGCCTCTCTTCCTTCTCTTCTCTATCTGGGTCCCATTGTTGATTATCTGAACTTCTTTCTCACTAGCTTTCCTTTCTCTCCAGCACCTCCAGATCAGGGCCATAAATCTTTCTCATGGTCTGTGTCAAGTGCAATTAGTGCTGCTAGAGAATTCGCACAAGCCCCAGCCCTCAACACAGCCCTTAACACTTGTCCTTGGTCAACTCCCTTTCCCCTCCTCTCAAAGATGGTTCTTGGGGAGTGGCTGTAGCTCAAGTGGTTGAGCACCTGCTTCCCATGTACAAGATCCCAGGTTCAATCTTCAGTACCTCCTAAAAACAAAACAAACAAACAAATGAAAAAACCAGCTTGGGGGAGCCAGTGTAGCTCAGTGGTTTAGTGCCGACTTCCCACATACAAGGTCCTGGGTTCAATCCCCGGCCCCAGTACTTCAAAAAAAACAAAAACAAAAACAAAACATGGCTCTCAACATTCACCACTCTCTGTACAACATCATCACAGTCATCATGCTTCTATTTTCAGCTTATGACCTTCCCTCAGAAAATGAAAATGGTGGTGGTGATCTGTTTCAGAACTTTGTTCTCCTTTTTACCAATTTGCCTGCAGCCATACCCATTCTTACCTTCTCTTGTCTCAGAGGATGAAGTGTCCTCCTCTTGTCAAGAACAAATCCTCCTCCTATATATATATATATATTTTTTTTTTTTTTTAGATTTATTTATTTATCCCCCACCCTCTGTTGTTTTGTGCTCGCTGTCTGCTCTCTGTCTTCTGTGTCTGCTTGTCTTCTCTTTAGGTGGCAGCAGGAATCACTCCTGGGACCTTCTGGAGCGGGAGAGTGGTGCTCAGTCTCTTGCACCACCTCAGCTCCCTAGTCTGCTGTGTCTCTTATCATCTCTTCTCTGTGTCTCTGTTTGTTTCATCATCTTGCTGTGCCAGCTCTCCGTGCGGGCCAGCACTCTGTGTGGTCCAGGTCTCCGCTCAGGCCAACTTGCTGCACAGACCAGCTTACCCTTCACCAGGAGGCCCTGGGAATCACACCCTGGACCTCCTGTATGGTAGGTGGGAGCCCAATCGCTTGAGCCACATCCGTTTCCCTTCCTCCTATATTCTTTTTTTTTTTTTTCCTCCTATATTCTTAATGTCTTTCCTTTACCTTCTAAAACTCTGCTTCCATTGATCCATTCCTAGTTCCCATTCCTGGTTCCCGTATTTTTTAAACCTTTCTTTATTTAGTGGCTCCTTCCCCTCAGCCTATAAAGAGGATTCTTTCAAACTTAGAGAAAAATAACACCTCCTTTAACTCCAAGTCCTCCTCTAGTTACTGTCAAATCTTTCTCTTTTCTTTCTCATCCAAATTCCCTGAAAAAGTAATATATATTATGATGAGCGCAGCAGGTGTAGCTCAGTGGTTGAGCATGTGCTTTGCATGTACAAGGTCCTGGGTTCAATCCCTGATACCTCCTAAAAAAAAAAAAACCTTATAAGTACTAGCTTTTAATAGAGAGAACAGCTGAAAAACATTTTAATTCCAGTAATTGCAGTGGTACAAAGCACAACAACAACAAACAACAGCAACAAAATCAGACAAGAAATGAAAATGTCTTCTTTTATTTGAATTACATGGGCGATGATCATTGCTATGCTTCCTAAGAAGAAACAAGGAGCTTCCTGAGATATTCACAAGTTCATCATAGGTTTTTCTTCCTGGGATGGTCCAAAAGTTAAATACAAAGTTTCTGGAATGGAAATTTTAATCTCAAAGCAGGTAAAACTGTGAGTTATTTATTTAATGTATAGAATATGTTTGTTTAGGGACTGGAATTTTCTCACTTAAATTGTAAATTAGCTGTTAACCTGATTCATCATTATATCAATTATTGCAATCATTTGTTAATTAAAGAAAATTATTCAGGCCTCTGGATCTAGTTTTTCTCTATGCCAGTTGTGCAATTCCTAATAAAAACAAGAAGGTCATCTAGCAAACTTAAACCCAAACATGAAGGGAAGTCTAGTTTCATTGACAGCACATTATCCTGGATCCAGTTTTCCAAAGAACCTTTCTGAAAGTCCAGTCTTTAATGGTCTCTGGATATAAATTTCTTTCAAAATCTTACAGACAATTTTTTAAAGCTTTTTAAATGGAAACAAATCAATACAAATATCCTTTGCTTTTCCATGATCTGAATTCCCCAAACATGGGAATCAGTTGAAGTTCTTTCTTCATCATATTTTCCATTTCAGTAATATTTTCCCCTCTCCTCTTAAGGAAGAGCTTTGGGTTATTTTCCATTTTACAACTTGTCTGCTGCTAACAAGGTATTTAAGCACAGATACCAGAGAAAGGTAGCAGGGCCTAGGAATAGGAGACCCCAAAGAATACGTCACTTTCACTGTCTAATTCCATCATGTAACCCACTGAAATCAATTCTCCCCAAGAAGTGTGACCAGGTCACAGCCCAACTTTTAGGGGAACAGGTCAAGGGGCCTCTAAGTCAGGCGTGTGCATGGCAGGTCTGGGCTGCAATGACCGCCCCAGAGACCTGCAGGCCTGTGGCAGGCTTACTGCTGTGCTTCTGTTCGTTAAATGAACAACCACAGTTGTACAAAGGATAAGCCATCCAGTTGGAAATAACCTTGGGAAAAATAAACAAAATACAACTGCATTTCTGAATAGCTAAGCTTTTTGGGAGAAAGGAAGGGCTTAAACTCATCATTCTTTCCTGGAATTAGAAGATTTTTTAAAACTCTTTTTGCTTTTATTTTATTTTAGAATTAGTGGATTTTTAAAGGTGTCTTTGATATATTTTCTGGATTTAGGATTAAGAATAATGATGCTAGCTACAATTTCCTGGGCATTTACTATATATGACTCACTTTACGTGCATATTATCATTTAATCCCCTCAGAGAGTGTTATTGTTCCTATTTTAGATTACACAGCTAATAAGTGGCAAAGCTAGAGTTTGAATCCCCCACTGTCTGATTCCAAAGCCCTAGTCCTGACCATGGCCTGCAGCTGTTGACAGATTTTAAGCCAATCAGAACACAAGTACATCTGCTGGGGAGAGATATCGTCCAGGCCAACCTTAGGAATGAGTCACGGTACCATCGCATGTGAAAGGCCCTCCCAAATGCCGGCCATCATACCTGCATACCTGAAATGAATATTTGGCATTACTTCATTTACACAATGCTTGCTCCAGACCATCTCTTTAAAGGGAAGATGCCTGTGAGAAGGAAGCATCTTGTACCAGTCCGGATCCTCTGAGAAGCAGATGGCTAGATGGAATTGGAAGTACAATAGACTTATTGTAGGAACCCCTGTAAAAAATAGAAAGGAAGAAGCGGAGTTGGCAGACAAAGACTTCAGATGAATGCAAGGATGACCCTCCCCCCAACCCACCTCTGCCAGAAAAGGAGAGCGGGAAAGCAGCAGAACTGATTAGAACTGTAGCACAGTCCTGGGTCCACCTTTTGGTTCCTGGACTCATATATTCTTCCATCAGGGGACACAGTACCACAGAGAGGTCCCTGGTGGCACGCCATCCTTTCAGAGAGTTGCCCCTGAGTGGAAGCTTTAACTATGCAGCCAGTAGGCTGGTCTGGTGCTCCATGAGATGGTTGCTTCTGGATGGTGGCCATGGGCTCACCCCCACATCTGCTTTACTATAAGTAGGTGCCCTATCAGATGCCACGGTGTGTAGGATTCAGAAAGACCTGGATTGTGGTGCTGGCTGAGACTGCACACAGTGGACATATACAACTTAGAATACATTTATTCATTCAATAACATTTTGGGGGCATGTATTTGGTGCCATACTCCATTCTATTTGGAAACACAAGGATGGACAACAAGCTCCTAT
This sequence comes from Tolypeutes matacus, assembly GCA_026826555.1. NCBI lineage: Eukaryota > Metazoa > Chordata > Mammalia > Cingulata > Chlamyphoridae > Tolypeutes > Tolypeutes matacus. Next base: position 21,545,177 of record JAKSZT010054487.1, read on the forward strand.
CCTTGAAGATCTTGCTGACCAAAGGGGAATAGATAAAGATAAGTAAACAGCAAACAATATGGCAAGAGCTTTGACTGGGTGAATATGGCAGCAGCTCAGATGACATCTGAAGCAGTTTGAGGAGGCTGGATGCTTGAGCTGGGTATTCAAGGGTAAGGAGAACTTAGGCAGAGAAAGGTGGGAGAGATATTTGCAATTGAAAGAAGCAAGTATGGCTACATGTAGGTGCATGCAGGGACGTGGGAGGAGCTGCGGCTCTCAGGGAGGTGAGGGAGGAACAGGACATGAAGAGACTTTTCTGCTATGCCAGCAGTTAGGACTCTATCCTGTCTCAGGGAGAAGTCCCTGAAATTACTTATACAGGGGAGACATATAGGAAGACCCCCCCACCCCAGCCACAATACGGAAGATGAATTGAAGGTGAGCCATTATGGTGGCAGTAAGGAGGCAGAGCTGATGGGGAATGGTGACTGTGGGTGTGAGAGAGATGGAGGAGCCCAGATACTTCCTCCCCTAGGCCCAATCCTCTTCTGATGTGGCCCTAATGTCTGCAGTAGAAACTCTCCCAGGAAGAGGAAAGAACGAGACAGAAAACGTCTCAGAGGAGAGGAGCCCTTGCTCTATAATGAAATGAGAGCTGACTAAAAAGGAAAGAGCTGAAGGGGAAAAAAAATAAAAAGAAGCTTCAAGTAAGTAAAACTCTGCTGCTGTAGATCACAGATAATCATAAGGTATGCCATTCCTATTTTTGTGATAACAGAAGGCCTGAACATTTGCAAACCAATAAAACATTTTGCAGCCTTGAAGATTAGTGTTCTGTAAAGTTTTGGAAGAATGCCATTCAGAAAGTGTTTCCTTTATGAAGGTGTCATTATAATAATGAATGTTTTGCATTTGGGGAAGTGGTGTAATATCTGGAATGTTCAAAGGAAAAAAGATTAGTAGCTAGATCTAATGACTTCTGGAGAACATGAGAATTTTTTTTTTTTTTTTTTTAACCCCAAAGTCAAAGCAAGGGTACAGTAAGGAAAAATTCCTGGCTTATAATTTTAAAAGTACTTGATCATATCTATCTTTTAAAAAAAAATTATTTATTTATCCCTCCCTCCATTGTTTTTGCGCTTGCTGTCTGCTCTCTGTGTCCATTCACCGCATCTTCTTCTATGTCCACTCGTCTTCTCTTTAGGTGGCACCAGGCACCGATCCAAGGACCTTCTGGAGTGGGAGAGAGGCGCTCAATCTCTCGTGCCACCTCAGCTCCCTGGTCTGCTGCATCTCTTATTGTCTCCCCTCTGTGTCTTTTTTTGTTGTGTCATCTTGCTGCGTCAGCTCTCCGCGTGGGCCAGCTCTCCGCATGGACCAGCTCTCCACGCAGGCCAGCTTGCCTTCACCAGGAAGCCCTAGGAATTGAACCACGGACCTCCTATATGGTAGATGGGAGCCCAATCATTTGAGGCCACATCCACTTCCCTATCATTTTGTTTTTTTAAGTGTTTTGACATATATTACCAATTGGACCTATATTTATAAACAAACAAACCATAATGAAAGCCACTTAGCTGTGGCAATTCCCATTAAAGAGACAAGAACACTGAGGATTAGAGATGGCTTCACCCTCAGTAGCACTATTCTTGGAAAAAATACCCAACCCAGTATCCTCTTCCTGATGTATAATGATCTTTCCTCCCTTACTCCTTCCTTCCTTTCTTCCTTCCTCCAGAAACACATCAATCAAGTACTCTGCTAGGCAGTGTACAAAGCACTGAATCTAATAAATATGTCATTAAAACGACACCCCGAGTTACTCTATCCTCAGCTTGACAGTCTTCATGGATTTCTTTTTATCTGCAGGAAGATTAAAAAGAATCATTGTGGTTGCTCAGGGCATGGGCCTTGGGTCCACTTACAAGCTCTTTGTCCTTGGGCCAGTTAAGTAAACTTGGTATGCCTCGATTTCCTCACTTCTAAACTCCCTCTGAGGATTATTATGAGTATTGGGTGAGTTCATATGAGTGAAGCTCTTACCTGGCACTCAGTAAACATTGCAGAAGTCTGTGTTAGATAAATACATGAGCTGGGTCAGCTGAAGTTTCCTTTCTAAGAGAAGGATTGCTCTTTATTCCCTATTGCTCAGTAACTAGTTCATACAATTATAACTAATCTCCAAACACATGGGAGCAAGCCACTCGCTTTACTGCTCCTCTTCTTGCCACCATCTAGAAGAAATTCCATAGATGAAAGGGCTTATGAGAATCACATATATATATATCACCAGACCTCTCTAATAAGGGCTCGGATCCAATGCCTACTTAAGGAAGAAAAAGCTGCCTCCTTTTTTTAGGGAACACCCATTATGAAAATCTCTGGGGCATTCCATATCTGAAATGTTGAGGCTAATGATTCCCAGAGACCACTTTTGGAGATTGTTGAGCCGATTTCAGCAGTTTACGCCATATCTGGGTGGGTGGGAAGATTTTACAGTCTGCTACCAATTCTTTCCAACTGCTGGAGAAAAAGGCTGCTTATACTAAGGTCATGGCAGTCACAGCATGATTTTTTTCTTTTGTCCTTACAAGGAGATCTTCAAAAACATTCTTCCCGCAGGGAACCAAAAATAGTGACAAGGAGAAAGGGTTGCCAAAGATGTGTCCTCCCTCCACCCCTTTATTTCATTTATAGTAAAATCTTAAATCTATGAGAGCAGTCTTGCAGGTTCCTCTCACTATACACTGTTTATTTCAAGGGGTAATTCATGATGCATTTACTCCCTGGTTCTTAGGATATCTTATGTTTAAATATCTACTGCTGGTCTACTCCTTTCCGTTCATTTTCACTTACCAATAATTTTCCTGAAAGTTGTGTTCACCTCTTTCTGTCTCTGGCAAATTTCACAGGATTTCTATGATCTCTTAAGTGAGAGAGCATGGGGTAAAAAAAAAACCGCCATGGGCTCTGAAGGCAGATGACCTGGCTTCAAGTTCTGGATCCACCACTGCTCTGGGATCTTGGGAAAGTCATCTGTCCTCTCTATTTCCTTGCTTATGAAACACAGATGATGATACTGTTGCTTCCCCTTATTCCTCACAGAAATAGAGAGGGTCAAGTGATATAGCGGATGTGGGAGCACTCAAAAGCTCTATTTTAAAGTGATCACATTTATGTTTTATGCATTGTCCTATAGCTATGCTATATTTCACAATAAATGAGGCTAAATAATTGAATCTCAAAAACACCTGTGACAATTATAAATCATTGTTATATTTGCAAATCACAAGGTGCCTTGTTCAAATGTTAACTGACATCCTAACAATTAAAATAAGCAAACATTTTATATTTTATCTACATTCATAAATACATAGTTTTTAGCAAGAGTACTAGACACATCAGTGCTCTAACTAGGGCTGCAAACTTCTGAGTTAGCATCTTGGAAATTTTAGAATTTAGGATTCAGAAAGCAGATTGTGTTTTTTCCCCCAAGGGTTACATTTTTGCATGTGTCTTCTACTCATTTGGATCACTGCTTTGCTTTCTGAAGGGAGTCCAAGATTACAATGGGTACATTCAAGTCTGTGGCAGGGATTACTAGCTGCCCATCAAACATCCATCTTCTCTTTCGAATTAGCTAAGACCCGGCTTTCAATTGGTCATGTTCATACCCACCTACAGGACTACATCTCCCATGTCCCCTTAATGCTAGGTGTGGCCATGTGACTAAATTCTGGCCAATGAGATGTGAGAGGGGTGTTGTGTGGGGTTTCTAGAAAGTTCTGTGAAGGGGAGAGGTTGAGCTCCTCTGCCTTCCCTTTTTCCATTCTGCTGTTCGAAAGTGACCGAGATGGTTGAAATGGCAGCAGCCATCCTGGACATGAAGAAGCTGACGGGAAGGGCTTTGTGATGCTGGGGACAGGGGAGTCAACACAGCGGCCCTGGACTGCCTAGCTCCAGACTTCTTCTATGTGCAGAACAATGAAACCACTAATTTGCTTAACTATAGATAGTCTCTTTTTCACCACCGAACCTAATTCTTACTGAAAAACATTGTTCTATTACCTCTCAATATCAAAGGTGAGTTTGAATGCTGCACCAAAAGTGAGATCCTGAGAGGCAAAATATGCTGTCCAACATGCTTATTTGGTAATTTGCTGATGATTTAGTGATAACCCCCCATAACTCCTGGTTCTTGGTCTGGGGCAAGCAATATGACTTCTACAGAATTATAATATCTGGCCTTGTCAGCCAAAACAGAATGGACAAAAAAAAAAAAGATTGGCTTAAAAAAAAATTCTGCCTGACAGAGCAAAGAATCAAGCAGGAGGACAGCTCAGGGTTTCATACCCACTTGATGTTTGGGACAGAGCAATGCTCAGCCACTCAACATGATCCGCTGAAAACCCAGGGAGGACACATATAGGGAGGGGAATGGGCCCATAATTTTATGTACAGCACTGAGGAAATTTAGCAAACAACTCTGGCACCTGTATTTGGAAGCAACGACGTGATTAGGCACTCCATTACTATTTATTGGGCAATGTGTTATTTTTGCACTGACCCAATGGGCAGCCCCTCTAGAAAGGCAGGAATCGGCCACCATATTCTTAGACCATGTGGGGGAGTGCCGTCTGCTTCATTCACTCACGCCGTGAGAATGGATGGAGTCCCTACTGTATACCAGACAGCATATCAAGCCTTTGCTCGTGCAATTCTCCTTTCTGGGATAACATCTTTTTATTCTTCTCCTGAATGAGGCCAACATTTCTCAGAGGCCTCGGGTCAGGCCCAAGAAGAGCCCTCAGGGAAGACCTTGCCCCACTCTAAGCTCCCCAGTGCTTTGCATCGGAGCAACTGATCAGGCACTTAGCAAATACTACCTTGTATCCTTTTGTATTCTTCTGTTGTATTGTGAGGGCCTTGATTTCAGAGACAGGCAGTTGGTGCTTAATAAATGCTTGTAGATGATCATGCTATGTAGCACTTTACAATTTCTTTTGGTCAACATTAATTAGGCATCTCCTGTGTGCCTAATGCTCCACTAAGCACAAGTGAGGAGAAAAGATTAGCAAGTTCTGATGGACTCAGTCTAGCTGGAGGAATAGAAGTGCAAACAAAAAGTTATAATTCAACACTATCGATGCTAGAAAAGAGCTTGGAGAGAGTGTTGGAGAAGAGGCTACTGGTTTGTCCTTGGAAAGATAAAACAGACAACACAGAAGTATTCCATCTAACTCTTGGAGGAGAAAAGTCCAGGTGGGGAAGGGAAGATTTTCACACACTCTGATCAACTGTTCTTCACCACTTGCGAAGTAGGCAGGGAAGTTGCTATATCTCCACTATACATAAGAGGACACTGGGACAAAATATGTTAGAGCCTTGCCCAGGGGGCTGATGGCTAGAAAGAAAAATGAAGTGGCCCAGAAGCTAAACTTCTGGCTTCTAATCCAGCTCTCTTTCTACTATACTTCACTGCCTTTCTAAGTAACGTTGATGTTCACAGAATCTGCCCTGGAGGAGGTCAGGTGTTTCTTATTTCCTTAGTTAAAATGAGTCAAGCAATCCAATTCATTTAATTTATTGCATTTTTCCCTTCCATTTTTCATGGTTCTATCATTTATGAGGCCAAATTCTCGGTAATTCCCCTTCCAGGAATCTTCCCTAAGGAAATCATCAGAGAGGCAGACATCGGTTTATGTACAAAAACTTTCACTGCAGAGCTATTTATAATAACAGAAAATAGGAAAAATCTAAATTACCAACAAAAACAGACTATTGGGCAGCTCTAGCAACTTTCCATATAATTTTAATGATATTAAAAAATGCTTACAATTAATGTTATTGAAAAAACAAGGATAAGAGCTGAGATTGCAGTTTTATTGTGAATACATGCCCATATATGCATAGAAAAGAGAGACGGGCACTCAGCGAGATGTTTGCAATGGCCATCTTTGTATTATTTACTTTGAATTTTCTGCCTTTTTCATAGTGAATATTTTGTCATCAGAAAAATAGAATAAAATTGTTTAATAGAATGCAAACATCATCAAGAAGTCAATATAACAGATTGGATTCCATAACCATGCCTCACTCAATACTTTTTCCCCATAGGCCCCACTATTTAAGGACAGGGTCCGTGCCTTCTCCCAGTCTCCTGTCACTCAGCGCAAGGTCTGGCTCATGCTAGATATACATGTATTGGAATGGGTGGGCAGACGAGCAAGAAAATGAATGAATTGCTGAGAGGATAGGCAGCAAAATTATCACACTCAGAATGTCACCAGTCTATAATCAGGTCCCTTAGCCTGGGACATGGCCAGTCACCTCAGAGGAGGCCACATCTCATTATGAAGCCAGGTCCCAGCGATCACAGTTACCCCAAACGTGACCCAACCATCTTACTCAGACCCACTGAAAACTTGTCCTGAGCCCAGGCACAACCACTGACACCCAGTCGATCCCAGTGGTATTGCAACAGTCAGTGGGAGTCGAGAGTCCTTTAGGACCAGAGATGGGGGCCCTCTGGAGCTGGTGTAAGCACAGGGGCCCCCACTTGATGGCCTCTACTGCCATAGTCCAGGCGGGTGGGAGCAGCTCTTCATCGTGAGCTACAGCCAATCAGCAGTATCTGCTCCCTCAGCTTCTCCAGGCACCATGGAGTTCCTCCTTTCTTTGGATGTGGGCTCCTGCCCTCTTTGGGCTTCTTGTTTTACAGATTGGCTTGACTCTCTCTTTGGGCTAGAATTTTCATGCTGAAGTCCTCCCATACTGAACCTTCAGGCTTTTCAGGAAGCCACAGAGCCCCAGGTCCGCAGACACTCTGTTGTGCTCCCACCCTCCAGGCACCGAGGCAGATTGGAGCAGCCTGAAGCAGCAAAGGCATTTAAATATATATAATCGCCAAAGTGCAAAGGCCAGGAAATTCTGGAGGCCCATAAATTCGTTTGAAGGAAGAAAAAAGAGCAAGGGTGGCCTCCTCATATTGTGATAAATAAGAATCTTCAGTTCAATATGGTGATCTTGTTCTGGTCATATAAAAAATATTTTTTAAAAAAATCTATAAGGAACAAGTTCTCAGATGTCACTTCATAGGAAAATTCAGATGTAAGACTCTTTATTGAGATACGGAGACTATGTTTCCATTTAGGGATGGAGACAGAAGCCATGGTAGGTGGACATCTGGCCATGTCAAGCCCTGTCAGAGGCATATCTAAGGAGAGAGTGAGGGGACAAGGTATCAGCACATGGAGGAGGGGGCCTGTTAGCTAAACTTGTCCCTTTCTAAGCACGATAGCATTGGCATGCAATCTGGAAGGGTAGGTGTTTAGCTGAGCAGAAATGTACCTGGTTGTCGAGTCCCAGAAAATCAGCAGCCTGAAGAGTATGAGTCATCCATGTTGTCTGATGTGGTAATAACAGGGTGCACTGGAGCACGTACTGTGGCCAGGCACTGTTCCCAGTGCTTTACATGGATAACCTTACTTAATCCTAACAACGCTCCTATGACGTGACTGCTAATATTTTACAGCTAAGGAATCTGAAGCATAGAAAGATGACATGATTTGCCCAGCATGCCCACCTAGGAAGTGGTGAAGCTGGACCTTGATCCCAGAGCCGTCACTCTTAACCTGTACGCTGCAGACACACACACGGATTTCATGGGACGCCAAAATCAGGTGCCTTGTCTTTTCTCCTATTATGTGAAAATGTCACCCAAACTCATTTTCTTACCTTCCCAAGCCTAGCCTGAAGCAATTTTACGACCCCTGCTCTAGTTCCATCTCACCCCAAATATTCCAGTTGCAAATCCCCAAAGCCACATTCTGGTCCTGGGCTTCTCCTTCTTTATGTGAAAGCTCCAGGCCCAGAAGTTCACTCTTAGTGGGATATAACTAGGATCTCTAAGCCCAGAGCTGGTGGCGCTTGGGCACCTGGATTTTTATTTTGTTTTATTTTGTTTTGTTTTGTCTTGGCAATTGTGCAGCAATGTGGAGAAGCAGATGAGCCCTGGATCAGGACTCAGGAAACCCCAACTCTATTAACAGCTAACCACAAGATTCTAATTTCTAAAATAAAGAATTATTCTCAGTAATATCCAGAACATTAGTAAATTGTGTTTCAGTGGTGTCTTTCCAGAAGCAAGAGACTGGTCATCCTTCCTTTTGTAACTGTCATGCTTTCCCAGGGAGCTTGGCGGTCAGTCTTCAGGCACAGACGAGACACAAGGAGATTTACTTTTGGTAACTGGCCATTTGTATACACAAGGGTCTATGGTCTCCTTTGAGGCATTAAAAAAAGAAAACCTTAACACTGACAGTGAATGCATCTTTGCCAAATCTCTCAGGGGAGGTTTTGATTTACAGGTTTGAATTCATTCTCAATTCAGAACAACTTGTTCTTCCTTTCTTTTCAGGATACTGCAGTAGAGAATTCTAGAACAGCTCACAGCCATTCAGCAAACATAAAAATGGCATGAGATTAAATGACTAACCCTTTCATTTTATTTTTTTTTATTTTTATTTTTTTTTAAAGATTTTATTTATTTATTCATTCATTTATCCCCCCCTTGCTGCTTGTGCTCGCTGGGTCAGCTAACCGCGCCGTGTGGGTGGGCGGGCTTGCCTTCACCAGGAGGCCCCGGGAACCGAACCCGGGGCCTCCCATATGGTAAACGGGAGCCCTACTGATTGAGCCACAGCCGCTTCCCCAAACCCTTTTAAATCATTGAGTCTTTCCTGGGACTTAGCTTTGAGAAAGGTAAATATTTGCAGTTTATCTATTCTGTGCATTAAACAGCATTAGAAAAAGCACCAAAGAGCAAAATCAGCTTCTGGGAGGCAGATAGTGAGGTGCCTAGAGGCTTTGAAAAGCTGAGTTGGAGCCAAGGGAACATGCTTAGTTAGGGAAACCACCTGTCACAGAGGTAGGCAACAGCTGTGGTTTCACTTTGATGCACCCTCATGGCTTTGGGATGTTGCCAGTCCTTCCTTAGGTTGGCAGGATTAATGCAATGAATCTAATCCTCTTTCAGACTATGCTGGGCTGACCCAAACCAAAGGGAGGGAAAAAATCTGGTGGCTTGGCAGCCAGTGAGGTGGGTGGGTGTTAGTGTTCTGTCTTTCCTGGCTAGCTGGTTTCTCGTTTCAGGAAATCCTCCTTCCAAGAGCAGCAAGAACTCCCCAGGAGGCCACCCCTGCATGTGACCGTGGCTCCCTAGATCGGACGCATCCCTGTGAGAATCTGAGTCAGAAGCAAGCTGTGTGAAGAAACAGGTGTGGTGGAGGGCTTCTGTGGGCCTGGCTGCTGAAGAGGCAGCACGTTTTGGGGTAAACAGTGGCAGTAGCTTGTGCATCATCGGCTAGAATGGTGGGGCGGAAGCAGCAACCCTAGATCAGGCCAATTGGACGAAGGATTCTGGGTAAGAGTCCTGCAAATGCACCCCAGAATCTATTTCTGAGCCATCCCTAATCTAATATCCGTTAATAGATCTTTCTGTTTAAAGTAAGTAGAGTGGGTTCTTGTTTGCAACCGAGAACCCTGATAAGTATTATTTTCTCCATTTTACAGACAAAGGAACTCAGGTGTAGAGAGAACTTACCATTGGTCATAAAGCTAGTGAATGGTAGAGCAAGGGTTCACACCCAAAGCCTGGGCTCTTAACCACTATGTGGCGCTAATTCTTCATACGGCATCAGAGAGCCCACCAAACCATCCTCTGCTGCATCATAATTCTGTCCTGGATATCTGTTTGGCTTTTCCTTGACTAACATCTTTCCTTTTTGGGAACTGCCTCGTGCACCTGGTGGAATTTTCAGTCACGTGCCTAGACTCCCCAGCGAGGAGGAGGCATGTGATTCAGGCTGGCCAAGCACCGTGATTGGTCCACTGAGTCTACCAGGTTAGCTCCCTTTGGAGAACTAACATGCAGGCTGAGAAAGAGGGTCTCTCCTTCTGAGACCGTGTTCACCATGTAAGCTAACAGGGACCATTTTTCACTCATGCAGAGAGAGCCTACTTGAGTAAGAAGGATGCCAACATAGAAAAAAGCAGAGCTGAGAGACAGTCCTGATGCAATTTGAACCCCTGGATCTAGCCATTCCTGGAGGCCAAGTTAGCTAATAATTCTTCCTTTTACCTAGGCTAGTTTGGGTTCTGAGTGGTTTTCTGTCCCTAGACATAGAAATAATTACAAAGATACTTCATAAAGCAGAAAGAGAGGCAGGCTTGAGCCATACTATTTTATTTATTTATTATTATTATTTTTTAAAGATTTATTTATTTACTTTATCCATTTTAACCCCCCCTTCCCATTTGCTGTTTTTGTGTCCATTCGCTGGGCAATTCTCTGTGTTTGTTTCCTGCCATCTCTTCTCATCCTCCTCCTCCAGTCTTCACCAGGATTCGATCCTGGAGACCTCTGATGTAGGAGAGAGGTGTTCTGCCACCTGCACCACCTCGGTTCCTGGCTTTTGGAGCATCTCGTCTTTTCTCTCCCCTGCGTCTCTCTCCTGTTACGTCATCATCTTGCTGCATGGCTCCCTGGGCCTGGCGGCTCACCAGCACACAGAGCCTGGCAGCCCATGCGCCTTCTATATATATATATATATTATTTTTTATTTTTTTATTTTTTAAAATTTTACTGGGAGGTCTCGAGGATTGAACCCAGGTCCCTCCATATGGCAGACGGACGCCCAACCATTTGAGCCACATCCGCCCCCGTGAGCCATACTATTTAAAAAAATTTTTTTTCTTTAAAGATACTTAGATTACTTAAATGTTACACAAAAAATATAGGGATTCCCATATGCCCCACCTCCTACAACTCCCACACCCTCCCACATAAACCTCCTTCATTAGTGTGGCACATTCATTGCAATTGATAAATGCATCCTGGGGCTTTGCCATTAAGCATGGACCATAGTTCACATTGTAGACCACACTCTCTCCCACATAGTGCTGCATGTTATATGATGATATCAAATGACCTATATCTGTTATTGCAATGTCACTCAGGACAATTCCCAAGTCCCGAAAAAGCCCCTGTATTACAGCTGCTTTTCTCTCTCCCTGCCCCCAGAGCCTCCAGTGGCCACTGGCTCCACACCAATGTTGTAATTTCTTCCATTGCTAGAATTACAATATGTCTACAGTAGAATACCACTAAATCCACTCTAGTCCATAGCTCTTCCCCCCATCCTGAGGAGTCTGGGATGGTGATGTCCACTCCACCTCTGATTGAGAGGGGGCTTATATCCCGTGGGGAAGATGGATGGGATTATCCTGCCTGCAGCTGCAGACTCTCTCCATTCCTTGGCATGGCCGTTATCCATCATCATTTCCCCGCCAGTTGTCCTGAGTGAGTCCAGTGAGCTGTAGAGTAGGAGTTGCTGCTCTACCAAGGTTCCATTGAGCCATACTATTTGACCACCAGCTGTTGCCTGTCTCTGTAACTTCTTGTGGAGCCTTCCACTCTGACCCAAATAACTCTGCACCAGGGACCATCTCTCTCCTATTATTTATTTTCCATTCCTATTCACAATGGAGGCCACATGGAGCAGGGATTACTGCTGCAACCATCCACTCTACATAGAACTTATGCATCCAGCCATGCCTGGCTCTCAGATGAAAAAGCATGATCAACCCTTGCCATAGACACACGTATGAAATTCTAGGATGTCTTTACAATATTTGGCAGCACCAAAAGTAACATAAAATACTGCAGATGATGCAACATTATACATTTTTTAGAAATATAAACTACCTTTTAGGACACTATGGACTTTATCTCCTCCAACATTGCTGTTATACAAAAGATAGGAGCATGGGCATGCATTTAAATAGCACAGAATCAAAACTATGCACTTACTTGAATCTAATCCAGAGGAAACATCAGACAACCAGGAATTGAGGGTCAGTCTATAAAGTAACTGACCAGCATTTTTCAAAAATGTTGATGTTGAAGACTAACAAAGACATGACCACTAAATGCAGTGTAACCGTTGGCCAATTTGATGTAATTATGAATTCCAAAAATATAATTGGATCATGCTTGTAAACTGATCTGTTAATCTGGGCATGATTAAGTTAGGATTAGGGCATTGAGCCCCGCCCCTTGGTGGGTGGGGAATCGAATAAAAAAGGCAAGGCAAAGGACAGTTGAAGCAGTCTTTTGAGAAGCAGTTTGATGTTGGAAAGAAGGCCCCAGGAGAAGAGAAGCGAGCCGTTCGCCTGATCGTCTACAGCTGACCTTGTGGAGGAAACAGGAGCTAAGCCCGGAGAGAAACGCAGCCCCGGGAAGAGAGGAACCCCAGAAGCCTGAACCCTGAGCAAACGCCGGCAGCTGTCTTGCTCTAACACGTGGACTGTGGTGAGAGAAGAAACTTAACACGTTATGGCCTGGTATCTGTGGACGTCTACTCCAAATAAATACCCTTTATGAAGACCATCCATTTTTGTTATTTCACATTAGCATCCCTTTGGCTGACTAATACATGCAGTATACATGCAATATTTGATCTGAACTGGCTCCTGTACCAGGAAAAAAATGCTATAAAAATGCTATATCATTGAGTCAATGGAATAAAAAATTGGATTATAGACTGCAGGGAGATAAAAGTATTTCATCATTGTTGTTTCCTAAATATGATGATAAACATAGTTGTAACAGAGAATATCTTTGTTATTAGGAAATAAGAACCTTGAGTATTAAGGACATGTGCTTGCAACCTATTCAAAGGTTCAAAAATAATAATAATAATAATTATAAGTATATATGTAGAAAAAGAGAATAATCAAGCACATGTGGCCAATGTTCAAAACTGGTAAATCAGGATAAACGGTTTACTGAAGTTCTTTTTCTTTAAAAAAAAAATTTTTTTTTTTAAGTAGAGAAGTTGTGGGTTTACAGTACAATCATGCATAAAAGATAGGATTCCCATATACCACCCTGTCACCAACTCCTTGCATTGGTGTGGAACATTTGTTATAATTGATGATAGCACATTTTTATAATTATGCTATTTATAAAGTCTTTGGTTTAACTTTGGGTTCTCTGTTTGTGTAGTGTGGTTCCATGGATTTTTTTAAAAAATTTATTCTGCTGTGAATATTCTCACTGTCCTGATTTTGTGATAATCAGGGCAGGCTAAACATTTGCTATATTAAGACTATACAGTGTCCCCAGACCTAGTTTTTTCCCCCTAGGTCTGGTTTTTAAAATGCTGGTGATAAATCAAGTCTGATTTATTATATGAGCATCCTGTGTGGGAAATGGCTGTAATTCTAGATATCTCTGATCAACCTTAAGAAATACAGCAATTGCAAAAACTTTGAAAATAACCAGTGTTAATGTTGCAGAGTTATGTCGAAAGAAGGGAAATTTTGTGATTACCAGTTGCCATTAAATGAATTGTAATATTATTCTGTTTTATTTTCTAGGTGATTCTGATATCATTAGCAGCATGCCAGAACAGACTGGTAAAAAGTAAATCATATAAAATTTTTCTTTAATGAAACTGGCCAGTTTCAGAATTAAAAATATTTATTCTGTTACCATATATACAAGCTAACTTTTCCCCTTTTAATCATATTCAGATATATATATTTCAGTGCTTTTAATTGTGTTCACAATATTGTGCTACCATCACCACCATCCATTATGTAAACATTTCCATCATTTCTACTGGAGTTCTTTTAATTTATAACTTTTTTATAAGTTTGAAATTATTTCAGAATAGAAAGTTTTCTTTAAAAAGAGTAAGCCAGTCTTTCTAGTTTCTTCCAACTCTCATGATTATGTCAAAGAGAAAGTATCAGTTTGGGACTTATATATCTTTGACACTTTTCTAGCACTTGCAAATCTCCCTTTTTAATAAAAAGAGCACAAGCCTCAGGCTCAGTCATTGGCAAGCAGCAGTTACTAGCTAGAACTTAATAACATGGTTTTAGTTTCACTGTATTTATTTTTGCATTTACTTTCTATTTATGGTGTCCCTTTTCTTGCATGGAAAGGTATAAAAATACCCTTTAAATAAATTTATATAATTAAAAATGAGTTAATTTAAAGAAAAATATTAATATAATACAGGTAGTATTTGGATGATAAAAACATGGCCTTTAGGGAAGCGGCTGTAGCTTGAGCTCCTGCTTAGCAAGTACAAGGTCCCAGGTTCAATTCCCAGTTCCTCCTTTAAAAAAAGTATACCTATAAATCTATATATCTATGTATTTATGTATCTATGTATCTATATATCCATATCCAAATCCATATCCTTTAATCACAATTGCCCTCATGATGGAGACTGGGCCAGAAGGGAGATGAGTGCACTTCCCAGTCCATCCATGGCTGGTCCCACCACAAGGCACAGCTGTGAGACCCAAGCCTCAGGCACGCTATCAGCCAGCTCTACAATAAGAAAGGCAGCTCAGAGTGGCGTCGCCTGCTATTGTTACACACACAGGCAACCTAGTTACCCATTTTGAAAGTGGGGCAACGCACAGTAAAATCCTGTTAGCCTTGGCCTTTGAGTACTGAAAATAGTTTTGTTTCTTATTTTTTAACTTCCACAACAGCCAGTGGAACAGAGTGAGTCATTCCTATATATATTATAGACAAAATCAAAACCTTCTTTTTTTAAAAGCATCTATATGATTCTAGAATCCTGGAAGCTTGAATGGACATCAAGCTCAATCTTGTAATTAGTTTCAGAAATAGTTGAGGCGAGCAAAGCCAGGCCTGAGACACTGGCCCAGTATCTCAACTCTCACGCTTATGATTCCTAAAGCTGACAGATAAAATATTTTCCTTTTTCTCTCACTCTCTTGCACTCATTCCACTCCGTTTTCCACAAATCTGTAGTTGGATTTTATTTGGCCTTCAAGAGAAAAATTAGAATTGCTGGGGCAAGTGCTAATGCGTGTGTCTGATCTAGCCTATCCACTCCTGTCAGGGAATTCAACTCGTTAACATCACAGCGAGATGAGAATTCCCTGTGCTTAAAAGGGTGCCCGAGGAGGGCATTTTACAACTTTCTTAGATTCACTCCAGAGCTTAACCATCTTACTGGCAGAACAGTCTTCCTTCTGCTAATCAAATCCCCCTGAGCAAGAGTGTATGTCTATCTCCTTGTTCCAGCCTCTGAGGACAGCAAACGACCTCTGGTCTTTGTAAAATAATCTTTATGTGTCTGAAGATAATTAATCCTCCCCTTGACTATCTCTTCCCAAAGTGAAATTGCCCCAGTTTCTTCCATCTTTGTGCAAAAGTAACACTTTTCAATCTATTCATCAGCTTCATGGCTTAACTTCATGTTGTTTTTTCCTATCACTCCTAAGTTATTAAATCCAGAACAGAGCATGGTATTTTGAGGGTGTGTGGTCAGTGCAAAAAGCCTCAACAATCCTGCTTCATCTAAGAGGGTCAAGCCTCCTACAGTACTCTGGGGAACCCCTGAACTCTCCAGGCCCTAACAGATCTGTTCTGGAGCCCTTGGGATCCTAAACATTTCTTTGGTTGGTCAAGTTCCACCCACACAACATTTTAGGTTAGAGGTGGTGTAGGAAGGACCTCAGAGAAACACTCTCTAACTCCTTAAGTGAAAATTCCTGTTGAGTCCTATCCTAACTTGGTGGTCTAGAGGACTGCTAAAAGGTTGATCAGGTCCTAAAGCCCCCTGAGGATCAAATCACCTTCTCGGGGAAATCAGATGTGCAGATCATTCTGCGACTTGTCAAAGTCTTACCAAATTAACCCAATTATCTGAGGCTGCTATGTGGCATGCTTTTAGGGACCCTAAGAAATCACAAGGAGATTCCCCTCTTCCTACTATGGGAGAAACTCTACACTGTACCCTAAAATTTCAATTTATTGAACACAGGTAAGCCTCATTTAGCTCATCTGTGTAAGAGTCTTTGCCTGCCCAATTTGTAGTAGTTTGAGAATGAGATAACAAACCTGACACTCTGAAAACTGAAAAACGGAGAGAGAACAAAGGAAGGTGGGCGTAAAGGGTGCTTTGAAGCAGACTCAGGACTGTCCCACTCCCTGTTCAGGATCTGCCTGACGCACCTTGGCAGGCCGAAGAAGTCAGCTCCAAAGTTCCCAGGCTCCCTTGGAGATAGCAGGGAGGTCATCAAAGGGCTCCATAATTGGACAATCAACCCAAATAGAGGGAAAATGATTCTCTAAACAAGGTTTTAGGTTGCTCATTGGAGACCAGTGAATCCAGATGTCTCACTTTATAATAGAGAAACTAGGGCCCAGAGAAGGCAACTGTCCTAAAGTCAGACAACCATAAAGTGGTAGCAGAGCCAGGGCTAAGTCTGGCCTCTCTTTCCTTGGCCATTTTGACCTCTTTTGAATGTACTAGAGCATCAGACTACTAAGAGAATGGGGGAAAATCCTTCTTCTCTCTACTTAGACATGTGTGATAGATGGGAAGGTCAATGGTCATTTTCTGGTTCAGCTCACATGGTGAAGGCAGTGTGGGTAAGTGGGAGGCAGGGCTGAACAGCGTGTGTGTACATTTCAACTTCTTTCTTTGCATTTTGGTTACATTTAACAATGTGTTACCTCTTCGCAGAGTAGTTTATATCATTGCAGGATGCCAAGAATGACATCAACATCTATTAAAACCTAATGTTTCACATTCTCAACTGTAAACATTAACATTGCTTAGTTTCCAGATATAAACTCAAAGTCATTCTCAAGTTGGATGGTTTCTTTCCAAGAAAGTTGGTGTAACTGTAATGAAATTTACCTAATTAATCTCCTTAAGGAGAAAGAAATCCAATGATGACTGTTAATAAAGACCTCAGTGTTCTTCTTGTAATCAGAGCAAGGCAATCTCTGGATTCATTTTGGTAGAGACCATGACTTTCCAAATAAATCTTAGTAAAACTCTGCAGACAGGGCACTTGAGCTGTTTCCCCACTTGGCTGACTTCCTTTCAGCCTAAGTGAGGCCTGTGTAAAATTCTCTAGAACCTCTGGGAGTATTTATATTCACTTGTGACCTTGAACCCTCATGTTCAGAGTCACTGTTCTTGATGTCAAGAATTTGAATAAAAGGTAAACATGGACAAGTCATTGATGGAAACTCTTGATTTGCCATATTTCAAAGCCATCCCCTTGCTGGACATCAGGTGGAGCTGCAGGCATTCACTCACCACTTGATACCTACACAACATTTTGGTTGCACCAAGCAGTAAGTATAGAGAAGCGTAGCAATCCTCCCACCCTCTACCTCTGCCAGGGCCTCCCTGAACACCACTGGAGCTGTCCATGTAGATATAACCAAGAATTTCTCCTTTCAAAAGTGTACAGAGTGTCACGGCAGGATAAGGGAAACCACACTGGGGAGAAAAAAGAACATTCCCTCTGCCTCCTGGTCCTGAGTTTGAGAGGAGTTCAAGAGAGCAGGAGAAGACATGGTACATAGAGAAGAGCCTTCTGAAGGTTAGCCACCTTCTGCGAAGATGTTGAAGGTGTGGTGGAGTTTATCAACCCTGGAACTGCGGATACGACCAACATAAAGGGAAGGGCTGGAATGGAGCTTTGGGAGGTTGGGTCAGAACCTTGTGGGGATGAGGATATGGAAGAGTTTTGGGGGTATGGCAGTTTGAGGCTTTTATAGACCTTAGTAAAGATTATGTCCTTAGATCTTATCCATTCCTGTGGGTGCAGACCTATTGTAAGTGGGAACTTCTTTTGATTAGATTCCTTTAGTAAGGCGTGGCCCAGAGTGAGTCTTAATCCTCTTACTAGAGTTCTTTATAAATGGGACAAATACACAGAGAGAAGGGCATGGGAACAAAGAAGCCACAGAAGCTGAGAGAGAAAGCCACAGACGGAGCAGCCAGAAGCTGAAAGCAAATGAGCCCAGAGGAGAAAGTGAAGATGGGTAGATGCCACCACGTGCAGAGGGGTCTGGGATCGCCCACAGCCATCTTCGACGAGGGAGCAAGGCCTGATGATGCCTTGATTTGGACAGTTTTCTCAGCCTCAGAACTGTAAGACTGCAGGCCAATAAACTCCCACTGTAGAAGCCAATCCATTTCTGATATATTGTTTTCAGCTACTTTTAGCAAACTAAAACAGGAGGGTATAGAAAAAACTTTAGAATATGGCAGGAATCCAGTTTCCAAAATTGGAGAAGCTGGTCATAGAGAGATAGAGAGCCAAGGGTAGCTTGATTCTTAGTCCCCAACTGCTGAGCTGGGTCCGTTAAGCCCTTACTGATTGAGGACACAGCCCAGGCTGGGAAGTAAGGTGGAGCTGGGTGTGAAAATGTCACATGGGATAAAGGATGTCAAGGCAGGTAACATGCTAGGCCTGGCACTATCTCAGCAGAGAAGGCCATAAATAGTCCCGGGAGGCCAGTGGCCTGAGTGGAATTTTCAAGAACAGAATCCTCCACCCACAGCCGCACCCTATCCATGGAAAACTATTGTTCAGGCCTGGAGATGACATTCTAGGGAAGTTTAGCCCTAAAGTTCATGGAAGTCGGATCTATGCTCTGCCACCCCCACTACCCTTGTAAGGGTCTGAAATCTGAGACTGGGCTCAGCCTTCTTCATTATAATTTATGACTAGATAGAGATATCATAATATAATTATGATTTGGTTGTTCATGTCCCATACTGGATTGTAAGCTCCATGAGGGTAACAAACAGGTCTATTTCTAAGGATCAATTTCTAGCACAATGTGGACACAGAGTTGGCGCTCAATAAATTTTTGATGAATGAATGAATGAATGAATGTGGCAGAGAGCATTCCTATTCTCATTTGTTCTTTTTCCT
Source organism: Tolypeutes matacus (assembly GCA_026826555.1). Lineage (NCBI taxonomy): Eukaryota > Metazoa > Chordata > Mammalia > Cingulata > Chlamyphoridae > Tolypeutes > Tolypeutes matacus. The sequence continues at coordinate 21,563,963 of JAKSZT010054487.1, forward strand.
CCTTGCCCATAACACATTCCTGCCCCCAGTGACTTTGAGCTTGGCTACGTGACTTGCTGTGGCCAATGGAATACAAATGGACAGGACACAGGCTATTTCTTTTTTTTTTTTTTTTTTTTTTAAGATTTTATTTATTTATTCATTTATCCCCCCCTTGCTGCTTGTGCTCGCTGGGTCAGCTAACCACGCCGTGCGGGCAGGCTTGCCTTCACCAGGAGGACCTGGGAACTGAACCCGGGGGCCTCCCACCTGGTAAATGGGAGCCCTACTGATTGAGCCACAGCCGCTTCCCAACACAGGCTATTTCTGAGCAACCGCTTGAAATGAGACTCCATGGCTTGGCTCAGCCTCTTGTGCTTCTGCTCTGTGCCACAAGAATAGCATGCTCCAGATAGGACCTGCTCCTCTAGCCTGGGTCCCAGAAAGAGAAGACACGAGAAGATTCAGGAAGCAGACCACAGTCCACCCATACAGCATGGAGCAAAGTGCAACCAGCCCACTGCTCCTGTGTAGCACGATGCAGAAATGAATGTTTGTTGTCCTAAATCACTTGGATTGGGGGCTGTTGGTTACCACGGCCAAAGCCCAGAGATCGAAGGACTAACGTATCTCCCACTTAATCTCACCCAGGTGCGTCTTGCCAAAGCTGAGCGCCATTGGCAAATGTACCTGCCTTGCCACAGTACCATCTAGAGAGAAGCCTTTCAGCTGTCCTCTCCAGCAGAACGTACAGAGCTTTTACAACCCCAGAGAAACCTAACAGTTAACTCTCAACGCTGCGAAAAGTGGCCTGAAAGCAAGTTTACATATCGTATTTAAACATTTACACAGTTTTAAAATAAACACAAGCCTGCAGCCAGCTCCTGCCCCTCCCCTCCTTACCTGCCTGTGAAGCACGCCACACTCTGGTTCTTCAAAAAGCCAGTGTGTTTCTCAGGCACTTGAGGTGGTGTTTTGTCTCGAATCTGTAAGTGATATGATTTAAAGAAATTTCAAGGTCTTCTCCCTCTGCACCAGTCTTCAATTTATCTTGGTAAAAACTTTGGGAATAAAATGTGCAAAAAGCCTGGAAACAGTGTAATCTATGCTTGATTCCGTTGCTAATACCTGATGCTGTGTAGATGATAAATTTTTTAGGAAAAGTGAAAAAAAAAATGCAATTAGATCTATGATATACTAAATATTCGAACAGTTGGAAACAACTAAATTGTTCATACTGTTTTCAGAGTCTGGGATGACATTCATCCCCACAGCCTTGGCCTCCACCAGGGTGCTGATAATTCCAAATTCTACATTTCCAACCTTGACATTTCTCATAAAGTACAGGTCCTTATACCCACTTCACTTGATATTCCACAATGCTTCAAACTTACTTGTTTAAAATTAAACTTGGGCTATCCGTTTAAGCATTAGATCTTTCCCCTTCATTCCCCAAAATGACTAATGGCAGCCCATCTGTCCAATCGTCCAGACCAGAGACTGGGAGCCTTGGGGGTGTCCTCCTCTCCCCTAGCCCCTATATCCGTCTGGCCCCGAGTGCTACCCCTAATCCTTTGTAGAATAAAACTGGCTACAAACAGTTCATACATACTTATATAAATAAAGGTCCTATTTATAATACGTTCAACATTTCTCTAAACCTTCTTCCCTCCAACCAGCTCAGCATTTCCCACCCTAGTTCACCTTGACTATCACAGAAACCTCCTCACTGGGCTCGGTATCCCAGGCTAGCCACTGCCCTGCTTGCCCATAGTCCATCCATCACAGCAGAGTCCCTCGTCCTCAACCCCCAACCTAACGACATTGCTCCCTTCCTGAAAAGCCTTCTGTGGCTTGCCATCTGCTACATAAAGACAGTATCATTGATTGGCACATGGAGACCTTTGGGACTTTGCCCCTGCTAACTTTCCAAACTTATTTCCCACAAACCCAATAGCCATTCCAATCCCAGCTGTTTGAACACACTGTTTTCTTTTTCCCTGGGAATACTTGTCTCGCAGACCCCAACTTATCTTTCATGACATAGTCCCAAGGATCTGTTGCCTGTGAAGGCTACCCCAGCCCCCAGGCTGCATTAGGCAGCCTCCCCCCAAAACTGTACACAGCTCTGTTACAGCCTAGTGGCATGGCTTATAATGGTGTGTTTACATGTTTGCCTCCTCCGTCAGACTGAGAGCTCGGAAGGTGGCACACCTTCTCTCTATCCTCTGGGCCAGTGTATGTGTTCTATAAATGTCTGCTGAATAAATGGAAGAAAGAATGAATGAATATCAGAATAAATTCGATAGCCATAGCCTAAGCACTCTTAAGTGGCTAAACAGCAGCACATTAATTTTAATATCTGTTGATGAAAATCGAAATGGGAACCAACAAGGCAGATTTTTTTAAAGCAACAATCTTCTAAATAGAAGTACAAAAAAATTATACTATCCCTGCATTATTTCCATAGGGACAATGACATTTGCTATAGAACTAGAACATGAGGATACTATATGCTGACATAGCCTTGATGTCCCTATGCAATGATATTAAAGGTGGAGTATTAGGGATGAGGGTGTTTAGAACCTAAACTTTTTTTTTCTTTTTAGTGAAAAAATCATAAAGGTTATTTTGCATCCATGCAGAGTTTCTCCCAGACTTCTTCTTTTTTTTTTTTTACAGATGGCATAGTCATTAAAAGCATGGAGTTTGGAGCCAAAACTCTATATTTGAATCTCAGCTCCAGCACTTACTTGCTCTGTGACTTTAGGCAAGTAAGTTAATCTCTGTACCTCAAATTTCCCATCTGAAAAATTAGTGTACTAATAGTACCTACCTTATAGTTAGTTTATTATAAGGATTAACTTAATTAATGTCGATAAAGCACTTATGACAGTTCCTGGCATATTGTAAGCGCATTTAAGCCATAGATCCTCTCTCTCCAAATACTATAACACATTTTCCAAGTATGGGAGCTGGTTAGACCCACTTGAAGTGGCATTTCTTTTACATAATCAAGGATTATTTTTGCATTTCTAGGATACCTCATCATTAATTATTGTCTAGAGCTTTTTAAAAAGCCACACAATTCTCACGATATGTATATGGAGATTTAAGGAAACAGACACAAGATATAGAGCTTCCACGTGTTTATCTTAGCTCCATGCCTTAACTAGCTCGCGGCTTTTGTTGAGGGATCAATCGAGAAAGCGCGATCGCAGTGACTGCGGAGCCGGGAGCCCAGGAGGCGCCCCTTGACGAGTGTGTCCAGTGTGACTGCGCCATCTAGTGGACACAGCGCTCAGCCTCCGTGGGAGGCCGGCGAGGACAGGGTTTAGCCTTAATTCATTCTGATCCCTCCTGGCCAGCTCCTGGATCATCTCCTAACATTTTTCCCTTGATGTGTATCATCACAGCGCTAATTACCTGGGATGCTGGGAATCTCTCTTATGGGTCAACAGCTCTACTGGTGAATTCAGCCCCGCCGTCCTGCCACAGCTGTTTTTGCAAAACCAGATGGAAAGAAAGGAATGAAAATGGACACTGTGGTGCTTATGAGAGCAAGGAAGACGCTAGCCAACATATTCAGACATATGTTTTTTTTTTGTTTTGTTTTTTACCGGGAGGTCCCGGGGAACGAACCCAGGTCCCTCCATATGGGAGACGGACACCCAACCAGTTGAGCCACATCCGGCACCCCCAGACATATGTTTTTTTTTGTTTTTTTTAAAGATTTTATTTATTTATTCATTTATCCCCCCCCTTGCTGCTTGTGCTCGCTGGATCAGCTAACCACGCCGTGCGGGCGGGCTTGCCTCCACCAGGAGGCCCCGGGAATCGAACCCGGGGCCTCCCATATGGTAAACGGGAGCCCTACTGATTGAGCCACAGCTGCTTCCCTCAGACATATGTTTTAATAAGAATCTACCAAACAAAGCTGCCGGCAAAACGAGCCAATACCTAATAATTCTGACCCTGCTTCTGGCCTCAGTGCGTCTTGGCCCAGCAAAGCCTGGGGTTTGCAGGGGCTGCGCTGACTGAAGGCTGAATCCCACTTTACTGGAATGTTTTTAGAAGAGACCAACTGCTCCATGTAGGTGATTAAAGCCTTATCCCAGGGGCAAGTCAGCTCTCCCCCGCCAATAACCGAGCTCTGGCATTCGGGCAAGGGGTATTGAGTGCCATAACGGATAGTCTCCACATAAAAACCCAATCAAAGGCAAGGTTTGCCTTTGAGGGGTGCTTGGAGGCCAATAATCCATCTACTCTTTACTCCCTTTTCAAAATTCCTGGCCACCGTGGACCAATATTAAACTTGAAAGACAATGGGTTTGGAGTCAACAATGAACTGAAATCAACAAACCCTGGCAACTGTCAGGATTAACCAGTGAGATGGCCACAACTTAACCTAGCTTTGTCTCATCCAGAATGTGGCTTCTTCCGTGATCAGTTTATTTCACTGTTCATTATGAAATTTTGTATTATTATCAGAAAGAATGAAGTTTCTGGAATGCTATTTGTCCTAGACCACTTACTTTTTCATGAAAAACAAATTCTGAATCAAGAAGAGGATTCAAGTAGGAAAGGTATATAAAATTATTTCAAAATACAAGTTTATTTTAGAAAGTGAGGAAAGTCTAGGCACATACGTAGATTTTTTTCTTTCCCTTTTTGCTACTCCCAAAATCCACAGAGTTCAAGTCTTGTACCTTTTAAAAGCCAATTAGAGAAAAGAAACTGAGTCAAGTTACCCTTCCCTGAAAACGCTAAAAGAGGAGAGCTATTGAAATGTCCCATTTGTACTGCCGAGGTTTGCAGAGGGGAAGATCTTGCCCCATCTCTTTGAGGACCAGCTGTCCTGAGCCAGGCAGGATAGTTCAGGTCCTCTGATGGCTGGTGCTACCTGGACACAGGACCTGGTGAGTCTGGAGCTGAGAGAGCAGGACTTCAGGTCGCTCTCTCCACGTATCCCAACAAACCATGCAGGTTCCAGAGAGAGGTTAAGGTTACTCAAAAGTTAAATGGCAGAACTGGGATTCACGAACTGAATGCTCATATTCTTAACTTCGTTTCATTGCTTCTGCAATAGGAACCCATTTTTGGGAAATTCATTCATTCACGCAAAAAAATTTAAGCACCAACAGAATGGAAAGATGCCAAGGTGAACAAAATATGGCCTCTGCCCTCAATGAGTTTGTTATCGAATAGAGAAAATATACAAGAACATCAAGAGTTCCAAAGTATGGTGGTGAGTGCTTTTTAAGTAGATTCATATGCTATGAGTGAATGACAGAAGGAATCCAAGTCACCTCTGGCGAGTAGGGGAAGAATTCGATAAGAGATCTGAACAGAATCCCAACAGGCTGAATAGAAGTTAATTAGAAGAGAGAAAGGAAGTATTCTAGAAAGGCCCACAAACATGATAAATTTAGGGGACTGCAAAAAGTGGGACATGTTTAGAGCCTAGAGTATCTATGTATAAATTGTGTGTGTGAGCGTGTGCTGTTTTGGGGAGAGGGAAGTGTAGAGTAGAAGAGAAGGAGATGAGACTAGAGATACAGGATGCAGTCAAATCATAAGGAATTTGAATGCCATGCTAAAGGGTTAAAACTTTATCCTGGAGACAATGAGAAAGCCATTTGAAGATTTATTTTGATGTGATTTAATATGCATTTTACAAAGATCACTGTAGGTGCAGTGTGGAGCTTGAACTGAAGGGAGAAGGAGTCAAATTAGGATGATTTCAAAGAAGAAATAGCTTTTTCCCCCTAATTAAAGTTTGTTTCCATAGAAATCTACTACTAATAGGCATCTTTTATGGAAAGAGAGAGAAACAAGATGCCCTGGGCCAGCCAACCCTTGCGATAGTCACCATATCCACAATGATGCCAGCGGGGGCCTCACCGCCGCCTGTGGCTCCTCCACCCTGGCCACAGCTATTGGAGCAGGGATGGGCACCTGATCAGAGGCAACCCATCCAGGACCCAGGGTGCTACCTGTGGTGTGGCTTGGGGTAAAAATTCTGCTCATCGGGAATGACAATAACTTTGTAGAGTAATCAGATCCTTTTCTGGCAAATTTGAACTGGAGACATAGAAAAAGGGTTGAGGAGGTGAGGAAGGAGTACAAATTAAAAAATCTATTTGGAAAAGCAAAGACAGATGACCTGGATATGGTAAGGGGGTACTGGTGCTGCTGAGGGGTTACCAGAATGTCCTGGCCTCTAGACCTTTCAGTTCCCAAACTACATTCCATCCTTGGGGTGCTCCAGCTCTGCATGGGTGCTCCTGAGGCTGCACCCTGTGGCTGAGATCCCTTTGTCCTGGTTTCTATGGCATCCTGTCAACAATGCCCTATTATGTACAGAGTGAGCTTCCACTCCCGTAACCAAAGAAGGGCAACCCCCACACACTGGTATCTAGGAAGCCAGACCAAGGCTCAAATTTGTTGATGTTACTTAATCATCCCACATGCGGTTTCCTAATCCTATGTTGGGAAAGACAGTTATAGAGGAAGTCCTCTTCCTGGGATGCCGAGCTTATAGAAAGAAGGTATCACAGAAGCAGCCTGAGCAGGGTCAAGAAAATGTGGGGAAAAATATATATAATATATAGCATAGCTCCATGATAAACATTCCCAAACCTTTGCAAGTCCATAGATTTATGAAACTGGAAGTATTTATATAAACACTTGGCTTTTCCGAGATATGCATGCATCAAAAGCCAAGCTCTCAGTTATGCTGTATGATGCATTTATGGTGGATGCATATTAGCTATTTGTCAAAACCCATAGAACCCATACACAAAGAGTGAACCCTAACGTAAGCTATAGATGTTTGTTTCTAATAATGTATGAATGTTGGTCCATCAATCGTAACCAATGTACCATACTAATACAAGATGATAAGAGGGGAACTATGTGTTTATGTGGTATATGGCAACTCCGTTCTTTCTGTAAACCTAAAACTACTCTAAAAATAAAGTTTATCATTTAAAGAAGAAAGTAAAGCAAAAAAAAAAAATCAAAAAAGAAAAGGAAAAAAAAAAAAAGGGTGGAGCCCATTACAAGAGCAACTGACTGGTGAGAACACGAGAGGCTTCCGTGCCAGGGGGTCTCCCCTGGGGCTGGGGCTGGGGAGAGCCAAGCCTTATAAAAAGAGCATGTCGGCTAGGCTGTGGAGCTGGCCCTTCAGCTACTGCAGGCCACGCTTGCCACTTTTCAACTTCATTGTACAAGCCTCTCTTGTGTCCTGAGTGCCTAGAATAATATAGGGCATCTGGGGACTATGGAGACCATAGGGAAAGTGAAGGAAAGCTATTAAGGAGTTTGGGGTCTTTTCCTGGGAATGATGCAGATTCAGGAAACAATGCCAAAATGTGAGGTACAAACAGCATTTATTGAACACCTACACGCTGCCAGGCACCACCCCAGGCAATTCCGGACATTATCAATAGCCCTGTCCACAGCTCTGCAAGGCTGGTCTTACTATATTACCATTGTCTAGATAAGGTCAGAGATCAGAGAGGTTCATCCCTTTTCCCAACACACCGGATTGGGGTGTGTGGACTGAAGACCAACGGGAGCTATGGTGTTCCCTTATTATAAGAGTAATACAATGGCAATGGCACTTTGGAAAGGTGAGTTAGGAGGTATTATTCAGGATAGCCCTGAGGTAGAAGAAACTAGACAGTTTATAGGAATCTGCAGAACATGAGGCTGTAAGAATGAAAAGGAAGAGAGGGTTTGGAGATAAAGGTGTATGATCACCAAGAAGCCAGAGAGAAGATCCTATAATAGCTGATCCAATTTAAGTCGAGAAGAATGTTCACAAACAGCTAATTGTAGATACACATTCACACCTTGTACACTGTTAAAAGTCCCACATCTTCTATCAGATCTGAGAAAATGAAAAGAAAATATGCAAAGTTAACAAATTCCCAGAATCTGAACTAATTTTGGAGTTGATAATATGTGGTAATGCTAATAGATGAGGCAGGTTTGATGTCTGCCCCTGTCCTTAGCCTCCACTGAAGGTGTCATGCCAAGGTGTCATGTTTGCACGTGTACCTGTTAGACAAGGGATAGGCAGCTGTATCACTGGCAGCAACCAGGCAACTCTCTGTTAAGACTCTGAAGTACAATAGAGAGACTGTAATCAGAAACAAAGAACAGCCCTGGTTCCTAACTATGCCCAGGAGGCTTGCTTACCCTTTGAATCCTGAGTCCAAGCCCTTACCTGTTATACATTTATAAGTCACATCCCTGCACTTGAACTAGGTTGAGTGGAACTCTGTTCCCACAATCAAATGACCCCTGACCAAGGGACTAGGCATGGAGATACACTACAGGCTGGCAGTTGCAAAATGGCAGGCTGCAACAAGGAACACAGTCTTCTTTGGTCCACAATGTTATTGTTGTCATTTGAATCTGAGTCTGATGGCCTTTCAGCCAGAGCCTTCGCTCTTCAGTTTGCCGCTGTCCCCTACTACTGCCTCTTTGTCCTACCAGAATGCCTGCCCCTCTTCATTCGTTTCACATTCCCAGTTTCACATCTGTAATTATTTGTTTGTATGTGGAATATTTGTTCTAGACCTGATGTGTGTGTGTGTCCGTGTGTGTGATGGTGAACTAGATGTGTCTAGGAAGGCACCCATCCCCGTAGGGGTAAACTGGAAAGAACACAGGTTAGGAGCACTATTCCCTTTCACCTTTCCAGTTGTTCAGAAGCAAACATATTCTGTGAGAAAAAACCTTTTGGAAACAGAAGGAAAATAGAGTGTTCTAATCAAATCAAATGTACAGCCAAGTTTCCTGACACGATTATAGACACGGGGGTCTTTGCACAACTTGGCGGACAGCACGACCGCTGCATTGGTTGGGGCGCTTTTGGTTGCGTGGCAGAAACCCAGCTCAAACGAGGTGAAGAGCCGGGTAGGGCTACCGCACGGCATCAAAGGAAGAGTTTCTGTAGAACCAGACTTCAGGGACCCAGGAACTCGCCCCAACAGATCTCTCTCTCTCTTTCTTGGCCTAATTATGCAGAAAGATTTTTCCTGTGTGTGGAAATGGAAGTGATTGCTGGTATTCCAACATCTACGTGATCCAAACTTACCAACACCCCTGCAAAGGGAGTTTCTCTCTTCCACCATCCTTTTCTTGAGAATGTGACTGATCTTGAGAATGTGACTGATCCCAGGGTCAGGCTCCGGGGGAATGGGATCTTTGAATTGGCTGGGCCCACCCCTTTATAGCCAGGGGTGAGGGACTGCTACCAAAAGAAGGGAAATGGGAAAATTTGCTAGAAAACCAAAAAGAATAGCTATACAACCCACTACAACGAGTTACATTTTTTTTTTAATTAAATGACTTTATTTAATATCACCTTCCCCAATGAAAGCAAGCATTTATGGGCCCAAGTGGTAGGTATTTATATGGTTAAGCAGCTTCTTAGATCCCACAAAATACCTCCTGAATTTATGAAGCAAGGTATTTCCACTTCTCTGGTAGGGTTTCTAGGGCTTGGGTATCACTGGGAAACAAAAACTTTCTCTCCTTTTCTACAGACTCTGCCCCAAATCACACCTCTGTATGGGTTAATTTAATCAGAAAACTTGTTCTGGGGTTGGAAAGGATGGCAATAGGTAGGAAGAAAAAGTAAGGAGAAACATTTTTGGAGTTTCTGGAGAAGGGTGGAAGAAGTTTCCTATAGTTGGGAAGCACAAAGATGTCAAACTTCACCTATTTTGAAATTTTCCCTCAAGAGAAGGCCAAATGCACCTTGTTCAGGACTTCCCTAAGCCTACATGTTGTGAAAAGCTGGGGAGGGACCAGCTAACATCAAAAATACTCATTGCATCCAGAAATAAACACTAGGTGCAAAGTGTAAACTATAATATAAACTATAGGGAAGTGGATGTGGCTGAGGCAGTTGGGCGCCCACCTTCCACATGGGAGATCCTGGGTTTGGTTCCCGGTGCCTTCTAAAGAAGAAACAAACAAAAACAATGAGCAGAAAATGAGCAAAAAAACAAAACAAAACAAAAAACCCAGAAAACAGCAACGAGCAGATAACGAGCAAACAGAAAAGGGAGCCATCTGGGGGGTGGAGGGACCAAAAAAAACAACCCAAAACTATAGTCCATGGTTAGTAGCAATGCTTCAATATACGTTCATCAATTGTAACAAATGTACCACACTAATGAAAGATGTTAACGTGGGAAAGTGAGGAGGGGGTGGGGCATATGGGAATCCCCTATATTTTTTATATAACATTTATGTAATCTATTTTTCTTTTTTTTTAAAAGATTTTATTTATTTATTCGTCCATCCCCCCCTTGCTGCCCGTGCTCGCTGGGTCAGCCAACCACGCCGCGCGGGCGGGCCTGCCCTCACCAGGAGGCCCCGGGAACCGAACCCGGGGCCTCCCACACGGCAAACGGGAGCCCTACTGATTGAGCCACAGCCGCCTCCCACATTTATGTAATCTAAAGCTTCTTTAAAAATAAAAAATAAAAATAAATAAATTAATTTTAAAAAACCAAAACCCTCATTGCATACAGAGTAGAATCTAGGACAACTTGGCTGAGGTGCATTTGTAGCCAGTACTTAGAAGGTTGTAATGAAGGTGATCCCTAAAAGTGGAAATCTAATTGCACTGCAAGAGTGCAGAATGGGGAAGAGTAAGCTCAAAACCACCATGATTAGCCAGCTGAGAAAACTGAGAGGCGTGCGGAGGTGATTTAGGAGCAGCTAAGGGAACAGTCCGGGTGAAAGCAGAACTTAAATTAGCTGTGTTGTAACCAGTCTGAGGAAAGGCTGTGACCACAGCCAGGGGTGGGGAGCCTTCGTGGGGTCCTGAAAAGGTGACAAGAGAGCGAGTGTTGGTCCCTCTATCCAGAGAGGGAGCCGCTCACTTCTTGGCTCTGAACCCCCAACTGCCTAAAGTGTTTCATCTTATGTAAGGTGCACCATTACTTTATGTCCAAAGGAAAAAAAAAGTATGCCAATACTATACTTTCTTATCACAATACTTTCTTATCGTTTAGATTTTTTTTTTAAGGTCAAAAATGAGTTTGCTCTTTAATTGTGAGCAAGACTTCTGATTCTAAGATAAATTTTCTTCCATGTCTTAATCAGTTCACTAATTCAGAAGAGAGTGTGTTGTGCACTGGATCAGAGAATTTAAAATTAAAAAACGATTTGAGTTGTGGCTGGTTCCCATCTGCTCAAAAATCACTAATCTCCAATGTTTGGTTACATTTGGACAAATAGTAAGACAAGACCTGGTCTTGTCGTTTAGATTTCTAATTGCTTAGACTCTTATTTAGATATAGATTTTTCTCATACATCAAGTCTTGTGCAGACATGAAACAGAAATTGTAAGTGAAGTAAATTGGCTAAAGTAATTCCTAAAACTTCTTCATATTCAATGTGTGATTCCTCAGAATTGCTTTTAGATACAGGACTCCTTGATATTGTGTATTCCTATACTATATCATCCTCTGTACTTTCAAGAATGCTAGTGTTGCAGCATTTCTTAAAAGAGAGTAAAGCTGTTATTTAAAAAAAAAAAAGGAATAGGGGGTGGATGTGGCTCAAGTGCTTGGGCGTCCGTCTGCCATATGGAGGGACCTGGGTTTGATCCCCAGGACCTCCCAGCAAAATAAAAATAGAAGGCATGCAGGCGAGCCACCAGGCCACACTGAGCCACACAGCAAGATGATGACGCAGCAAGAGAGAGACATAGGGGAGAGCCAAGATGAGAGGCACCAAAAACCAGGAACTAAGGTGGTGCAGGCGGTAGGATGACTCTTTTCCACATTAGAGGTCCCTAGGATAGAATCCTGGTGAAGACTGGAGGAGAAGGATGAGAAGAGAAGGCAGGAAGCAGACACAGAGGATCGCCCAGCAAATGGACAAAGACAGCGGGGGTTAAATAAGTAAATAAATAAATCTTTAAAAAAAGGAATGTTCCATTAGAAATTTGAATATGGGCTGTATATTAGATATTATAATATCAATGTTAAATTTCTTGGTTGTGCTAATGGCATGTGGTTATACAGAAAAATGTTCTTGTTCATAAAAGATACATGCTAGTATGTAGGAGTGAAGTATAACATTATTTGCACTTCTTTCAAACGGTCTCTGAGAGAGAAAGAGTAAGAAGTCAGGTAAATGGATCAAAATGGTATCAACTGGAAAATCTAGATGAGGGGTATATAAGTATTCATTGAACAATTTTTTCAACTTTTCTGTAAGTTTAAAAATGTTCAAAATAAAATGTCACGGTAAATAAAAAGAGTGCTCCGCTACTGTCTCTGAAATTTTCTTTAGAATTTTCTTCAAACTGCAAACTCACATTGCAAGAGTTTGGATCCTGGTGCTTTCTTGATCTTACCAAATGGATATCAACAGAACAAGGGATGTTTTCAGACAAGAGCCAGGGCTTATACTCCTGGCCCAAGTGGTCCCCAAGTGGTTTGTTGACTGAAACACCAATGGTTACCATTTTCCAGGCATGCCACAAGAACTAACAACCAAATCCTTGCCTGTGCCTGCGATGGCAACTACGTCAGAGCTGCTGACTGGCTGACGGTGGTTGTCAGATGACTCATGTGTCAGAGACGTTAAAGTGTGTGTGGAGGGAGTATGTCCTAGAATCGGACAGCAATGCCATCACGCAGTCGTGGAGTGCAACGTGAGCTAATGAGCTGGAAATCTGGTTCATGTGTCAGGCTTTGTGAGATTGGTGAGCTTGAGTTACTACCCTTGGAATTGCAAATCCGAACCATCTTTGGACCACGATGATCCCTTCCAAGTTATCACCAGCCTGTGAGACCCTGCCTGAGTCCCAGCCAGCCTTCTTTCCCCTGCTGTCTCTGAGGGTGGTGGGAATCAACACTGTCTAAATTGAGAGAAGACAGGCTTGGAGGAGGGATTCGACACCATGTGTTGGTAGCAAGGAGTGTGGGTCTCACCTCATCTCTGCTATTCCATTCACTCTCACAGTGATTGCGAATAATAACATCTGCATGTCTCCTCCTGTCTCCAAAAAATATTAAGTTCATGCTACATCTCATGGGACTATCATGAACAGTCAAAAGGAGACTGAAAAAAAAAAAAAAATCAAGTACTATTACTATAAAAACAAAGGTCTTTGAAAGGTCAGATAGGAATAATGACCCCCAAACACAGCGGAGGACACTTTCTTCTTTAATGAAGTTATTTACTCTCATTCCTTTGGATCCTGAAGGGTAGATAATCTCAGTACCTTATTTTCCTAGCCTTTCCTTTTATTTGCCCCTCTAGATATAAAAAGCCTGTTCTGAATTACTCAAATATGCCCAGAACTCAAAAGCATGCTTGTAATTATGCCCTTTTACACATTTAATGTGGAAAAATCTCACTAACAAGAAAATATGAATGCTCAGATATAATGAGCTTCCTTCCTCCCTCCCTCCCTCCTCCTCCTCCTCCTCCTCCTCCTCCTTCTCCTCCTCCTTCTTCTCTCTCTTCTCTCTCTCTCTCTCTCAACCGATATCTATTACTTTGGTAACAAGGAGAAAAAAAAGATTAAGAGGAATTTTTGCAAAGTAAATTAGGACCACAAGACAGTGATCCTCCCTCCGCAATGTCCACGTGGAGAAGGGAGGACCTCACGGCCTCGCCCCCGGCCCCCCTCCCCCTCCCGGGCTGGGATGTCTCTACAATGTCAGGGCTGCAGCAGCATCCTTAGGCTCTGCTTACCCTGGGCCCAAGTCTCTGAAGTGCTGAGCCTCAGGTTGTCCTGCCCTTCCATGCGTTCTGCAGCTCTCTGCAATGGGTTCAGTATGCTCTCCTTGGTAAGATACAGTGTCAGGTTGTGCTTCTGAGTTTCTCTGCCCCGTGTGTCCAGGTGGCCAACCCCTGGCGGCCAGTGTTTTACGGCCAGGGCAGTGGAGGGAGGCTCTCAGCCTCTTTCAATAGATTGGTCACTTCCAGCCTGGGGTGCAAACTGAAAACAGACGCCCCCTAGATGCTTTCTGAGCACCACCTTGAACAGAGCCCTCCTCTCAGCCCCCCAGGGGCTCAGTAGGAGTTCGGTGGCATCTGGTTGAATTGCTGTGTGCCCCTGTGGTGGACACAGCTGGGACAGCAAAGGGCAATTCTCACAGATATTATCACCAGTCCTGTCTTGCATGAAATTCAGCATATTCTTATTGCTGTGGTCTTGTCATGTTTTCCTTTTCTTCCTGATTGATAGTTCTAAAGTTCTGGAAAAACTTTCTTCGGGAGTGACCCTAAAATCTTCTTTTCTTTTTTTTTTTTTTTAAAGATTTTATTTATTCACTCATTTATCCCCCCCCTGCTGCCCGCGCTCGCTGGGTCAGCCAACCGCTTCGTGCGGGCGGGCCGCCCCCACCAGGAGGCCCCGGGAACCGAACCCGGGGCCTCCCACATGGCAAACGGGAGCCCCACTGATTGAGCCACAGCTGCCTCCCTAAAATCTTCTTTTCTAAAGGTCACTCAGAACAAGACAGATAACATCCCCTGGGGTGTCAAAGCAGGTGGCACAGTCCTGGGGCGGACGCCTCGGCCCTGCCGTGTAACGACACCAGGCGGATGTGACATTGGCCCAGGCCATTCTGCGGAGGGATGGGCTAGAGCTTTGCTCTGCAGGCCAGAGCCTTCAAAAGCCGAGGCCACAATGGGGCCACCCTCCCGCATATTAAAAGTTGATTTTAAAACAGGAATTGAGAAGAAAAAGCTCTTAACTCTATTTAAAAAGCAGAACATCCAGCATGTGATTGGAGATAGCCTGGCATATCGGCTAAGACTTGGCAGTTCAGAGACAGATATCCTTGGATGCAAATCCCTGTTTGAGGATCAAACACCTGTAGTGAAACCTCTGTTTCCTCACCTAATACCTAATAAAAGTGTTTTTTTTTTTTTAAAGATTAAATGAGATAAGGCATAGACTGTACTTAATCCAGGACCTGGCCCATGGTAGGTTTTCAAACACATTAGCTGTTATCATCTTAAAAGATAAATGCTGGGGAGCGGATGTAGCTCAGTGGTTGAGCACCTGCTTCCCATGTACGAGGTCCCTGGTTCAATCCCCGGAACCTCCTGAAAAAAAAAAAAAGATAAATGCTAATTAATAATGATCAAAACAACATTCCAGAAAAAACTTCTCTAGCCTAACTCAGCCTCTGGTAGCTACTGTTTTTTGGTCATGTAGGTTGGTCAGGAGTGAGGTATTTTTAGCTCTGGGCTAATATTCCAGGTATCAGCAAGTGCATTAGGGCCTTGCAGCTCTCTCGGCTGCATACTATGAACTCTTGCTTGATAAAAGGCCAACTGCAGGTGTGCCTGCCTTGTCTTATCAATGTGCTCCTGAGAAATTGCATGGAAATCAAACTTTATACACAATCATATTTTAAATGCACAAGGGGATTTTCATTTATAAGAGACCCTTTTCAGTCAGTCCTTTTCTAATATAAATTCTTAATAATTTTATAAAATGCAAGTGATTGTTTATCTAGTTTCTTTAAAACAGGGCTTCCTGAAAAAATTTTAAATCATCACTACATCTGAGGCTTTGTTATATGTGACATTATTAAATGTAACAGAGTGAAAACAAATTATCATCTTTTTTTTTAAAGATTTATTTTATTATTTTCCCCCCCCCCCGTTGTTTTGCACTTGCTGTCTGTTCTCTGTGTCTGCTTGTCTTCTCTTTAGGCGACACCAGTAACCAGTCCTCGGACCTTCTGGAACGGGAGAGAGGTGCTTAATCTCTTGCGCCACCTCAGCTCTCTGGTCCACTGCATCTCTTATTGTCTCTCCTCTGTGTCTCTCTTTGTTGCGTCATCTTGATGCACCAGCTCTCTGAGCAGGCCAGCATTCCTGTGTGGGCCAGCTTGCCTTCACCAGGAGGCCCCAGAAATCGAACCTTGGACCTCCCATACGGTAGATGGGAGCCTAATTGCTTGAGCCACATCTGCTTCCTAAATTGTTATCTTAACAGCTGGCACCAGTACTCTTAGGGAGGAAACCAGTTTTGCTCAAGAAAGCACCTTGACAACCACTTGGAATCATTAGAATGGAAGATGACACCCTGAGGATTCAACCAAGTAAAAGAAGTAACTAAACCTCACAGCATTTAGAAATAAACAGGCATTTTGGGGCAGGAGAAAAGCAGAACTGAGTGGGATTTTTGAACACCTTGGTGCAGTTAGGAAAGGACTTGAACAACCAAGATGCCTAATAGCAAATGTGAAGTTGTGCTACTGTGGCGTGCATCTCCACTCCGTTTCCTCAGCACTTGGTCTGTAACCCATGCACACACCTTGTTCAAGTCGTTTGTGTGTGTGTGTGTGTGTATAAACCAAATGACAGGCCTAAGTTCCATATCTGGGTCTTGATGGTAAAAAAACAAATATGGCACCCAACAATGGCAAGACAATCCACAATGTGAAGCAGTTCAGGAGAAGCAGGGGTGTAGAGCCAGAAGACGCAGGAGAAGGAGCCTCTCTTCTGCCTGCCCAGGAATTTGCAGAGCCTTGGGATGAACAAAGGTTTCCACACAATCAGGCCAAACTCCAGCAGCTCTTAAGAGATGCGGAGAAAGATTTCCACTCTTCATTCCTATCCTATCCCCATCGATGTGGGTATCTGGAACCCATAAACACCAAAACAAATTTTTCTTTTAAATTCGCAGACTACCGTTTTATCAAGCTTCTTCATCTAAGACACTTAGAAGCGGAGCCAGGTAAGAAAAGGTGGTCATAGCTTGCTTTTACTTATTCATACTCCTTTCTGAGATTAAGAAAAAAACATGTCATTCAATAAAGCCAAAACAAGGAAAGCACAGCACTGAGAGAGGTAGTGCACAAAGAGAATGAAGTGATGCTCCTGGATTCTGCAGAAGGGCAAAAATTAAGAATGCCTCACAGTGTGGACCCTGGTGGTCCCCAAGGCCAGTGCTGCCTTGTCATGGGGCCCATCTGTGGCTCCCCTTCCCAGGCAGGGATGAGAGCGCGGAGCAGGCAGAAGAAGGACCATCTTGGGGATGCTGCTGGCATGGGAGCCCGTTCCCCGGAGCTGGTAGAAGTGGCCAAGTTTCTTAAGGTGGCACAAGGTGACAGAGATGCCCGAATTAATGAAAAATAATGATCTGAATCTAAATGACAGAGATGCCCAGGAGAGGGATAAAGATCAAGATGGATTTCAAGTGTATGTGTCTTAGGGGAAGAAAAAAAATGATAATTTGGGAAATAAGCAGTGCCCTGTAGTGCAACATTTCTAAAGGGTTTCTTGACAGATGCTTGGATCAGATTGCCATGTGCTAGGTACATGCATGTTGCTAGGAAACAGAACCTAGAATTGAAGGTGTTCAGTGCTCTCAGTCAAAAACCCACCCTCCTACACACAGCTTGTTTAGTCACTCTCTCAATCATAAAGTTTGAGAAGGGCATAGTATTGTTCTTAACTGGCCTAAAAAACAATCCAAACTCATGCCAATTTTTTTTCTTTCTAAACCCTGTCACATAGTATAAACCTGTATGTGATTCAAAGGCCAAATGAAAGAAATATGAGATTTATTATTATTATTTTTTTAAAAAACCACATTATTGGGGTTAAATGGAAAGGTAATATAAGCAATAAAAGCATCTAATCAACCTCATTAGCATGTTCCTTTAGCCACATTTCTCTTACTCAACAGAGCATATCTCCTCCAGAGAACCAGAAGATTTCACAATAACACATGCAAAGACCAAAGAAGGAATCGTGTGACACGACCAGTCCCTGTCAGCCCAAGGAACATTGGCCTCAGAGGCAGAAGGAGGAGAAGCAAATATTTAATATGGAACACCAAGCCTCTGACATGTGCACATCTTTGCAAAGATTAGTAAAGATGCAATAAGACGCCCCTGCATGCAATGACAAGAAACCTTGTTACTGAGCTCCAAATGAAGGGCTCATTCTGATCATGTGGCATTTGGCGCGGGATTTCAAGGTCCCACTAAACTTTATCTGTGGTTGGACTGGCAAAGAGAGAGTTTCTTGCAGCAGTAGCAGATCCCTGCTTCCTCTCCATGGAAGATCCTGGGCCCCAGACGGTTCTTGCCCCTGTCCCAAGGGCAATCAGCAGTTTTAGTCACCTAATAATCCAGAGTTTATATAGAGTTTTACTTATTTCAAGTTTTTCTTTAATAAAACACAGTATTTCTGTGACTTAGGGATTCCTATCAAATCTGGATTAAAATTTTCCTTTAAGGAGACATTAAAGACTTTCCTCTGTCTCCTTGGTCACTACTTTTCTGTCTTCTTTATTCTTCCTCCTCCTCCATCCTATATCAAATGCTGCCCTGGGGCTCAGTCATGGGCAGCCTCTTCCATCTATACATTTTGCACTTGAGTATCCAGCGCTGACTTGATATCTCCATTTGATCTTGAACTTCACAAGTCCAACACAGAACCCTTGATCCCAATCCCCAGATCTGTACCTCCCCAAGTGTTTTCCTATCATTAAGTGGCATTCATTTGATTCATCAATTTAATCGCTCAAATTAAGTCTAAGAGACATCCTTGATTCCTCCCATTCCCTCATTCCCCTTATTTAGCCCATCAAGTCCTCTTAGTTTAATTCTAAAATATGGTCCAAGTCTCTTTCTTCTCTGACATCACCCTAGTCTAGGCCACCCTCCTCTCATGACTAAACTTCTTTCTTTGCCTCCTCAATGGTCTCACTAATTCTACCTTTACCCCCCTAAAATGCATTCTCTGTAAAGCAGCCAGAAGGAGCTTTTAAAAATATGTCAGATAATATCATTCTGTTGCTTAAAACCCTCCAGGAAGCTTCTGCTTCCACTTAGGATGTAGAAAGCCACAAAAGAATATATTTCCCCCAATGATGAGATAATCTACAAAATCATAACTTTTCTTGAACCCATCAAAAAACCGAGGTCACAAGGCAACCAAATAAGCTGAGTCCCAAAGAGTGGCAAATCCCCAAAAGAGAGATGGAACACAAACATTGTTGCACCACTCACAGAGCTAAGGAGGAAGATGGGGCTGCCATACAAGTGAATAGAAAGAAATCAGCTAAAGTTTTAACATAGTCTTAAATGCCAGCGTGGGCTAGTACATTAGATTGGAATAGATAGGCTTAGCAGAAACAAGGGGAGTTTGCACTCACTTGGAAACTCTTCACCATGATAAAGATTGGGGAAAGGGCGAGAGAGCAGAGAGAGAGAGAGAGAGAGAGAGAGAGAGAGAGAGAGAGAGAGAGACAGCACCTCAGTGGCACAGGTGTAGCTGAAGCCCTTCCATTTCGCTGGACACTTCTTAAGCCAGTTATGGCAGGGAAGCAAAACCTCTTGCTACAAAGGTCACAAACACCCAGAAATTGGACTTACAAACAAACAAACAAACAAAAATACCAAAATAATTTACAATAGCAAAGTATGAACCACTTAGAAATAAATAGGGCAAAGGATGTGTAGAATTTATAACCCAGTAACTACAAAATATTGCTAAGAAAAATTAAAGATGTAAACAAATGGAGAGACATATCATGCGCATGGATTTAAAAATCCAATATTGATAAGATGTCAATTCACCCCAAATATATCTATAGATATAGAACAATCCCATTCAAAATTCCAGCAGACTTTTGTATAGAAATTGACAAGCTGATTCAAAGAACTTAATTCCAAGTTAAAAGAACTTAGAAAAGCCAAAACAAATTTAAAACGAACAAAGTAAGTGCAGTAACATTACCTAACTTCAAGACTTATCATAAAACTGTAATAACCAAGACAATGTGGTACTGGTATCAACACCAACAAACATATTATGAAACTGAACAGAGAGGTCAGAAATACACCCTTACATAGATGCTCAACTGTATTTTGACAAAAGCCCAAGGGCAATTCAATGGAGAAAGGATATAATCTTTCCAACAAATGGTGTGGCAACAATTAGATAGCCATTTGCACAAAATGAACTTGGATCCATACCTCACACCATATACACAGTTTGACTCACAATGGATCATTGATCTAAATATGAAACCTAAAACTGTAGCTTGGTTTGAGGGCCACTGTCGCAGTCATGCTAGGCGCTGCTCTATGCCCCTGCACCGCTGCCACAGCCGTCCTGGCCTTTGAGGCTGCCTCCACCCCACCCCGGCACATGGCTCTGCCGCCGCTGTCCAGTCAATTCGCTGGTACTCCCATGGGTCACATGAGACAGGTGAGGAGTTTGATGCTCACTGGGTGACATACTTCAACAAGCCAGATATCTATGCCTGGGAATTGCACAAAGCCATGAACACACTTGTTGGCTATGATCTGGTTCCAGGACCCAAAATCATTGATGCTGCTTTGCAGGGAGGCAGATGGTTAAATGACTTTGTTAGTGCAAGACCCATGTTGAGGACATGCAGGACCTCATGAGGAAATCTACCCCTATGTCATCCAGGAACGCAGACCAACTTTAAATGAGTTGGGAATCTCTACTCCAGAGAAACTGGGCCTTGACAAGGTGTAAACTCCCATGGATAGTCTTCCCAAGAATTTATTGGTGGTGTTGGTACTCGATCATAAGCGGTCACCTGGAAATATTAATGATAACATACTACCTTATTCAAACAAGTTTTCCTTTATTGAATACCAAACCATGTCATGGTAACTTGGTCCTTAATAAAAGGGAAACAAGTTTGAACTGAAAAAAAAAAATTTTAATTAATTAATAAAATAAAATAAAACTGTAAAACTTCTAGAAAAAATCATAGAGAAAATCTTTGTGACCTTGGACCAGACAAAGATTTCTTAGATATGATAACAAAAGCTCAATCCAGAAAATACAACAGTTGGTGGAAAAAAAAAAAGACCTCATCAAAATTAAAAACTTCTACTCTTCAAAAAGCATTGATAATATAACAAAAGGATAATGGGGGACGGATGTGGCTCAAATGGTTGGGCGTCTGTCTCCCATATGGAGGGACCCGGGTTCGATACCCGGGACCTCCCGGGGAAAAAAAAAAAAAAAAAAAAAAAAAGGATAAGGCACAGACTGGGAAAAATATTTGCAAAACAAACATTGAATAAAGTAATTGTATCCAGAATATATAAAAACTCTCAAAACACAACAATAAGAAAACAAACAACCCAGTTTTAAAAAAATGGGCAAGAAAGTTGAAGAGAACAGATATGAATAGCATGAAAGAACTTCACAAAAGAACAGATACCAATAGCAGAGAAGCACATGAAAAGATTTTCAATATCGTTAGCCGTTAAAGAAATGCAAATTAAAACCATGAGCTACCACTATACACCTATTAGAATGGCTGAAACAAAATTTGACCAAGTGCTTCTGATAATGTGGGGACTATCAAATGCTTGTGAGAATGAAAACAGGCACAGCTACTTCTGAGAATAGTTTGGTAGTTAATCACAGTTTAACCAAGTAATCCCAGTCCACGGCACTTACAGAAGTGAGAGCATATGTTCACACTAAAACCTGAGTGTTTAATAGCAGCTTTAGCCATAATCAACCAAAACCAAAAACAGCTCAAAAGTCCATCAGCTGATGAACGGATAAACAAACTGTGATATCCATACAGTGGCATAACTCTCAGCATTCAAAAGTAACGTACATGCTAGGATGTGGATGAATGACAAAAGCATTATGCGAAGTGGAAGAAACCAGACCCAAGGGGCTACCTACTGTATAATTTCATTTATATGATTTTCTGGAAAGGGCAAAACTAAGAAATTAGATCAATGGTCGTCAAGGTGGGGGCTTGGGGAAAGGGAATTGACTACCAAGGGTCACAAGGGAAATTATTGCAGCAATGGAAATACTGTTTATTTTGATTGTGATGACATATGTGTGCAAATTTGTCAAACTCATCAAACTGCATATCAGAAAAAAGTAAATTATAAAGTATACGAATGATTCCTCATTTAACCTGACATAAAAGAACTCTCCTGGGAAGTCTCACTATTATATATATTCTTAGGATAAATTCTAAACTTCTTACTATGGCCTAACAGGACCAATTCTCTGCATGTTTCTCCAACTTCATGTTTTTGAAGAGCATTTAGTAACATGGGAAGAAAAATATCATAATAAAAGATTGAGTTTAAAGCAATATATAAATCCGTTTTTGCAGTGTGATAGCAAATGTGCATTTGATATATAGAGGGGAAAACTGGCAGGAAATATACTACAATATTAGCACTCTTCTCAAAGAAGTACACTTCTTGTTGATTTTTATTTTCCACGTGGGCTTTTGCTTTTTGGTATTTTCCAAATTCTATAATGAATAGATATTAATTTTGTTGACTCATGCATTATTATTATTATTATTACTCCTATCAGTATTATTATCTTTTGGCTGTGGCCATGGCTTTTAGTGGGAAGGAACCATAATCTTTGGTTGTCCCTCTCCCAGGGACCCTCTTCCTTCTTCTTTCCCCTGGTCCTTTCCCACCCTCCCATGACTCTTCCTTCTTGGGGGAACCTCCCTTTACCAGCTAAAAGCTTCTGGAGCCCTGGGGCAGACCCTGCCTTTCCATAGCTCTCCCATGAAGACAGTCATTCCTCTGTTTTTGATTTGATGTGCTGATGTTGAGATTTCTAGCAGCTCTGCTGGAGGCAGGCAGAGAGTAGGGGTAGAAGTGCATTCTGGCTTGGCAGAAGCAGTTGCAGTCTTCTAATTTGGAGTATTAGCAGGTAACAGATCAGAGAATAACTAGAATAAAAATGGAGCCTTGCCTAATACCATGAGGGTACTTTGTGTATCTTATATTGATTTTATAATCAATTTTTTTTTTTTTTTTTTTTGCACAGAATAATATTTTTTGGAATTGGTGACTTAGCAAAAGCAGTTGCATGGAGTTCAATAGGTATCTCTCTAATAACCTAGAATAGTGCCTGGCACCTAGTAAATATTCAATCAATACTTGTTAGAGGAATGAAAAAAAAAAGAATGAGTAAACAGATGAATGAATGAATGAATGAATGAATGAATGAATGAATGAATGAGAAACTATACTCAGAAAGGTTGAACAAATGAGAGCTGGGTAAGTTGGTACAGTAAATGAGGAGAACTTTTGTGAACAACTTTTCATAGGTGAAGAGAGATTGGATAACAGCTGGGGGAGGAAAAAAACCCGAGAGGCTTATTGACTTATTTTTGGTTTCTTTGTTTAGGATGGGAGCATCTTCATCACACTCATAATTTGAGGAGAAAGAACCAGCAGAGAAAGGGAGGTCAACTATTACAAGAGAGATAGGTGGTAATTGATGGAGTGGGGCCCAGAGAAATGGGAGAAAATGGGATGGTGAGCATGGGTAGAGTGCTGATAGCAGGAGAAGCACCCTGTCCCTTGAGACTAGGGAACTGGTGCAGAGCCACAGGAGCTGGTAGGGTATGGGAGAGGGAATTTGACAGATTGTTTAGGAGAAGGAGATTAGGGCATGTAGCTGTATGATATTGTTTATGAGTTCCAAAAAATAGATATTGGATTATGTTTGTGAAGTGGTCTGTTCCTCTGGGCATATTGGATTGTATTGGATTCTGAGGTTTCACTTTTGCTTGATTAAATTATGATTAAGGCTTTGACTGGGTCACGTCAGTAGGATGTTGAGTCCCCACCCCCTTGATGAGCAGGGACTCACAGAGAAAATGACATGGCAGAGGAGATAGTTGGAGTTTTAATGCTGGAGCCCCAGGAAGTAAATACACTGAGAGACAAATACATGAGGAAAGAGAGAAGGCTCCATTAGACATGGCAGACACCCCAGGAAGAGAGATGAGCCATTCGCCTGACAGTTTATAGCTGGCCTTGTGAAGAGAGCAGAGAAGCTGAGTTGGAAGAGAAATGAACCCCGGGAGAGAGACAAGACTTGTCCCAGCCTGTGGCTGAGATAGGAAGAAGCTGGAACCACAGAAGCCTCGCAGGAGGAAAACTGAACCCTCGCAGACATTGCCCACCATCTTGCATCAACACGTGGCAACAGATTCTGGGTGAGAAAGTACCTCTTATGGTACCTTGAGTTGGACTCTTTAGGGCCTTCTGACTGTAAGCTTTTATCCTAAACAAATACCCTTTATAAAAGCCAATGGATTTCTGGTATTTTGCATCAGCACCCCTTTGGCTAACTAATACAGGGCATCTGCTAAGAGGACAGAGTGGGAAAGTATTGAACGAAGAACTAATAAGAGACCAAGGAGAGAGCTTTACAAAGGGCAGTAAAAATGTGAACTTGTGACCACTCCACTGGACACAGCTGTGTAGGCCTCTAGGAGCTCACTGTCACCTGAAGGATCCCAGGTTGGGAGTTTGCAAGGGACAAAGGGACAAGAGGCTGGGGCACTCAAGATGCTGCAGAAGGAGAAATTCAAGCAGTGATTCTGCGAGCCCAGCTTATAGGTTGGTTCCCAGGAAATCACCAAAGTCCTTATCAGAAGGGTGTCTGGGAAATTTTGTTCCCATGTGTCCTGCAAACTCAAAGGTAACTCAAACCAAGGGAACATTGTCCAGTGATACTGAAAATCATATTATTTTCTCCTTGGCCATCGATACATCAGAGTCAAATTTAATACTGATACTTCAAAACTATTGGTCACAAATGTACTTCTGTTCTGTTATAGACTATGAGTATGGCTCATCTGAACTTGAATTATACTTCTTAATATATGTACCAAACAAGACAAAGGGTAACAGCAAGTCAACTTCATTTCTAATAAGCATTTGTGAGCTCTTGATTAGTACAAAGGACAAGACAGTCTAAAAAAAAAGACCACATTTTATCTGGCAAAATTATTAATGTCTGAAGGACTACTTTCAAAAATTAGTAACAACTGAGAGTTTGGTATAGAAAAAAATCAACAACATAGCATTAGGAATTAGATAACTTAGGTTTTAGATTCAGTTCATTAATTAACGGGCTGTATGACCTTGGAAAATTCCTCACTGAACTGGTTTCCTCATATGCAAAGCAAAATAATCAGGACAAACATTGTTTAAAAGTCCTTCCAGTTTTACAGATTTATAGCTTTGTACATCCATATCAAATTTCAGGCTTATCTCAGTGTACGACTTATGTGGTGGATTGAATCGTATACCCCAGTTTGGACATGTTCTTGGTCATGGTCTGCTTTCTGGTGGGTGAGGATCCATTGTAAATAAGATCTCTTCAAGATGTTACCTCCGTTAAGGTATGGTCCAACTGAATCCAATTGGGCTAATCCAGATGACCGTCTTTTATAAGCAGAGTTGAGAGTCAGGCCGAAAGAGAAGCCATGAGGAGCAGCAGAAGATGGAAGTCAACGAACCCAGAAGATGCCACGTGCATTGTCCTGTGACAGAAAAGCCAAGGAACACCAAAGATTGACAGCCAGCCAGAATATACTGACCTCGGCGGGGAGCAAGACTTCTAGCCGCTGAACCATGAGCCAATGAATTTGTGTTGTTAAGCCAGCCCCTTGTACCATATTTGTTTTAGCAGCTGAGAAACTGAAACAACTTATAACAGGCACTCCATAAGTGGTCATTAGACCAAACTAATGTGAACATCAGGAAACCAAATAGAAAACACAGTTATCCTTGGATAAAGTTCGTGGGCCACACTTGTACACACATGTGATGAAACCATTTCAGAAAGAATCACCAGAACCAAAGGAGACATTATATGCATTTGTATATATACTATTTTTTGGAGGAGTATGTAATTTTTAAAATTTTGTTTAGTTTTCTTCCCAAGTTATAACTTGAATGGTCACAGTAGAAAATTTGAGACTCAAATATTGAGTAATTTTTCCATAAGCTCTGTTGGCTAAGGACTTGCCTGCAAAAGTTCCAAATCCTGGATATTGACGTTAGTCCTCCCTCTAGGTGAAAGAAATAATAGAAGAGCAAATAAAAAGAAATTCGTTCATCGAAATTGTTCAGATTCAAATAAAAATTTGAGCAGGTTCAACGTGGGTTCAACCAGGGAAGCAGAACCAAGGAATTGATTTATGCAATTGTGAGGCTAAGTCCACAAAGTCTATAGGACAGGCCATCAGGAAGAGAAGACCACGAGCAGGCTGGTGGTTTCAACCCATAGGCATGAGCTGAAAAAAGTGGAAATCTCTTTCTGTTCCTCTCTCCATGTTAGGCCTAAGGTCTAAAACTCCAATTGAGTCAGGCCCACCCAGAGTAATCTCCCTTCCAACTGATTAAGTCTGGCCCACTCAAGATAATCACTCTAATTTAAAGTCAACTTTAGGGATAAGGGATTTTCATTGCATCTTAAAAACCACTTCATCACAACACCTAGATTAGTATTTGAACGAACAACTGGGAGACAGTGTGTGTGTTACAAAAGGCTGCTTCTTCCCTTCTATCGTCCAGTTCTTGTGAGAGAATATCTCTTGTAGCCCACCCTATCCAGAAACATACTAGAATGAGAATTCTTAGGACTGCCGTTTAGCCCAGCCAAGTTCACACACCACAAAGTCATCATGTGAACTAAGAAAAAAATATGGAAGGAAGGAAAGAGGATAGTGAACTAATATTTACAGAGCATGCACAGCAACCCACCAAAATGCAGCACAGAATGGTTCTAAAGATGCTGGGCCTTGAAGCAAGGTTCCTGGGTTCAAAGCTCAGGTTGCCAGTAAAGTCACTCTCAGTAAATTACTTGGCCTCTTTGTGTCTCAGTTTTTTCCTCAGGGAAACAAAGGTGATCAAATAATCCCTAACATATAGAGTTGTTGGGAAGATTAAATTAGCACATCATGTATGCTATGTGTCTGGTATAGAGTAAGCACTCACTGTTATTACTAGGTGCTAGATATTTTACCTCATATTTTACCTCATTCAATTAAATAACTACCTCCATAATTTGACAAATATTAATCAACCAGCTATGGTGCAGCCACTGGAAACAGAACAAAGGACAACAGACACGGTCTCTGCTCTCACTGAGCTGACAGTGAGCAACAGCAGAACAAACAAGAAGTCACCCTAACACAGTACAATAAGCACCACTCAACTCACCATAACCTGTTGGGATGGATATGATTCCATGGGTATGATTATCCATCTTCTAGAGATGAGTAAACCAGAGCTTACTGAGATTAGGGAACTGACTCAGAATTGTATAGACAGCAATAGGCAAAGCCAGGAGCCAAACCCAAGTCTGTATGATTCAGAGGCACCCCTTCTTTCTGGGTAAGAGATCTATACTGGATTATTGAAAGACAACTAGGGATCTACCCTTGATCTGTGAGAAAAGTCTTGTAAATAGCAACCCGGCCAATCTCCCATTCGACTCTCCTTGTGGCATGTGCAGCAGACTGAAAGGCCCACTGGTATTTTTTTTTTTTTTTTTTTTTTACTTTGTTCTCTAATTTGACAAAGCAAAATATCCATTCTCCATTTGATGAAATCTAAAGACCAGCTCCAAAAGAAAATTAAAAGACCCGCAAATACCTCAAAGGCATGGCAACCAATTTTTAATTTAGAGCATCAGGCTAGTTCATTTGGCAACCTTTTGCCCAAATCAACTTAATCTGCCACTTTGCAAGAAAGGTTAAATTAGCCAATTAAAATATGGATGTAATCTAAATATCTTTTTTAAAAAATAAAAAGTTTTTTAAAAATGTATAAGAAAATGGGAGACAATATCTTCTCATAAATACATGAAATCAATATAGAAAAGTAAAAAAGTAAACAGGAATAACTGTGAAAAAAAAATATGGAGAAAATCTATAATTTTTGGCTTAGGCAAATCCGAAGATGTTAGCTGAGGGCATTCTGATTCCATTTCAAATATACTATGAGTGGTTTAACTGTGAGCCTACTTCTCTCTTGAAAGTGCTTCATGATTTTCTTCTTACTCTTTTATTGCTTGTGCCATTATTGATTTGATAGTACTTTGGTCACAATTTTACATGGGTCATAAGATTCATAACCATCATTTAAATACTTTGATTCAAGACAAATTGTATGTACATTTGCCTTCCTTGCTACTGTGTGAGTCTCTAAAGAAAATTGTCCCCAACATCTTCCTCACAGAATGACATATGTCAGCTATTGATAAATAGGCAGAGAATTGAACTGAATTTCTAACATCTTTCTGTGTGGAATGTTTCTAAAGACTAAAGAACAGATTAAAATCAATTAAAATCCGTTTTTTAGGATCTGTCATCTGGATCCTTTTTAGAAAGAATTAAAACATACAAAATCAGTAAATAAGATGTTTGTGCTTCTATTTTTAACATTAATCATCATCAATGTTAATTAATTAAAGTCTGCTTTGCTCAAAAGTATGAATAACAGCTGTTAAATCTTTCAGTCAGTATTTTCACAGTCCAAGTAAAGCAAGCAGGATCTGAGGTTTTGTTTTATACAAGAATAACCTCCATGACATCAGCTCAACCAAAATCTGATTCATGAGTTTGCTAACAAGTCTTTCCTGTCGTGGATGTTGCCTTTTGTTTGGTTGTTACCTACGACTCTTCTTCATTTGTTTTGAAGTGCCTACAAGTAGAGCAGGCACGTGTTTGCAAATGATTGCATGAAGGCCAGGTCTCGTAAGGCATAGAAATGGTCAGTGGAAAAGCCCACCAACTCAGACACATGGGGACACTGTTTTGAAATGCTATGGATGTAGTATTTGCTAGCTTTAGCATCAGGAAGATTTGGGTTTGAATCCCAGCTCTGCCACTCACTTGCTGGGTGAGATGAGGTAATTACTTAACCTTTCTGAATCTCTTATGTAAAATAAATATCATAGTTATACTTACCTCATAGGGCTGGTGAAAAATTAAATAAGATGATGGATATAAAGCAATTAGCATCCTATTAAAATTAGCATTTAATAAAAGATAGCTATTATTAAATACTTAATGAAGAGAAAGTTTGAATTGGGGATTTTTAAATTATAGATTTATTACTTTAATGCACATTTAATAACTATAAGTACAAATGATGACTAATTATCATAATTTCAATGTAATTACCAACGGCCATTTCCAAGAACCTATTTAATTTAGGGCACTCAGGGCTATATGCTTGAGAAAAGAAGAGGCAAACAATTATTTAGTTGAAGAAGTGGGTCTTATTATTATTGCCTGGTATAAGGCTCGAAATGATCTTCTTAAATGAGTAGGTAAAAATAACTTGAATTAGCTTATCAGTTTGTATGCTGACTAGAGCTTAAAAGTGCTTGGAAAGAATATGTTCCCAAATATTTTACTTACAACCTCATTTATACTACTAAAGAGCTATGCAAACTTGTTTCATTACAGATAGTATAAAATTAAATTCTAATCAGCACCTGTGCTAATGGCACAACATTTAGAATCAGCAGCTTGTGAACTGAAGTGGTTTTACCCCTTATGTGGGTTTGTATGGGTGCAGCATCGCGTTTATATATCACACACACAGTGATATGAACAGAGTACCAGAGGAGATCCGAGCACCCTGAGGTCAGTCATTCAATTTTAATTAAGTTACTGGAACATAGCCCAACACAGCCTTCTGTGCTAGGTAAAGGCATGTGCTGAGAGCTGTTTGGCCTGCAGGCTACTTGGATCAGAAACAACCTCCCTCAATCTTATAATTGGCAACTTCTAACTTCTCTGTTACTTGATGTTCTGGAAGTATAAAACCATGCTTTTGTTCCCCTTGACATTTCTGCACATATGTCTGGCTAAGGGGTTTATTTCCACATAGTATTCTCTGTTTGACAGTTGGAGTGGAGTCCTGGAGACAGGTCTCAACTTTAGGGCTCAGGAAATGGATCTTTTTCAAAATTCTGCATTGTCAATTACTGGACTGCCCCAGATGGATGCCACAGTGGGCACACGTGGTGTACCCTGCTAATCCCCTGACTGGAAGTCCTCTTTTTGATGGAATCAGTGATTGGGAACCTAAGTCTTTGTTCATGAGAACCTGCGTGGGCAGTGGTATAGAGTTCTGGGGGATTCCAGCATATTTCCTTGACTGAGACACTGTAAAGGAGTCTGGCTGATCTAATAGAGAACAGCCTTGACCTTGCAACTCTACAAACTCAAATGCAATTTGTCATCTAGTGTGAATTTGGCTGTGTGCAATCCTGCATGATGGATAGACCTTGTCCCAGAAAAACTCAAGAACATGAAAGGGGGGCATTGAAAAATAAAATCCACAAAATGGTTGAGAAGACACATCGCTATGCTAATAACAAACTCCTTTTCCAAAATAATGAACAGTCCTGTGATTCCTTGGGCAGTTTAGACTTCACTAATTCACACGGAGCCGAAGTGGGGAGTCGCGGCTCATTTTCTCCTCTCCTTGGAATTTGAAATGTTTGTACATTTATTTTTCACTATCTCCTTTTATAATTTAAATTGAGTC
Organism: Tolypeutes matacus; assembly: GCA_026826555.1. NCBI lineage: Eukaryota > Metazoa > Chordata > Mammalia > Cingulata > Chlamyphoridae > Tolypeutes > Tolypeutes matacus. Next base: position 21,594,331 of record JAKSZT010054487.1, read on the forward strand.
ATTCTCTTATGGTTATTGTATTCTGCTCCTCATTGTGACCATCTGAGAAGACAGTTTGAATTGCTGCAATCTGTCTCTTGTTCCAGAACCTTCTTCTTTCTCCCGGGACCTTTGTGAATGGATCAGGAGCCAGGACTGGACAGAGCACACCCTTTGGGAAAGGCTCAGAGAACCAAACCCAAGATCAAAGTGCCCGAATTTCTCAAACCTTCTAAGGAAGTATTGTGGAGGTTCCAGGATCACTGCTGTTTTTTCCACCCTGGGGGTTTTCACATGCCTCAGTATTATTTCAGAGAGGATTCTCAAAGTAAATATCTTTTTCCACTATTGTTTCTAACTTGCTTCAGAGTCACCACTAATTGAGTAGTAGATACAGAATGGCCTGGAAGCCCTGTGAATTATGTCATGCATTAATTCCTTTTTTAAACACTTGAGGTTCATCATTAATGTTCATTCAAAAGCTTATGATTATGAAGTAGAGTGATGTTGTAAACAGCTACCAATAATTCACCAGTGGATTCTTTTATACAAACCCACACTAATTCATGGAAATTACTTGGATGATAAGAGTAAAGAAACAAACACTTCTGTGGATTTTATCTTGCAGTGGTTTTTTAATTGTTTTGCTTGCAAGATCAAGAAAATATTCAATGGTCCCACACTAATCTGCCTGAGACACTTCCTAAGCCATAATAAGTTATCATTAGTCTTGTCCTCTGCAACTATAAAAGAAGTTATCTCTATTTTCTGGAGTTCTACTTTCATTGAGAACTTGGTGGCCAAAAATTGACAATGTCCCAAAGGAATTACTAGGATTCTAAATATTTGGCAATGTGAAAGTTTTTCCGAAAAGGGTGGTATTGAAAAATTACACTGCAGTGCTTTGTTTCTCCCTTTGTTGTTATGAAGTTGAGTTTAAAACATATAAAACAGGAAGAGAGTTGCTGCATATCTTTGTCATAAACTGTATTTATAACCACCCCCCCACCTTTTTCACCTCCCCAAACACATCTCACGCTCTAGCCCCCAAATTTTCACTATCCTGCAATAACAACATACATGTTCATACTTTTAAGCCACTAAACCTACTGTTCCCTTGACTTGGTTATTATTGGAATTTTTTTTGGGGGGGTAGGTAATTGGGGATTGAACCCAGGACCTCGTACATGTAAAGCAGGCACTCAACCACTTGAACTACACCTGCTCTGCACTATTCCCTTGACTTGGAATGACCTCTCCTGTTCTCTGCTCATCAAAACCATAGCAAATGTCATCCCCAATAATTGAGCATCCCCTGTAACTCCAGTATGCAAAATCCCCTCTGACTTCTGTGCTCACATAGTGCCTTATACACATTGCCACTTCTGCACTTATATCCAAGTGTTAGAATTGATTGCCTACCGGTCTGTATTTCACTCAATGAAGAGCCAGTTGTATTCCTAATTTCTATCATAGTGCCTATCCTATGTGTCCTTTCATAACACAGCTAGTGGTAAACCATTCTCTGATGGGTGTAAATCAGCAATAATCAGGGAACCCTGTCCTTCTGTCTCACTGTGGGACCCATAACTCTGACACACCTAGAGGAAACTGTACTCACCATTCCATAAAAATATGGGGATTTATCTGCAACACCTCAGAAGCCAAATTCTTCCCTTATGCCCAGCCCACCCTGCCACCAGGTGGTACTACACTGAGTATGCCATTTGTGCTTCAGAATAAACATTCAAGTCTCCATACCATTGTCTTTAGGGAAAGCGACATTGGGACGTTAATTCTACCAGGGCAGCGTGATTCTTCTCTCACATGACAAAATCAAACTCTATGTAAAAGCTGTTTGGTGAACAAATAGTGGACATAATTTAAGATACAGAACCCAATACTATTACATACATTCCTGCTCATTTTGGCTATAGACTGTTAAGAACAGTATCTGTCTCTCCTACACTCACACAGAGGGACCCATGTCCTGGAGTGCAGAACAGTGGCTAAGAGCATGGGCTTTGGTGTAAGACAGACTTGGCTCAAATCTCAGTTTTACCATTAACTAAATATGTGACCTCAAGAACATTACTAAACCTCATCGAAAAATGGGGCTAACACTGACAACAATGATACCTTCTTTTTGGGCTGTTGTGAGGAATGAATGAAATAATGTTTGTTTGTTTAGTATAGTGCATGATGTGGCCTGGACAGGTGACAAAGGTAGTTTCTAACCTGTACATCCTCTAAAAAGTAACTGTTTGGGACCTATCCTCATCTCACAGGTCTCCATGGCAATATCAAACTCCCTCTTAGCAACCTAACAGCTCTCAGGGTTTGCTGCTCTCTGATTCCGAGTACTCCTTCCACAATGATGGGTGGGAGGTGAAGGAGATGGTGAAAAATTGCTATTTTCAGAATGGAGGCAGAATATAGTAAGCACCTCACTGACTGACGATTTCAAAGTCACTGCGTCCAAATGTCTTTATAGCATCATCGTTAACAACGGAGCAGTAGGGTTGAGAATGAGAGGGAAAAGCCACTGGAAGGGAGGAGAAAGTCATTATAGGGCTTCCAGGAAGCAAGAGGAGTGGGAGGGAATACCTAGGTTCTTTGTAGTTTTCCTGAACCAGAATAATAAGTACAATAGTTGGGTATTAGTGTCCTTTACTTGGAAGGGAAAAAGAAAGGAGCCAGGGCAAAATTTTATTTAAGAGAATATATATCATCAAAAGAAAAAAAAAAAAAAAAAAGAGAGAATATGTATCAGGACTTTAACTAAAGTCTTTAACTAAACTCAAATATAAGCATTCACTTATTATCTTTCAAAGATGGAGCTAGACCTAACTTTATTCCTTCTGTTGAATTATATTCTTAGGATATTCATAAGTACAATTACTGAATCAATAAAACAAGTAAGACTCGGATATATGTGCATAAACTCTTTAAAAATATGAAAGTAATATAATAGCATTGAAGAAAGTTTTATTTTTTTAAAAAAGGAACTAGGGGTGTATTCTTTTTACCCTAAATCAAGGCTGGAAACCTTTATTAGGCAACTTAGGAAATCAGAGCTTGCTCCTGGTGGAACGTGGCTTAGTAATGCTCATCAAAGTCTTTCTAGAGCACACTTTCATCACCACTGCCTCCCACATCAGGAATTATTGAAAGCTGCCCCCAGCGGGGAAGGGGGCTCATTGGAGTGATATGGGGTCAGCCCTTCACTGCACAGCCCCTCTCAATCAGGATTTAAGATGATCCAAATAAGGCCCGTTATTGGGAGCCTGCAAGCCTCCTTTCATCTTATTAAAAGTATACCCATTCTTGTGGAGCCAGTGTAGTTCAGTGGTTGAACACCTGCTTCACATGCACAAGGTCCTGGTACCTCCCTTAATTTTTTTTTTTTACCCTTTCTGAGAAAATTGAAAAGAACATCAGAAATTGGTCGTTGTAGCCCACTCGACTCCCTTCCAATCTGGAGGAAAAGTGGCAGGTGGCTGACCCAGCTCTGCTCGGGTCACAGTACCATCCACACAGCCTTTCTATTATCCACACCACCCCCTGATTATCCACGGGTGTTTGCTCAATCCCTCATAGATGGGAACCATTCTGAAGGGGAATAAGAGCTGACAAAATTAGATGTCATGTGGCAGACACTGTGCTAAAGAACTTTTCACTCTCCCAGCAACCCCATGCAGTAGGGATTGCTATTATTATTATCACTATTGTTATTATTGTCTTACCTTACCATCCCCATTTTCCAGATGGCACTTGTGGAGGTGAAGACACATGACAAGTTAAGTTAAACAACTAGTGAGCTTCAGAGCAGGGTTTTGGCCCCAGGCAGGTTGGCATGGGAACCTATGTGGTTAACCTATATTCTAACATGAATTTCAAAACTCCATCCCACTGGATAAAGATGCTGGAGAGTCCAGGATACTCCACATCAGCAAATGCTCTGAAAGCAACAGATGTGGCCCTCTGGAATCAGCCAGGCATGTGAGGCTCCAGTCTGGCTTCCAAACTGCCTCCCTGGACCCTGGGTTAAATCTGAGGAGAGACTGGGAATCACGGCAGGCCATACCCTATTAGTCTTTCCAATCCTGGACAAGCTGGACTGTGATGAACCTACAAAGCAACAGGTCAGGGCAGATGAGTTCAAATGTAGGGTTGGCAAAGGTCCTTAGACAATGTAGAAAGTGCAGCTTTAACCATTCTGCCACACAGAGGCAGCTATTAAGTTTCCGCCACGGCGGAGTCATCACTGAGGCAGCTGGCGGTGACTCGTCCAGATTCCTGTGGGATTGTGAGCCTCTCACTTCACCTTCCTTCCCCAGCTTATCCGAATGCTGCAGAGCTGGGCCTGTTGCCCCTTCAGTGACTTCTCTGAACGGGTGCTTGTGTGTCCAGGAGGTCATGGGAAGTACTATCCAAAAAAGAGGTGCAGAGCCAAGGGGGACCAGTGACTGCCCTCACATGAGTCAGCCTTGCCTTGTCAGTTCCTCAAGGATAAGGACTATGCTTATTTTTCTTTGGATTTCCAGTGACTAACCTACTGTATGGTACATGGGAGACTGAAATATATAGATGTAAATAAATTGATTAATATTTTTTCTTATAGATTTTCTCATAACTGTATTTCACTAACTGGCTTCATATAACCTTTATGCCAGAACTGAAGTCTTAAAGAAATTCAGTGCTATGAATTTCCATTAGTTTACATTTATGCCATCCCATCATACAGCTATCCATGCTTATCCATCCACACTGGAGTGTAAGGGGCCTGAAGGCAAGATCTGACTCCTGCTTACCTTTGAGGTACACTGCAGTGCCTTGTACATAGGAGGCTCAATAAATGGTTGTTGAAGTGATTTAAATAATCCCTCTACTCGCAGAAACTGTATGCTTAGATGGAAATATTCCCCCAAGGCCATCTACAACTTCCACTAAAGATTTATTTTATTTATTTATTTCTCCCCACCCCCTTGTTGTTTTTCACTTGCTGCATCTGTTTGTCTTCCTTGCTTCTTTAGGAGGCACCGAGAGCTGAACCCAGGACCTCTGATGTGGGAGGGAAGTGCCTAATCACTTGATCCACCCTGCTCCCTAACTTCCACTAAAAACAACACAAAACTCAGTAGACTTCCCTCTAATCTTGCCAAATTATAAGATTCCTTGAGCTCCCCTGGTCTTCATGGGAATTCACAGGTTCAAACTTCAATGTAACAGGGGTGTCTGCTACCCTTTGTTTCCAGCTTGAAGACACCATTCTCAAAGTAGAGGCTCTGGAGTCTCCCCCCACCCTGTTAGGGATATAGCTCTTCCACAACTTATGGGTGTCCTGGGGAACGCTGTATTGTGTTCTCATGTAGAAATCAAACCAATCTTTATGTTAGTTAGGCTTCTCTGGTCACAAGTGACAGAAACCAACTCTGAATATCATCAACAAAAATGGAAACTATTGGAAGAGTGTAGGCTGGCTCTCAGACTAAAAGAAACAGCTAGATACCAAGGCTGGGAAATGGCATGGACCACAGCATCTCTGGGATCAGGGGCAGGAACACATCCACTCTGGGAAGAGGAACTTGGAATGCTGTCAGTGTTATGTCACTGCCAAACACTTAAGTACCAGGAAGAGAGTGTCCACTTGACCTAGTTTGTGCCACACAACCATTCCTTACCTAGAGGAGGGGAATAGATCTTCACTGATAGTCTCTAAGTTCCACTTTTTTTTTTTTTTTTTTTTTTGAGAAAGAAATCTGACGTTGTTATTCTTATTTTTTGTGTATGTGACTCAACTCCAGCAGAGGAAGCCATCTTACTTCCCTGTCCTAAAATTTCTTAAACTCTTTAAATTCTTCCATGGCAGCAACCTGATACCTCAAAGCAGCACCCTCCCGGGCATATGGCTCCAGGAGACCACAGGAAATAAATTAGCTGTATTGTCATTGTATGTTGAGTTCTTATCTCAAAGAAATAAGACCACTTCTGCTAGTGGCGAAGTCATGATAACACTACTCTTTCCTAGAGCCATGGGGTTGAGATAGAGGGATCTTCTGGTCTAGCCACTGTTCCCAGGCACCTGCACAAGCATCCACCAGCTCCCAATGTCTTAGGCCATCCCCCAACTCTCGGGCTGGTGTTCTCCTGGGCCTCAGATCCTCAGGATCTCTATTCCCACCTTTTTGGGTCAGTGTCCTCCAATCCGAAAAAGCTTACTCCTCTCCTATTCAGTTGCAGTAGAACTTGAGGGCCCATCAGTTAAGTTTGATGATGGAAGGATCCCAAATCATAAAAAGGACTGGTTAGTTTCCTGAGGTTTAGGGAAGAACTGATCTTAGAAACAGAGAAAAACCTTCCACTTCTTGGGAAGTAAAATCCTAACCACGTCACCCTGACTTCTGTCCACTGTCCACCCCCACCCCAGCCGAGAAAGGGATGCTCTTGCTATAGCCGTGGAAAACAAACTCACAGACCTCAGCTGCTCCTTCCACCACTAAAGTTTTTGATGAGATTTCTTGCCACAGTTGCTAACAGATCGTTTTCTTCCTTATGCATAAAGCTTCAGCATGTTTTGCCTATTTGTTAGGATAGCAGAAGTGAAGCCAAAAAGAGAAAAGTAAAGCAAGAGAGAAGAAAAGTCAGAGCACTCAAGAGCAAGGTATGAAGTCCTGGGTTCAATCCCCAAATATATGTAAGAACAAGGGAGGAGGGTGGAAGAGTAGTCAGAAACAGTTTCAGGTATATGTGCCAAATCTTCTACCATGTAAGTCAATTTGTGGATATGTTAATTTGCTAAAATAAATTTGTATTAGATGAACTTGTCTTGTTCATGAGGCAGAAGTGCCTTGTCTTTTCTTTTCCCTCCTCCACCTCCTCCTCCTTCTTTTCCTACTCCTCTTCCTCCTCCTTCATCTCCTTCTCTTTTGTCTCCTCTTCCTTCTCCTTTTATTTGTCCAAACAACCCTCTACATAAATAGATTTTGTCTGTCAGCTACCTCAGAAATAATCAATTTTAAGGTAGGGTCCCTGAGGATATTATTTTATCACATTCAGTTTTTGGAAGATAAGGTTTTGGTCTCTTTTCTTACATACCTTCTCTCAGATTATTCTTAGGTTTGTAAAGTTGCAGAAAAATTACAGACTATCTCTCTGGTTTCAGATTAAAACATGGCACAAACCAAACCCCCTCAATGACTCAAAAAGCATTCCTCCCCTCCCATATCCATTTTATGTAAATATCACCTGTATTCCATGAAAAGTAAATTGTGCCTGTAGCTGTGAACTCATACATTTTCTGTGTTTAGCTTAATCCTTTGGTGGGATCTCCAGGTACTGGTGGCAATTTGTATACTTCTTTAAACATAAGCATCAATCAGAGCACAGACTGTAAGCATTTTGAAAAGCCATACATTACAAGGCAAGAACTGCTCTAGGAATCACAAATATTTATTCTAAAGCAGGTCTTGCTTCAGCTTTCTGCAGACTCGGGGCTGTCTGTTGTCATCGGTCATTTATTTTGTCCTAATAAACAACTCAACACCCCAAACCTGTTCAAATAGGAGCCAGAAATTCCAAATGCTAGTTGACAGACCCCTTATATTCAAATGCAGAAACATCCAGATAAAAAACCTAGAGAAACATTAAGCTTTTAAAATTATGCCGCTGACTCTACAAGATTTGTAGAGTGTTCACGGATGACTGGGTGAGGTGGGGCAAGTAGCCTCTCAGAACTGTGTGACACCGAGGGTTGTTGGTTGAACTGTGGCCCCCAAAAAAGGCATGTTCAAGCCTGACCCCAGGGACAGTGAATGTGAATTTATTTGGAAATAGGGTCTTTGAAGCTGTGATTGGCTAAACTGGATTAGGCCACACTGGATTAGGTTGGGCACTAATCCAATATGACTGATATATTAGTCAGGTTTCTCTAAGGAAACAGATCCAACAGGAGAGAGCTGTAAATAGCATGAAATTTTATGAAATTCTCTCATGTGACCGTGGGGATGCACAAGTCCAAATTCCACAGGCAGGCTGCAAACCGTGGGCTCCAATGAAGGTCCTTGATGAGTTCCCAGGAGATGTTGGCTGTCTGAAGCCAAGCTGGGAAATTCTCTCTGAATGCTGAAACCATTTCCCCTTTTAAGCATTCAACTGATTGGATAAAACGTCACTCATTGCTGATGGCAATTTCCTTGGTTGATTGTAGATGTAATCAGCCATCTTTGCAAAAAACTCACTGATGACTAATGTCCATAAATGTCCTTGTATTATAATTAGCCCATTGCTTTCTTGACCAAACAAACTGGGCACAATTACCTGGCCGAGTCGACACAATAGCCTAACCATCCCAACTGGTGTCCTTATAAGAAGGTGATGAGGGACAGACCAGGGAGAATACTACAGAAGCAGAGACTGAAGTGCTGCAGCTGTAAGCCAAAGAACACAAAGGATGGCTGGCAAACTCCAGAAGCTGGAAGAGGCAAGGAAAGATTCACCCCTACAGTTTTCAGGGTGAGCATGGCCCTGCCGACACCTTTGTCGATTTCAGACTTCTAGCCTCCAGAGCTGTGAGAGAATAAAGGTCTGTCATTTTAAGCTACCTAGTTTGTGGTACTTTGCTACAGCAGCCCTAGGAGACTAAGATGCTGAGCAAGCTACTGGATTTGGGAGCCTGTTGGTGTCCTCACCCAAGAAATCATCCACATGGAATGACTTACCTCAGTTTCCAAGGCCGAAATGAAATCATGAGAGTGAATGGGCTCTGTCATCTGTGAATCATTGCACAGATGTCAGTTATTATAATTTTATACTATTACATAAGGTTCCACAATGACTTATTTTCCAGGGGTGGGGTGGGGGAGTTAGACTTTCCCTCCCCTGAAGTTTCAGGCTGTAAATGGTGACAATCAGCTTTGTATCTACAGCCTGAATCTAGTGCCCAATACAAATAGCCCATCAGAAATGTTGCTGAGTGATGTGACTGGGTGTGGTATGTAAGGACATGCCCATGAGCCAGAAGAGCAGAACAGCACATTTTGAACTGGAGGGGGCATTAGAGGTGAGATATTCAGAGAAGACTGTACTGTGATGGAGAAAGCATGGACTCTGGATTCAGAATAATTTGGGTTCAAATCCTGGCTCTGCAACTTACCAGCTATTGGTATGTGGGTAAGTTACCAAACCACAATTTCTTTTTAAAATGGGATAAGAATAGCTTCACCTTGAGGGATCACAATGAGGATTAGAAAAGATGTGTGTAAAGCTTCCAATATGTGCCTGGCATATGGCAGGTGCTCAGTAAGTGGCCACTGGAGTAGTAATTATGATGACTATTTTGAGCATGAATGGACGGGCTTTTTGTGTGCCTTGTCCCCTACCTTCATTCCTGCCTAGCCTCACCCATGGTGGGAAGAGAGCTTTATATGAACAACACATCAAAGCAGGGCTACAGGCATGGTCACACTTACTAAGAGGGAAGGGCGTTCCACTTGCAGGTGTTTCATTGTAAAAAATCTAAAAGACCTATGCCTACCTGAGGAGGAGGACTGTTTACAAGGTGCTACCTTCCCACCTTCTCAGGCTACATTATCTCCAGGGCCTTGACCTCCAGTCACTAGCACCACCAGAAGGGAGCCAACATAGGGATGGGGAGAAGGTAAACTAGATGGGTAAAACAAGAGGGCAGAGCTCACAGGAGCAGACAGAGATTCCTGCATGCCCAATTCAGGCTGATCACATTGGAAAAGTAATAAATATTTTCCCCCATTGTTTGGGCTTCACGTGTTCTCATTATCAGACACTAGTAAGACTGTTTTTCAGGATGATGCACTGTGACTACACAGCTTTCCAAAACAGAGGTCTCGCTGGAGAATCATCATGCCCACCCAATCCAACTCCTTCACTTTAAAGGTTTCCTGCACCCCCACACTGCCTCCCCCTCCCTCCATATCACAGGTATTTTAGGCATATTCAGGCAAGGTCCACTTGCTCAAATGCCCTTGGAAGGAAGATGTGGATCCCCAACTGATCATTCTGTTGAAGAGCTCAGCTGGCACCTGACAACAACAGCAGGGCTTGGTGGGAGTGGAAGCATGGTCTAATAGCTCTCTGAATTCTGGGGTGAAGGGGTGGGTGTGGGGGATTGTTGGTTGATTTCTTGCTTTTCTTGGGCTTTATAATGTCCTATGTATCTCCTTGCTTCTCAATCCCTCTAGTCCTTCACCTGGGACTATTTAGCCCTACCAACCTTGATGAGAGTTGTTTTAGTGGAGGGGGTGGGGTGGGAGGCAAGAGTTTAACTGGAGTGGGTTCAAGAGAGAAAGAGGGTCAAGGAAGTGGAACCTTAGTACAGTCCACTCTGTACTAAGGGAAGTACAGAGAAATGAGAGCAGATAACAAGAGGTTGGTTTATATGCTTGTTTAAGACAGGAGAGTTTGCAACAAGTGTTTATTCTGGTGGAATTGATTACATTAAGAGGGAAAATTGTGATGATTTGGAAGTGCAATTGCTGTAGTGAGAGGAGATAGAGATGTATATGGTGCAAAGTGAAAGGATTGCTCGCTCTTAAAAGCATGAATAGTATATGTGTGAGTACAGAGGCAGGTAGGAATACATGAGGGTTTGAGTGAATGGAAGTTCTCTTCTGATTGTTTCTATTTTCTCCATGAAATGAGAAGGATCATAAACTAAGAGTGAGTGGTTGGAGGAGGGAATTGGCAATGAGAAGAGAAAAGAGAACGTGTGAAATAATTGCCAGGAGAGTAGAGTGAGACTGAGTTGACTAGGGATTATAAAATTGGGTTGGTGGGAAGATTAAATAAGATGGTAGATGAAAAGCATTTAGCACAATGTCCTGTTCATGGTGAATGTGTAAAAAAAAAACATTGGTTATCAGGGAGCGGATGTGGCTCAAGCAGTTGAGCGCCTGCTTCCCATATGGGAGGACCCAGGTTTGGTTCCCGGTGCCACCTAAAAAACAACAAAAATGAGCAACAAGCAAAACAAACCAAAAAAAACAACTTAGGGGAGCCGACGTACCTCAGTGGTTGAGCGTCACCTTCCCATATATGAGGTCCTGGGTTCAATCTCCAGCCCCTAGTACCTCAAAAAAAAAACAAAAAAAACAAAAAAAACCCAAAAAACAAACACACACACACACAAAACAAAACAAAAAAACAAAACCATTAGTTACTATTAAGTCAACCTGGTGATGACCAGGATTGGCCTATAAACAAAACGCTTTGAGAATGGGAGGAGACACCCACTTCCAGGAGAGTTGGGGAATTATCCCCAGAGGTGGTGTATTAAGAGCCATTCTAAGGAGTAGGAGGAACAAGTCTCCCTACCCCTTCTGCTACCTCTCTCATTGTAACAATTGTTAAAAACATACACCATGTGCTAAGCATAGGACAGCTACTGAGAATGAACTAGCCCAGAACTGGCCCACAGCCTGTTTTTGTAAATAAAATCTTGTTGATACACAACCACGTCAACACATTTACCTGTTGTCTATGGCTACTTCCACAATACAAAGTCAGAGGTAAGTAGTTGTGACAAGAGACTGCATGGCCTGCAAAGCCAGCACATTTACTGTCTGGCCTTCTACAGAAAAAAATTTGCCAACTCTGGACATAGAATTAGATAAAGAATGATTGTAGGCCTAAAAAAATTAATTACAGACACAATATTATCACAGACTTAAGACATTATCAATAGCAAGGAAAAAAAGAGACATAGCTGGAAACAAAATCAGTGACCCAGAAGAAAAACTAAAATAATCAATAGTGCTTGCAGCTAAGGGAAGGGAAAAACCCCACACACTAAACCAATTAGAAAGAAAACAGAAAAATATTAACAATCTCTTATTTTCCAACTCTCTAGATATTTAGAACAGATGAAGATGATCCCAAATAAGGATATTTAGTGCCCCTAGAGATCTCAAAAATATGGAACAGAAAGAGTAAGTAATCAAAGGTATAGTAAAAGAAAATTTTCCTGAAATGCAAGAGGAATTGAATCTGTGGCCTTGAAAGAGCATACCACTTTCCAGGAGATTTTGATATAGGTTAGCCCACAGTGAGTTATATTCTGATTCAGTTTCAAGAATCAAGAAATTCTTCAGATATCCAGGCAGAAATGGCAAACAATCTATAAAGGATTAAAAAAAAAAAAATCACGTGGATTCAGATTTCTCCATGGCAACATTTAGTGTCAGAAGACAATGGAAAAATGTCTATAAAGCTCTGAAGGGAAGAAAATGGTTATTTAAATCTCTTAATAGTGTTCATAATCTCTCAACCTTAGAACGGTAGTTCTCAAACCTAACTGCACATGAAAACCACTAGGGAACTTTAAAAAAAGTACCCATGTTCAGAAACCACCCCAAACCAATTAAATCAGAATCTTTGCTAGGGAGAGCCTGATACTGGTGTGTTTCAAAAGCTCCCCAGGTGATTCTACTTGCAGCCAAGTTTGAGAACCACTGTCTTAGACTCTGAGGCAGGACTGTGCAACTTGTGGTCTGTGGAGTCCCAGCACCAGCAGCACCTGGGAGCTTCTTAGAAAAAAATGCACATTCTCAGCCCTCTCCCCAGAGCTACAGGCACATGTGCTTTAACAAGCTCTCTAGGAGATGCTTATGCATGCTAAAGTTTAGGAAATATTTTAGGAAAGAATAACTCTTTGAGGAAAGACTATCTAGATCTGGGTTTAGATATATATATATATATAAATACAAATTTATAATGTAAAATAATATTTTTAATTGTTAACATTTGAGTGTAATTAATGTCCTCAGTTTCACTTGAGGTTTTCCTTCTCTTATATCAGAATAAAATTAAGTTGAATCATTTTACTTAAATAGAGCATGTATAGAGTGATCTCATTTTTTTTTTTTAATTATTTTATTTATTTATTTTTTTACCAGGAGGTCCCAGGGATCGAACCCGGGTCCCTCCTTATGGGAGACGGATGCCCAACCCTTTGAGTCACATCCGTCCCCCAGAGTGATCTCATTTTAATGAAAGTGTTATCTGCATATATGCAGAGAAAGATGTGCTAATGATGTTCACCTGATGATATTTACAAATGGTGAGGTTTTTTGTTTTTTGGGGTTTTTTCTAGGTACCAGGGCCTGGGATTGAAACTGGGACCTTGTATATGGGAAGCTGGTGCTCAGCCACTGAGCCACATCAGTTCCCCAAAATAATAAAGTGATTTTTCTAATTAAAAAACCCAAAACCTCAATTTCTTAATTTGATCTGGTTGATCAGGACCTGTGTACCAATTCATGGCAACCAAATTCACAGAGAATGATTAGTGATTCATAATGCCAATTCATTCATCAGCATATCCATTCCTAGAACTAAGACATGTCATGCACAGAAGGAACCCACTTTTTGGTGGATATATGTACTCAGGAGTCTAAATTACATATTAGAAGGCTGCTTGGTGAGTACAGAGTTAGAGAGAAGGGAGTGAGTGTGCTTAGGAAATTTCCTTGAAACTCTCCTTGGCTTATGATTTGTTCTTCATTGAATGGATTATTCTTGTAAAGCATTGGTTCTCAGCCAAAAATCAGGACTCCTTCCCATCCTAAATATTTATTGTAAGAAGGTACAGTTTCCCAAGGTTGTGATTGGTATTGTTTATACTGGGGAGATTTCCAAATCACAAAAGCAGGAGGGGTCATTTCTGGCAAGTTTGTCTTCAGTCCCAAACATAACTTTAACATCCATGGTAGCTGCAGTGTCAGAAGTTGGCATCCCACCCTTATCTCTAAATCTTGGCTTAATCTTACTTGGAGGTGATTTGGGTCTTCTGCATACTAAAGACATGCTGTTTTTTTCTAAAAACTTCATGGGAATAAATGTGAGTAAAATGGGATGTGAGAACACAGAAACTGTGTGTGTTTTTTAAAAGATTTAATTAAAAATGTAAGATATATTAAATTCAATCCCAAGGTTAAAACATAAATTATTATTGTCAGCACATTTTATTTATTAAAAGGAAATATAAACACTCCACTCCTTTTTTTGAATTGCCTTGAGTCGAATTCTTTCACACCGGAGATTTGGGGTGAGGGAAGGCATAATTATCCCTGTACATGGAATGAGCTTTCTACTCTGCGAGTTCCAAGTCCCCAAGATGTGTTAGCATCCTAACTCAGGAACTCAACTCGGTATCAGTAGATATTTTCCTCTGTGGAAGTACTATTTGGTTCTATATTTTAGGTAATTAAACTATGATTACATGTATCAGATAACTGTAATATTTTTAACAATTATTATTATGATTCCAGTGAGTTTATGTATATGGATTTTGAATCCTACTGGGTTGGAATCCTTTCTCCCACTTTCTAGCTAGAGACCCAGTGTAAAACAAACACCTTCAATTTATTTCATTTATAAGACAGGAATAATACCACCTACCTAATTTTTAGGGGTTTTGTAAGGTATTATAGATAATGTAAAATGTTTAGGGAACATAGTAGGAGCTCAATAAAATGAAGTCCATTTGGCAATCAAAGGTGTTTAGATGTGCTCAGCCAAAAAGGAATTCACTAAATTTTTGTTTGAGAGCATCTTTTCTCCAACTTCCCATCTCTGAAATCATTGCTCATACTTGGAAGAGGAGATCAGAAGATAGAAAAGGTACAGGTAACATCTAAAGCATTCTCAGTCAAAATTCAGATGTAAGCACAAACATATACATATAAAGTTTATTTAGTTATCTCCTAGGAACCAACACATCCATGCTAAGGCATAAAAACATCCATGTTGAAAGAGTCCTTAAATATATTAATATAACGCTTGCAGGGTATGGAATAGGCTCATCCTTCCACATCAATGATGGTTCTTTTTTCTCTTTCTTTCTATTGTTGTCTTCTTCCTATTTCCTCCTCCCTTATAGATTTGGACTCTCTTATTTTTTTATTAGAAAAAAATCAGTCTGTCTTATGTAAAGTTTCCTCAGAATTCTAACCCTAGGTAGTATCTTTTTCTGGAACTACAGATCTGCTTTTCAACTGCCCATGTGGTATCTCTATGTGGATGTCGTGATGGCAACTTAAACTGAATATACCCAAAGTAGTACTCGTCCTGTTATTTCTCACAAACTAGATCTCCTCCTGAGATTTTTATTTCTAAGATGGAAAGTCTGAGCTGGTTTTGATTCTTTCTCTCCTGATTCCCTATTATCTAATGGGTTGCTCTTATGTCTTCTGCCTTGGCATCTTAATTATTTGTTCTCTCCTTTCCATTCCTTCTACCACCTGTCTACTGAGAGAGACATACCTAGATTTCTGTTATATCCTAACTGATTCCCTATCTCCAGTCTCCTCCTATTACAATCTACCCGGATTAATCTCCCTACAATCACAGAAGCAATAATTTACTTTCCTTCTCAAAATCTTCCACTGGGAAACAGATTAAATATAAACATACCCTTGCCAGCTGAGGCTTTCTACCATGTGCCATTGACTTATCTTTTCAGCCCAATTTACCATGGATTCCTTTGACCCTGAGATTGCAAATGAATGGCCCCATAGAGCCAGATCTTGCTTACACATGCAATTTTGGCCCACAGAATGTCTTTATAAATTTGAATTCGTTGCTAATATTTTACACATTGAAAAGTTTCACATGAAAGTCCTGATTCTGGCTTCTCATGAAAAGTTGCAATATCTGGCAACTTTGGGCCTACAATCCCACATAGCAACAGAGGGCTTCAGCTGGGCAGAGAATGCCCTTTTAAATGGAGAAACCGGCCCCAACAGGTCACGTCACTCCATCTGGTACTGGCTCCATCTCTGTAGGCATTTAAATTTATGATGTTTGTTCTATAGTATCCAGTGATCCAGCAAAGGGCATCGTTGCCAAACACTTAGCACGTCTTTGCTATGGTATTCCATCATTCTAGAAATACCTTCTCCCTCCATCTTTCCTGACTTTAAGGCCCATTTCAAACACTGCATTTTCAATGTAGCATTCTCTGACTGCACCAGCTAGATGTTACTGCTCTGTTTTGAACCTCTAACCCTCTGTGGCTCTCTCATGGAACTTTCACCACTCTCCACGGCATCATAGTCATGAGCATCCTTGATTTCTCCGTTTCTCAGGGAAGAGGAAGGAGTGGAGAAGTGCTCTTCTCCTCCACTCCTCAGGCTTTTCTGAAGAGTCTTCTTCTTGATCCCTACTTTCCTCCTCCTTCCCACAGTGATGGAGCAGGTCACCTGAGGGTGAAGCAGCAGCCAAGTGGAACATAGCCAGTGTTCACCCCCCTTTCCTCTCAGGCATCTGTCTGTCTACATAGAGAAGATGGCCTGTTTTGCCTGGCAGCAAAGGCCCCTCTTCGACAGATGAGGCCTGAGGGTGACAAGGCTCCCTGCGTGTGTCCAGGTCTCTAGCACGGTATTGGGAGGCCCATTGTTGCTGCAATCTGAGCCAGGATTTCCCATCCAGGTTTTATCAGCAAACACAGCTAATATTTTAATATTCATCTCCTTGAGTCTTTACCTCACAACTGTTTTCAAACTCAAGCAAGGAAAAAGAAGGGTTCTTATTAGACCCTTCCCAGTCCCAACAATAAGGACTGGCTTATTCTTCTTTGAATCCTCTGTAGCTGCTAGCAAAGTTCATTCCATACATTGACAATTGCCAAGTTGAATCAGAAGACATAATCAGTGTGAACAAAATTCATAGAATATTATTTTTCTTATGTTTACATCTCTATCAACCATTAACTTAAATGTCTCTTTGTAAGATTAACAAAATACAAGTTATCCAGTATATAACATAAAATATTTATTTTATATTTACATTTACATTTTTATGTAAATCATTACACATTATATCATATGTGTCTCAAAAAAAAAAAAAAAAAAAAAGGAAAGTAAGAAAAGATCAACCTAATAAGTCAGTGAAGAAAACATCACACCCTCTAGTATTTATCAGCAGTCTTGTAGCTCTCGTTTCTTGCCTTTTTTTGATTTTCTGGTTGTTTCTTGACGAATGGTATTATATTCTAATGTGGCCATTTTGGAAAGTCTCTCTAAGTATTGAGGTGGTGCTCCAGTAAAAGGATTGCTAAAACCAGAATCTGTTTTTGAAAAAAAAAAAAAAAAAACAGCTATTAAAATTAGATTACGCACACAAGAATAATGTTCTGTGACATATAGTTCATGAGTGAAATATTTGTTCCACAAATGACCATTAAACACTACTGGTTCTTCATACAATACAGTTTTTTAGGAGGTGCCAGAGATTGAACCTAGGAGCTTGTGCATGGGAGGCAAGCACTCAACCAAGTGAGCTATATCCGCTCCCACAATACATTCTTTGAAACAGGCAATCCTATTTTGCTTACTTTCTAAAATGGCTATGTATGTGATGGCAAGTACCTCAAAAATATTTAGATTAAACAACTTTAATGTTCATATTGAATCATATAAAATTAAAACCGTGTCTATAGTATGCTTCTAAAATATGAAGTAGCAATGAAATTTATTACAAAGAAAAAGGTTCAAGTCTTCATAAATAATACCTTATATGCTTATCAAGTTATTTTCTTCAAATAAGGCAGTTTCTTGCAAATGCTAAATGAAGTAAAGTTGTAAAATTGTAAAGTAAAACAAGTTATTCACTAACTGAAAACAGTATTAATCAAGTTTCTAATATAGAGTGGTGGTAATAATAATAGACAACGTTTATTGAATAGTCCCTCTGTGTCAAGTGCTCTACATCTATTTCATCCAAACAACAACTATGAAATAGGTAACTAGAACTATCTTGGATTAAAAATTAAAAATATTTAGGAAGGGTAAGTAACTTGTCAAAGGGCACATACCTAGTAACTGTCAAAGGCAGGATTTGAGCCCAGACCCATCAAACTTTAAGTTCCCATGTAATCACTACATATTGCCCCTAAATATGTAAATATATAAATGTATAAAAAATACTTCTACTTTTAAATATATAACATTTTGATAATATATATGTTTATCCATATTCCTTTAAAATAGTATTATTTAAGTTCTCTTAAAATAGTTTCAAATGTCATAAAAACTATCTTCAGTTTTTCAGTGTGGTTGTTTTTTGTTTTTGTTTCATTTTGTTTGGTTTGAGGGTGTAACATGAGCAGGAAGTTCAGAGAGAGAGAATAGAGGGGAAGAGTATAATTAGGATTCTGGCTTTTGGCATTACAAAGGATCCAACATTTTGAAAGACCATCTGGCTACAATATAGGTAGATTCTAGGCATTAGCAATTCTCAAAAAACCTCAAAGAATTGGCATCGTACACATCAATGCAATTAAGTTGGAAGACTTTAACAATAGGATAAATTTAAAATTCCAAAATACTTGGAAATTTACACATTAATTCTGAATTATTCATGAGTTAAAGAAATCACAGATTGTGGGAAGATGGTGAAGGACTAACAAGCAGAGCTGAACGCGCGCGTGCGCGCACACACACACACACACACAAAGGAGAAAGAGCCAAAAGCTGTCTGAGGGACTTGCTTTGGGGGTCAGCAAACCAGGACAGTGCCACACAACTACCAGGAGGGTGAGGGACAGAGAAATGAAGCTGAAATGACAAACGTGAATTACCAAGCCCCTTGGTGGCAGGGATGGGCTCCCCTCTCCCACTCCCAAGATATTAAGCTGGGGTAAAACACCTTGCTCACTGCAGCCAACTGAGAAGGGAACAGGCATCTTCCTCCCTGTCAGCTGTTTCAAGGGAAAAGGGAGGGGAAGACGGAGTACTTTTCTTCAATGAATTGGGCCAGCAGAGCCTGCTTTGAATCTCTGATTTGGGAATTCAACACAGGAGCACAGGACAGCCGAGAATGAAATACCTTGGTAAAAAGGTGCGTTAACTAGCGCCATCTGTTGGCCGGTATGGAAACTGCATGGACAAAAACTTCATGCTCTCTGTATCCATCCCACTAGTGAGTCCCTGGCCCGATTTTGAAAACTTAAGCTGGGTGATTTTAAAGACTGAGAATAAGTTGAACCAAATATCAAAGAAGAGTTGTGGAAAAAAAACAATAGGCAAGAGAGAGAAATTAGCCACCAGAGTAAATTTACCAACAAATTCAGATGCCTAGACATCAGCAAAAAATTACAAGCCATACAAGGAAACAGGAAGAGATGGCCAAGCCAAGAGAACAAACCAAATATCCTGAAGAGATACAAGACTTAATACTATTAATCAGTGATAATCACACAACTCTCCTAAAGCACATCAAAGAATTAAAGAAAATATGACTAAAGAAATATAGGATATTAAGAAGACACTGGGAGAGCATGAAGAACAATCTGAAAGCCTGCAAAGAAAAGTAACAGACCTTATGGGGATGAAAGACACGATGGATGAGATTAAAAATACAATAGAGGCACATAAGAGCAGATTTGAATTGCTTGAAGTCAGAATTAGTGATTTTGAAGACAGAACATCTGAACTGGAAAAGACAGGAGAACAGAAAGAGAAGAAAATGGAAAAAATGGAACAGAGTCTCAGGGAATTGAATGACAACATGAAATGCACAAACATTCGTGTTTTTGGTGTCCCAGAAGGAGAAGAGAATGGAAAAGGGGCAGAAAGAATATTTGAGGAAATAATGACTGAAAACTTCCCAACCCTTATGAAGGACATAAAGATTGATATCCAAGAAGGACAACACACCCCAAACAAAATAAATCCAAATAGCCTACTCTGAGACACCTACTATTGAGAATAACAAATATCAGAGATAAAGAGAGGATTCTGAAAGCAACAAGAGAAAAGCAAAGCATCATATACAAGGGAAACATGATAAGATTAAGTGTGGACCTCGCATTAGAAACCATGGAGGAGAGAAGAAAGTGGTATGATGTATTTAAGGTACTGAAAGAGAAAAACTGCCAGCCAAGAATTCTGTATCCAGCAAAGCTGTCCTTCAAAAATAAGGGTGAGTTCAAAGTCTTCACAGACAAACAAAAACTGATAGAATATGTTACCAAAAGACCAGATTTACGAGAGATACTAAAGGGGGTGCCACAGCCTAAAGGAAAAAACAAGGGCAAAGGTTTAGAGAAGAGTTTAGAAATGATGATTATTAGGAAGGGTAAACTAAAGGATAAGAAGACAGACAATAGAACAGTATGACAACAGATAGCTGAAGGGCAAAATGGATGAAGTAAGTAATGCCTTTACAGTAATAACATTAAATTTCCCCATCAAAAGACATAGACTGATAGAATGGATAAAATATATGAGCCATCTATATGTTTTCTACAAGAGACCCACCTCAGACCTAAGGACACAACCAGGTTAAAAGTGAAAGGCTGGAAGGTATTCTGTGCAAATAGTAACCAAAAAAGAGCTGGAGTAGACCAGATAAATGTAAAATAACAGCATTATATTATATGAACAATAATTACTCAGTGCAACTGGTGAATTATTCCTGTGATTAGCATTCTGTAATATTTTTCATACAAAATAAACACTTGCTTTTAATTGAAGAGGGCTGGAGAAGAGATACATTTTTGGATACTTCATTTTTCTTTAACCCTTTCTAATTCATACTCTTTAATTAAAATAATATATCTGGATCAATAATGATTTAGCATGACTACAGTTGAACAAGATTTTGAGTTTTTCTGCCTCATAAAATTTTGAATTGGCAAATTGTTATCTGCTATAATTCATTTTAACAAGACGTGAAGAATTCCCAAATAAGAATTTGATTATCTAGAAAGAATTATGGCCTAAATGAAAATTAAATAACTAAACCAATAATTAATTTCATTCTTAGAGATTATAATGTCCAACAGGTAGACCTATAATATAAAAATTACAATTATGTTATAATTAATTTCTATTATATTTGAATTATTATTTACATTTATAAATGTTTGTTGCTATGCTATTTCTTTATAATTAATTATATTAAATCTAACCTGGCCTTGCACTCTCATTTAAAATTTGTCATTTCTTTCAATCTATTTTTCTATTCATTTTACAATTTTACAATAAAGGACTTTTTAACAGCTGAAAACAAAAGCCATTGATATACGCTTTGGATAGATCATGTGGTATGTGAATATATCTCAATAAAACTGCTTAATAAACAAATAAATAATTGTGCAAGAATAACCAGAAATAGCAGCTATGCACAGCAAGAGAAACACAGAGATTGAATTTTCTTGTTTGTCTGTTTTTTGTTTATTATTATTATTGAAATAACGAAAATGCTTTAATAATGACTGAAGTGATAAATGCACAACTATGTGATTATACCAAATACCATTGATTGTACACTTTGAATAAAGTGTATGCTTTATTAATATGTATTAATAAAATTGATTTGTTTAAAAAAAAAAAGAAAGAAATCACAATGGATATTAAAAATACTTTTAACTAAATGGTAAAGAAAATACCACAAAATTTGTGTAATGCAGCAAAAGTGTACTTAAAGAGATTTATACCCATAAATTCCTAAGTTTCAAAGAAAGAAAGGGTGAAAATGAATAAGCTAGGTAGACCATATAAGAAGTTAGGAGCAAATAAATCCAAAGAACATGGAAGGAAAATGTCAATACAGGAAAGAGGAGAAATCAATGAGGTAGATAACAAAATTACAAAGAGAAGATGAAAAAAGACTAAAGTTCTGCATTGAAAGACTAATAAAAAAGGAAAACTCTGGTAAAAAAGAGAAGACACAAATAATTAGTTGTTGAAAAGGACAGAAGTACAAATAGAGCAAAGACTAAACTTTATGCCAATAAATTTTAAAACTTAGGCAAAATACAAAAAAATTCTAGAATTATAACTTATAAAAACTAATTCAAGAGGAACTAGAAAGCCTTAAGCGTCCTTAAGCATAATTAAATGATAGAACCGATATTAAAAGATTCCCCCAAAGAAAACATGTGACCTGAATGATTTTACAAATGAATGCTATCAGACTTTCAAAGAAGAGATCATTCTGTGAGTCATAACCTTCAGAGAAATTTTTAAAAGCATGAACACTTCCCAATTGATTCCATGAGGCCATTATAATCTTGACACTGAATCCAAACAAGGACAGGAAAATCTCATTCATTAACATAGCGTTATTTATTTATTTATTTTTACCTGTATTGATTTCATTTTAAAATTAGTTTTAAAAGAAGATAAATGAAATATTTGCAGCACAATCCCCAACCCCTTCCAACCCCCGCCCCCAACCCGCCCCCCGCGGAATGGCTGAAGACGTTAACCTTTCTGTCTGAACACACGGACCTCACTCCCACTTCCTGAAGATGTACAACCTGACTTTAATTGGTTGTGTGATAGTCAGTTGATGCCTGCTGAATGTGCAGTAAAATTCTGGCACAAAGTCAGTCTTTCAAGTTTATAATCTGGTTGGGGGAGATATATCTTGGAATTATGGATAAAATATCAGCAAATTAAATATGGTACTATACAACAAATGATAAGCAAATCATCCAAAGTTGGGTGTACCCAAGAGTGCAAGAGTGGTTTAACAATACAAAACCTATTAATGTTATTCCTCACAATAAAACATTAAATAAAAATCATATGATCCAGTCAGTCAATTCAGGAAAATAACATGATAAAATTCACTCTTATTTATGAAAAACAAAAACTCTTAACAAATTAAAACAAAAGAGAACTTCTTTAACTTGATAAAGAATATCTACTCAAATATTTCAGCAAACACCATTCTTAATGAGGAAACATTAAAGGCATTCCCTTTAAAATCAGGGACAAGTCAAACATAATCTATGAGTCATTTGTAGTCAGCACTGTATTAGTGGTTCTAGGCAGCTTAGCAGGATGAGAAAAACATAGGCATAAGATTTGGGAAGGAAGAAACAACATTATTCACAGATGATGATTATTATCTACACAGAAAACCCAAAATAATCTATGTATTAATTACAAGAAATTATAAGAAATGTTGGCAGGGTGCCTGGCTATAAAACAAAAATGTAAAAATCAACCACATCTCCATATACCTGTAATAGAAAGTAAGAAAATGTAATTAAAAAATAATTGTGGTAGAATACTATCCATCCTCTTAAAAACTTTCACTCCTTCCATAACAGAATTTTATCTAGGCATGTGCTCCCCTAGGTAAAGATTATATTTCTAAGCTTGCTTTGCAGTTAAGCATGACCTGTGACCATTGGTATAGACCAATAAATGTAAGCAAATGTGCAACATTCTGATCATCTTTAAATTATAATTCTCTTACTCTAGACTCTAGATTTCTGTTCTTTTCCCCCTTCTCTTGGCTGGAATACAGATAAAGAAATGACCCAACTTCAACTTTGCAAACAAGAAAAACCCTATGGGTTGGTAAAGTAACAAAAGAGAAGGAATCTGGTTCCCTTGGACAGACAGAGCAGAGCCACCCCACCAGCATGGACCACTCACCTTTGAAAATTAGAGAAAAGTAAACTACTTTATTTAAGCCACTATATTTTAGAGATTTTTCATTACAGCAGCCTAGCCTGTGCATTAAACTTGTACATTTACAGTAACAAATAAGACTATAAAATATCCAGCAATATAGCTAACAAAAATGTGTAAGATTGATATGGAGAAAATTATACAACTTTACTGAATGCCAGTAAAGTAAATATAAATGAATGAAAATATATACAATATTCTTGGATAAAATACCCAACATGAAAAAAGATCTCCATTTTCCTCACATTGATCTATAGATTCAAAGCAGTCTTGATCAAATATCCACCAAGAAGTTCAGAAAGTTGACAAGATAGTTATAAAATGTACATGCAAGAGAAAAGATCACAACATGGGAATCCCAGTGGGTTCCGTGTAATATTTTAGGTAATCTAAGCACCTCTTAAAATATATGTATATATATATATATATAAACAACATTTTTGTAAGCAAATACACATATATGCATATATATTTATATATCATTTTACAAATGTTTGTATGTATTGTGAGAATTTTGATTTTTACCCATAATAAAAAAAGAAAAAAAAAAAAAGAGAAAAGATCATAAATAGCCAAGATACATTTAAAGAAAAAATAAGGGGGGAATGGGTATAACTCAGTGGGTAAGCCCCTGCTTCCCATGTGTGAGGTCCTGCGTTCAATCCCTAGTACCTCCTTTAAAAAAAAAAGGTAAAGTGACTTGTCCTCTCTAATATATTTTTAAAAACTCATTATAAAATTAAAATAATTATGGCAATATGGTACTTGTGTAGGGATAGACAAATGAAAGGGAAGAACAGATAATGCTGAAAAACAGACTCATGTATATATGAAAACTACATGTCAGAGTTTCTCAAGGGCGACAATATTGACATTTAGACCAAATAACTCTTTGTTATGGAAGACTCTCATGTACTATAAGATATTTATCAGGATCCCTGGCCTATACCTACTAGATGCCAGTTGCACCACCCCTTTCAAGAAATGACAATCAAAAGTGTCTCCAGACATTACCAAATATCCCCTCGGGAGCAAAATTGCCCTCAGTTGAGAACCACTGTATGTGTGTATTTATATATACGTAATATATATTATATATATAAAAATATATATATCATACACACATACATATGTATGTATCAATGTTCAGGCTGTGTTCATGCAATGTTCATGCTGGCACAATTGGTTATTCTAATTTTTAAAATTATCATCAATACTATATATAAAAAAATCAACTCTAGATTAAATATGAAGAGTTAAACTTGCATATTTCAGAAGAAACTATGGAGGGAGCTATATGCTTTCAGGGTGAGAAAGAATTTCTTAAGCAAGACACTATGGATTAACCATAAAAAGAAAGATTGATAAAACTGACTACACTAAAATTAAGAACTTCTGGGACCGATGTCAACAAAATGGTGAGTCAACAAAATAACAAAATGCTGCCCACTCCCTCCCTGCCCCAAAACACTGAAAAAACAAACAGTAACTGTCAAAATCAATGTTCTCAGAACTCTGGAGGACAAAATCTACAGTAACCAAACAAAAACTGAATCAAGAAAAGGTATCTTTAGGGAAACCGATGTGGCTCAAGTGGTTGGGCATCCATCTACCATATGGAAGGACCTGGGTATGGTCCCCGGGACCTTCTGGTAAAATTTTTTAAAAGGCAAGCAGGCGAGCCAGGCCGCACAGACACGCGGAGAGCCATGCAGTAAGATGATGACACAACAAAAGACGCAGGGGAGAGTCAAGGCAAGAAGCACCAGAAACCAGGAACTGAAGTGGCGCAAGTGACAGAGTTCCTCTCTCCCACATCAGAGGTCCCTAGGATCGAATCCCGGTGAAGCCAGGAGGAGAAAAATGAGAAGAGAAGGCAAGAAACAGACACAGAAGATCACCCAGCAAATGGACACAGATGGCAAGTGGGGCGGGGTTGGGGCACTCATAGAACTATACACCAAAAAAACAAAGTGAATTAAAAAAAAAAAAAGATCTTTAAAACAACAAGGAAAAAAACAAAAAACAATAAGAAAGCTTCCTGGCACTTTTATTAGCCCCATCCCTACCCCCTCCCATGCTTGGTGGGATTCAAAAAGATGACAGCCCCCATTTCCAGTGTGGACCCCAAGTTCAAGAGGGAGCAGAGCATACTTCATTTAGAGATTAGTATGTATGAATATCTGTTCCAAACCATCCAGTGACTATCTGAAGACCTTGTTTCCATTTCACCAATTCCAGAACTCACTAGAGGCAGAGAAGCAATAGGCATTACAGCAAAAACACTGCAAGGGAACAATCAAACCACAGCTGCCTGGGGCAAAACATTATGACTGAAACATATGACTTGGAACCCAGGAGGAAATTTGTGGACAATTTCCTTGGGAAATTGGGGCATTGGAGAGACTGTGTATATACAGAATTTAGAAAGCCACATGAATGCCCAGGGCAAGACACATGCTCAAAAAACACTTGAAAAGCTTTCACCTTAGGCTGATCTCTAGGCTCAGTGCAACCAGGTTACATAGTGAAAAAGCCCGGCACAGAGCCAAATGCAAAGGTCTGGAAGAGGTGTCCTTTTTTATTTTTATATTTTCTTTTTTAGCTCCTGACATTTAAGTAAATCTCTATAATAATGAGCTGAATACAACCTAAAGGAATACAGACTTAAGTGGCCACAGATGACAAGGAATACAGTCTTTGAAAAATTAGCTTGGAAAAATCAGTAAACAGATTCTACTATCTTCAACAAGCAAATAAAACAAAAACAAAATGAAAAACCAGCATACCCTGGCAAAGGCAAAGAATCTGACTTACAGAGTTAACACATTATAATACTCAAATGTCCAGATTTCAACAAATAATCACAAGGCATATGAAGAAACAGAAAAGATGGACCATTCAAAGGAACAAAATAAAATGACAGAAACCATCCCTGAAGATTCCTAGAAACACACAAATTACCTAAACTGACTCAAGAAGAAAGAGAAATTCTCAACAGACCTATAACAAGAGATTAACGCAGTAATCAAAAACCTCAAAGAAAAGGCCAAAACTAGAGATTTCACTAGCGAATTCTACCAAATATTCAAAGAAGAATTAACAGCAATCCTTTTCCAAATCTTTCAAAAAATAAAAGTGGAGGGAACAATTCATGACTCATTCTATAAGGCCAGCATTATCCTGATACCAAAGGCAGATAAAGAGATGACAAGAAAAGAAAATTAGAGACCAATTTCCCTTATGACTATAGATGCAAAAAATCCCCAACAAAATACTAGCAAACTGATTCTAACAGCATATTTAAAGGATTATATACAATGATCTAGTGGAATTTATCCCAGGAATGAAATGGCAGCTCAATATAAGAAAATCAAACAATGTAACAAACCACATTAATAGAATGTAGGCCAAAAAAAAAAAAAAAAAAAAAAACCACATGATAATTTCAATTGATGCAAAAAAAAGACAAAATCTAACACCATTCAAGATAAAAACACTCAAAAAACTAGGAATAGAAGGGAACTTCCTCTATTTAATAAATGGCATGTATGAAAAATCCACAGCTAATATCATATTCATTAGTAAAGGACTGAATACTTCCCCCCTGAGATAAGGAAAAGACAAGGATTTGCCTACTTTCACCACCAGTATTCAAATTGAACTGGAAGTTCTACAACAGCAATTAGGCAAGATGAAGGAGAAGGAGGAGAAGGAGGTTGAGGAGAGGGGAAGGAAAAGGAGAGGAGAAAAAAGAAAAAGAAAAAGAAATAAAAAGGCCTCCAAGTTGGAAAGGAAGAAGTAAAACTATATTTATTTGCAGATGAAATGATTCTATATAGAGGAAATCTCAAAGAATCCAAAAGAAAGCTAATAGAGCTAATAAACAAAGTCAGCAAAGTTTCAGGGTACCAGATCAACACATAAAAGATTTTTGTGCTCCTAAACACCAGCAATGAACAATCCAAAAAGTGAATTAAGAAAACAATTCCATTTACAATAACATATGAAAGCATAAAATATCTAGAAATAAATTTAACCAAACAGGTGAAAACTACAAAACACTGCTGAAAATTTTTTTAAAGAAAACCTAGTAAATGGAAAGACATCTATGTTCTTAGATTGGAAGACTTAAACTTGTTAAGAAGTTTATACTAAACAAAGTGAGCTACAGATTCAAATAATCCCAATCAAAATTCCAACAGTTTTTTTGCAGAAATGGAAAAGCCAATCCTAAAATTCATATAGAAGTGCAAGGGGCCCCAAATAGCCAAAATAATCTTGAAAAAGATGAACAAGTTGGAAGATTTGCACTTTCCAATTTTAAAAGTTCCTACAAATTTACAGTTACCAAACTAGTGTGATACTGGCATGAAGACAGGCATATGGACCAATGGAATAGAATTCAGAGTCCAGAAATAAACCCATACATCTATGGCCAACTGATTTTCCACAAAGGTGCCAAGTTCATGCATTGGATAAGAATAGTCTTTTCTACAAATGGTGCAGGTAAAACTGGATATCTACACGCAGAAGAGTGAGATTGGACCCCTACCTCATACCACATACAAAAATTAACTGGAAATGGATCAATGACCAAAATACCAGAGCTAAAACCATAACACTCATAGGGAAAAATCTATATCACCTTGGATTTGGCAGTGGATTCATAGATATGATACCAAAAGTACAAAAACAAAAGAAAAAATAGATACATTGGACTTCAAATTTAAAAACTTTTTTGCATCAAAGAATGCTATCAAGAAAGTGAGAAGAAAACCTACAGAATGGAAGGAAACAAGGCATATATCATATATCTGATAAGGATTTAATATAGAGAATTTCTAAAGAACTCCTACATCTCAACAACAAAAAGACAAATAACCCAATTAAAATGGGCAAAGGACTTCAATAGACATTCTCCAAAGAAGATATACAAATGGCCAATAAGCACATGAAAAGATGCTCAACATCATCAGTCATTAGGGAAATGCAAATTGAAACCACAAGATACCACTTCACACCCACTAGAATGGCAATTATTAAAACAGAAAATGGGGAGTCAATGTGGTTCAAGCAGTTAAGCACCTGCTTCCCACATGGGAGGTCCCAGGTTCAATCCCTGGCCCCATACCTCAAAACAAAACAAAACAAAACAAAAACAAAAAACAGAAAACAATAAGCGTTAGCAAAGATTTGGAGAAATTGGAACCCTCTTGCATTGTTGGTGGGAATGTAAAATAGTTCAGCCACTGTGGAAAACAATTTGATGGTTCCTCAATAAGATAAACATGCAATTACCATATGACCCAGCAATTCCACTGCCAGATATAGACCCGAAAGAAAACAGGGAGTTGAACAGATACTTGTACACCAATGGTCATAGCAGCACTATGCACAATAGCCAAAAGGTGAAAACAGCCCAGGTGTCCATCAATGGATAAAAAGATAAACAAAATGTGGAATACACATATAATGGAGTATTATTTGGCCATAGAAAGAAAAGAAATTCTGATACATGTTACAACATGGATGAACTCTGAAAACATGCTCAGTGAAATAAGCCAGACACAAAAGGGAAAAATTTTGTAGGATTTCACTCATGTGAAATATCTAGCAGAGGCAAATTCAGAGAGACAGAAAATAGATTAGAGGTTATCAGGAGCTATAAGAAAGAAGGAATGGGAAGTTATTGCTTAATGGGTACAGAGTTTCTGTTAGTGATGATGAAAAAGCTTTGGTAGCACAACCTTGTGGTTGTAATTAATACCACTACACTGAAAGGTATACTTTAAAATGGTTAAAATGGGAAATTTTGTGATATATATGTTACCACAATAATTTTTTTTAAAAAAAGCATTAATAAAACAAAGATCATTAAGTCAATGGAAAGCAAGGAATTATAAAAAAGGTGACACCTTTAATATTATCTAGATAACTGATCAAAGACTTCTGGTGATACGGTTTGCTGGGATACGTGGTGTACCAGAGATTGAACTCCAGGACCTCGTACATGCGAAGCAGGTGCTCAACCACTGAGCTACAACCGCTCCACCTCTGACACCTTAATTAGACATGTGTTGGGAAAAAAGGATGAGTCAGCTTACTTTTGGATTTCTCCTGAAGTGGTACTACAGCGCATGTCTGCTTAGTCTTCTTTATCCTAAAAATTATATATTATCATAAAATCACTTTTATATAAACCCAGGGTACATTGACTTGAAAAGATACAATAAGAGACAAGAAGTATACTTTCCATGAAAGTCATTTGTTGAATGACATCACAAGGATATCACTGCAACTAATCCAATCAGAAGCAGATGCGAACCGATCTCAGTTTTTGCTAATAAATTTTACCAGTGGGTGATAGCTATATACCTAACTTTTCCCATAGATTTTTATCATAATTCTACTGGTCATGAGTCAGGCAATACTAAGAGGAAGGGGATCACGATTAACAGGGTATCTGGATGTGCCAAATACCAACTATCATTTAATTGTGTACTCTTTACTTATTAATCACGACTGAATTTTGTCAGTATTAATTTTTGTTTGTACTGGAACAGACCTAATAATAAATAGATTCGTAGGGGAAATATGTTATGATTGAATCTGCATTGGGTAAGATGATCCCTCACAAGAATTCCAAATTTCTTATAACTATATTAAACTTTAACAGACAGCAGCAACTTTCAAATACTTTCTACCTCTAGAATTACTATTTTAGTTATATTTCCACAGTGTGCCTTGAGATTCATTGAAAGCTTTTGACCACCAGTAAAGATATTTGAAAACTCATTAGACTTATTAGAGATTTTAAATTAAATCAAATATTTACATCTGGAGAAAAATAAAGAGGGTAAGGGGTTGTACACAAAACGAACAAAAATGAGTACTTCCCTTTTTTGCCAAGACTCTTCTTTCACAGGGCGCTGTGCAATATGCAGAGGAGAATAAAGTGCTTGCAGGCAACCAGACATGTTCTCCATAGAACAGCTAAAATAAAGACACATTTCAAAGGCATAAAAGGAACAGACATTTATGCTGGCCAATCACTTCCTACATGTTATATCACTTAGCCACCACTATTCCACTTTACAGATGAAGAAATGCTTGACATAACATGAATAAAATGTATTAAATTATCCTTTGTTGACTTCAGTAAGTTCACACTCAAGTCGATGCAAAATGATTAGAAACAGTTTCACAAACAGCCAAATCGCAAATGAAAAAAAATAAACCAAAATAGGGTGGAAACATTAGGAAACGAAATGAAGGCTCAATAGTAAGAGGTAAAATGGGTTTAATACAGAGGGTGCAGTCTAAGTTTCAGATCCTTTTAGATGCTCATATGCAGTGAAGAAAGGGCAACAAGACTGGCTCACACTGGTCCACAGGCCACACAGGCCATTGCCATAGACAGACCTAAACCCTTACTGACACCTTCCTCCCGGGGTGCTATGACTCACGAAGAAAATGACAAGAGCAGGCTGAGCGTCAGGGCGCAGGTGCCTGGGTGTGCCTTACACTGACTTTCCTTGAAGTAGGTTTTAGATTCACGTTTCAAATTATCCCTCTTCTTTCTACATGCTCACCAACACCCTCTTTGATTATTACTATCTACTGTACCAGGAACTCACTATCTCTCTTCCATCATCTCTGATTCTGTTTTATTTCAGTATAATCTTACTTCAGAAGGGTAATTTTGATTTTTATATTTTTATAGTTTGAAAATATGTCTTTAGAAAATATTTAAAATGATGGGAAATACTCACTGCATGACATTATTCATTGAAGTATTATATATACAAAGCCAAAAAAGTCAAAACAACTTAAAAGCTCAATAATAGGAAATGGTTAAATAAATTATGGATCCATCAATGAAATATGCCAGTAAAGATGTGTTTGACAACTATACAGTGACATGGAAAATAGTATATATGTAATGTTAAGTTTTAAAAGGCAGAATAAAAGTTGTAAGTACACTAAAATCACAACTAAGAAATTCATGAAGATGAAAAAAGGAGAGTAGATAACACCCAACAATAAAATGGTTATATTGGGATGAGTAGATTATCAATTAACTGGTTTCCCTTTTCCCACAAATTTTCTGCCAAGTTTTTATTTACTTTCATAATTTAGATACAAATTATCTACAACTTTTCATTTTTAATATATTCCAATTCTCTATTTACATTACCAGAATTTATTTCAAGAGTACTTAACAAAAACAATAATACTAGTGGAAAACTCAAGAAATATATTGTTAAACTCCAATACTTGCATCCAATGAATAACTAGATGAAGATAATATAAAAATATAAATCCTCCCCTAAAGAAAGTTCCAACTCATAATCCGATAAATGCTTTGTCTTTTTTTTTTTTTTTTGGTGGCAAAGAGAACAAATACTAGACATTCAATGAATATCTGGATAAACAAATTAATAAACCCCGAGCAGAAACAGAATATGAAACTGTCTTATTAACTAATACATAGATCCCTTTGGAGAAAGGGGTTTTCTTTCAATAGATTGTCAATCAGTCTGGTTTATTTACAGGTTTTTGTAATAATGGTTTTAAAAGTCATTGGAACTTTTCTGGCTGGCACATTCATTCCAGGTAGTCATGCAGGCTCTCAAATAGGCTGACACCTCGTTCAGAATCTCCCCTCACAGTACAGAAGTATCAGTCAGACTAGATATGAAACGCGAGGTTCTAGACTCAGAGTACAGAGAAACCTGTAAATATTGCAGAGAGTTAAATTTTAATTTTTCATTTTATTTTAGTTTTTGCTAAAAATTCCAGTGCTCTCATGGGCATAACCTAGGCTAGAGCAATAAAGATTTTTAAAAGAAAGTCCTTAAATCTTTTCTGGCAATGTCACTTGAAAACGAGATAATCACTAACTTGTCAAATCTAATAAAGTTGCTAACTTAGATAAAATAATTAAATCCTTTATGAAAAAAAAATGTAGTAGGCAAGAAATAATTGAATCCATTAGCCAGAAAAACCTTTACATTCAGCAATATTACTACACATAAATATTCAACAAAAGACTGGAAGATTTACCTGACATTAGGCATCTCAGTATCAGCACATAGCCGTCTTTTATGAACCTCAAATGGAGTTGAATTTGTATTTCTTTGGGAACTTTGCAATCCTGGTAAATATGGCACTTTGACACATTCTTTGAAATCTTTTAAACCAAAAGCTGTAGCATATTCTAATAAAAATATTATCATAATTATATGAATGATTTCTTAAATGTATACTTATTTTACTATATACAAAAATGCATAATAAAATATAGTAAATCATTTAAGTAAATATTAAGTAACTGCAGTTTATTAACACTTTTTAATTCCTAGTATAGGGACAGTAGAGAAAAGTTAACGAAGGGGTTGATTAAGAATTAGAAAAAGGAAAAAGTAGTTTCACAGATCTTCTACAGTTATCACTGTCCTTTGCCTTCTTTATTTTATTTAATTAAAATCCTCAGGATATTAGATGCATTCACACTGAAATAGAGTAAAAAAGCACTTTCAAGAGTTTTGGATAATCTGTTATTTTGAATAATCAAGATAATCAAGAGGAATAAATATATGATCATCTGAGCTAGCACAGAGAGGTTAAAAGAAGTCTACTTCAGGCATTAATTTTCATTTTTCTCTCTACAAAAGTCCCCACCAAATCTATAAATAGCAATACTGAAGCATCAGGATTGCTCTCCTACTGACCTCACACAGCATTGGATAAAAGGATTATCAAACTGTTTTTAAAAAATCCAAAATGAAGGCAGTAAATGGAAAAAGAAGATTAAGTGGTAAAAGGTTTGGATAATCTTTAAACAGATTGTTCTTTAAGCTTATGCTCTACTAAGCAAGTCTAGCACAGCAACAAAAATAGTCTTTAATGAGGCTAAAGTTATCATAGTAAATATTTAAAAGGCTATTATTCAGCCTTCAAGATATATATATATATATATATTTTAAGTGTCTCCTAGTCAAAAGATATTTGGATTCTCTTTTAACCATTTAGATTTGGGGGTAAGGGAGGGTGGATTAAACTAGTGTTTTCTGAGTACCTTCAATGGGAACTTGATGAGAAAGTTGAAAAAAATTTATAGCAACACACTCAAAACGAGGGGATGAAAGAGTTGAGTAGTTTAAATTTTGCTGTTTTTAAAAATTATATCTTCAACAATAAAGCTGAAAGTAGAATTCAGAATAAACAAGAAATATCAACAATTATAAGTTGAAATTAAAGGGAAAAGCTATTAATACACATATATGCACGTCAAAAGTTTTCAAACTAGTATTTACTGAGCAACTATAGGATATAAGATACTTTCCACATAACTCACTCAAAAATAAAGTTTTAAAAATTGGAATTATTAATACAAAAAGGTATCATTAAAGATTTGGGTTTCAGGTAGAAACCATCCAAGTGTACATCAATATGAATGGATAGACAAAATGTGTTATATATATACAGTAGAATATTTTTCCACCATAAAAAGGAATGGAGTTCTTATACATGTCGTGACATGTATAAGAACCCGAAAACATGCTGTGTGATATAAGCAAGGCATATAAGGATGAATACTGTGTGGTTCCACTAAGATGAAATATCTAGAATAAGCAAATTTGTAGAGACAGAATGTATATTAGAGGTTAATCGGGGCTGGGGGGAGAGGTGGAATGGGGAGTTACTTCTTAATGGGTACAGAGTTTCCATTTGGGGTGATGACAAAGATTTGGTAATGGATGGAGGTGATAGTAACACCACATTGTGAATGTAATGAATGCCACTGAAATGTACAACTGAAAACGGTTAAAATGGCAAATATATATATTCTACCATAATAAAATATAGATTTGGGTTTTTCAAATATAAAAACCAACTTGAGATATTGAAAAACAAACACTATTTATGAAAAGTAGTATTATCCAACAGAGAGAGTACTGCACTGAATATCAAGAGAAGTAGTTTTTAAAATTTTGCTTCTGGGGAAGCGGCTGTGGCTCAATCAGTAGGGCTCCCGTTTACCATATGGGAGGCCCAGGGTTCGGTTCCCGGGGCCTCCTGGTGAAGGCAAGCCCGCCCGCACGGCGTGGTTAGCTGACCCAGCGAGCACAAGCAGCAAGGGGGGGGATAAATGAATAAATAAATAAAATCTTAAAAAAAAAAAAAAATTGCTTCTGAGTCACAGAATTACATTAA
Organism: Tolypeutes matacus; assembly: GCA_026826555.1. Lineage (NCBI taxonomy): Eukaryota > Metazoa > Chordata > Mammalia > Cingulata > Chlamyphoridae > Tolypeutes > Tolypeutes matacus. The sequence goes on from JAKSZT010054487.1 coordinate 21,629,001, forward strand.
TTACTTTTGATTTGTTTCCATTTTTCTATAAACTTAAAATATTATCTTTATAGAAATGTGATAGAAATTATAAAATGTCTTTTGACTGCTTAAAATATACATGTAATTTATATGTATATTTTCTGAGGTAGGCAATAAAGAACTCAATCAAAAGAAAACCATTTCAACGTTTTTTTAAAATAAAAATAAAAATGAAGTTACCTTTCCTTATCTTTCGTGTTTCTAAAACTGCTTTCTTCCAACTACTCTCAAAAAGAAAACAACCATCAAGAGAACTTCTAGTGACTTTAGGCGTCTTAAATTTGATTTCAGGAGATAGCACTGACATATTTTCCTCTTCTTTCAACAGTGCTGATGAAAGTGAGATGCTGCTCCAGACATCAGAAACAAAAGACAAAGAAAACAAAGCTTTTGAGAGATAAACATTTTTTTTCTAACTTGTTTTCCACACTGCAGATTAAATACTAACATAGGTTTATATGAAAAGTTTACTAATAACCCGTAAATACATATTCTTCGGATTTTAAAAGAGACCTTTGGGAAGCGGCTGTGGCTCAATGAGTAGGGCTCCCGTTTACCATATGGGAGGCCCTGGGTTCGGTTCACGGGGCCTCCTGGTGAAGGCAGGCCCGCCCGCACGGCGTGGTTAGCTGACCCAGCGAGCAAAAGCAGCAAGGGGGGGATAAATGAATAAATAAAATCTTAAAAAAAAAAAAAAAAAGAGACCTTAAAAAGATAGGGGTGGGGCTGTGGCCCTTGGTCAAGCAAGAGTGAGGATTGAGGAGCTTGTATTCGCCTTGGCGAAAGGTGCCAACCAGGTAGTGCAGCGGGAGGAGAGGGAGAAGCTGCTTTTGTATGAGTAGGTGTCAGGGGACTGAGGGACCTAATGATAGGGTCTAAGATGCTGAGGCATAATGACAGTGAAAAAAAAAAAGCCCCCATTTTATTTTAATTCACTGCTGTCAAATATTGTAAAATGAGACAATGAGATAAAAATGAAAGAGAAAAAGTCTTTACATTTGGTGATGCCATTTGGGGTCTGCTATGAATCGGCAGAAGAGTTGGGAGTTAAAGGTGAAGGTGGACCCCAGAGGGTCGTGGACTAAAGAGTGGGGTGAGGTACACCAGGAAATGCAGTCAGGGCGAGCAAGGAGGAGAGAATCACCACCTCTGCACGATGCCACCGGCCCACTTGGTATTCTCCCAAGAGGCCTGCCAAGCCCTCTTCTGGCCCTGGCCCGCCCTCCTTCCCTGCCCCAGGGCTCAGAAGCTCACTGCTTCCTGTTATTCTGGAAAGCTGCTACCACCCTCTCTATTCTTGGAGTTGATCCTCCTTCCAAGCAAGCAAGAAAGATGGGTGGCTCATTCTTTTTTTTTTTTTTTTTTCTGTCTTCCCTCCCCCCCTTGGCTCATTCTTAAAAGCCATTTCCTTTTAAGTCTTAAAAGAATCTTAAAAAAAAAAAAAAAAAAAGACTCTTAGAATCACGATCCATGATCTATTCCCTGCCTCCATTCTAAGACCTTTCTCCTCCATTTGGTTAAAGATACCTAGTTTTGCCTGCATCGGCAGGCAGGATCATCCCACCCACCATATCCATGGGATATAAGCCCTCTCTCACTTGGAATTGGAGTGGACATCACCATCCCAGTCCCCTCAGGATTGGGGGAAGAACTATGGACTAGAGTGGACTTGATGGTATTCTCTTGTTCACATATGGTGATTCTAGCAATGCAAGAAGTTGTAACAATGAGGTGGAGCCAGTGGCCACTTGACACTTTTGGGGTAGGGAGGGGATGAGCGGTTGAAATACAGGGGTTTCTTTGGGAGTTGGAGGTTGTCCTGAGTACTGTTGTGGCGACGGATGTAGGCCATTTTAAATCAGCACACACCACTCAGAACTGAGTGGGAGAGTGTGGTCTACAGTGTGAACTGTGGTCTATGGTTGGTGGCAAGGCTCCAGGATGTGTAAGTTCATTGAGGGTGGTGGGCCACACTGTGGGAGATGTTTGTGTGGGATGTGGTGGGAGGTGTGGGAGGTGGGCAACATGGGAATCCCAGTGGGTTCCGTGTAATATTTTGGGTAATCTAAGCACCTCTTAAAATATATGTGTATATATATATATAAATAACATTTTTGTAAGCAAATACACATATATGCATATATATTTATATATCATTTTGCAAATGTTTGTATGTATTGTGAGAATTTTGATTTTTACCCATAATAAAAAAAAAATAAATAGTGGCCCATCTACTCTCTAAGCCAAATTCAGCATATAAATGCATTACCTACCCCCAGCGTGGGACATGACTCCCAGGGATGAGACTCCCTGGCACCGAGGGATTACTACCAAGCATCAACTAGCAATACAACTGAAAAAAGACCTTGAATAAAAGGGGGAAAGGGTAAAGACAGATGAGTTTATTTGGCTAAGAGACTTCAAAGTGAGTCGGGAGTTCATCTCAGAGGTAATGCTTATGCACATCTCAGAAGGATTGCATAGACTGCCAAAGTAGATACTACCCCAAATAGTGGGGCTCTTGAGGGCTTTGGAGACACCTCTGTCCTACGGTCATGGCAGATAGCTCTGGAGTTTGGTGCTTTGCCAGAGGGCCCTACTTTGGAGTTTGTGCTCCTGAGTGTGACAGAATTGAACTCAGTTGTGACTTCTCTACACATGCTGCTTAGTAAAGGACTTATCAAGCTGGTTTCAAAACACAGAGCTCAAGTAATTTATACCAGAAACACCAAGGGTGGAGATGCCCCAGCTGCTGGTGAAGATGCATAAAGAGGTCCAACCAACTGTACATTTTGAAAAATAAAGCTTTATTAAATAAAAAAAAGAAAAAAAGAAAAAAAGATACCTAGTTTTCTTTCCCCTTCAAGGCAGGTCCTCCTCTTCCTCTTAGATGTCCCTCTTCCAGAACAGAAGAGGCAGAGACTAACAAGAAATGCTTCCCACACTCCTGTGGATATTGGCATTTCTGAACACTCTAGATGGATGTTGTATCAAAGAATAGTCCTCTTGGAACATTACATCAACCAAGTGGAGAGAAATTTTTCTTAAAACTGAATGCTTTTTTAAAAAATCACATGATAAATATGTGAGGGTTCGTTATTCTATTCTCTCCAAGCTTTTGTGTGTTTGAAGATTTCCTTAATAAAAACTGTTTAAAAAATAGCCCACAGTGGCAGGAATGTATAAGGAATATGCTGAAATAATGAAAAGCCAAATGTTTTTGATAGATGTTTCCTTGAAACATGGTCACAACCTAATTCTAGTGGAAAGAAAAAAAATTAAGGATACTTTATAGGACTAATAAAAGGGCTGATAAAAAAACAAAGCCACCCATATAGAAAGAGATAATAAAAACAATAAAGTACATATGTTCTGGGGCAGGCAATAAAGAACTCACTCAAAACAAATGCTTTCTCACAGTAAAGAGAATTGGTGTTGAGATGACCTAATTGCTTAAAACTAATACTTATAAAATAATTACTATATTTTCAAGGTACCCTGAAAATAGGTATATTTGAACCATTTTTGTATTATTTTCCAAATATTTTAAATTAAGGTTTTATTTTTATCACCTAGTTTAGAACTAGAAGGAAATGTTAAAATAAATGTGTGTTCATTTATTCATTATTCACCCATCCATCCATTCATTCATTTAACAAAATTTTGTTGGATATTAATCATATGTCAGACACTTGAATTAAGGATATAATAATGAACCAAACCAGATAAGGTCCCTGTCCTCCAGAAGCTTACATGGGGGAGTCAGGCAATAATTAAGCAAATAAATTAACAAAGCTTATTTCTGACACATAAGTACAATGATGGTAATTCACCATGGTGAAGTGCTGAGGGGCAAGAAGTACTTTAGACTGGGTGGCTAAGGAAGCCCTCATAGATGAGGTGACCTTAAACTGAGATCTGAATGAACCAGTAGCCAGGGATACCAACACCTGGGGAAGACAGACGGGAAGAGCCTTCTCTGCAGGGAGAAGGGCAAGTGCAAAAGTCCCAAAGCCAGAATGAGCTTTGCATTTTCTATGGCAGAAAAAGACCTGTGCTGTCCAATGCAGCAGCCCAGCCACATGGGGCTAATGAGTATTTGAAATGTGGCCAGTCCAAATTGAGATGTGCTGTAAACGTAAAATACACACCAGATTTCAAAGACTTGGTGAGGAAAAAGGAATGTAAACTATCTCAGTTTTTTGTTTTTTTTTTTGTAATAATAAACTTTATTTTAGAGAAGTTTTAGATTTACAGAAAAGTTACACTGAAAGTATAGGGAATTCCCATATTAACGCCCCCCCACACCCCCACACACACTCACACCCACACATGTGACAGAAAGGAGAAGGCTCAACAGCTGAAGCCCCAGGGAAAGATGAGCCATTTTTCAATATAAGTTCCTCAAGGTTCATGCATGTTGTCACATATGTCAATACTTCATTCCTTCTTACAGCTGAATAATATTCCATCATATATATACACCACATTTTGTTTACCCATTCTTCTGTTGATGGACATCTGGGTTGCTTCCATCTTTTGGCAACTGTGAATGAATGATGCCGCTATGAACACTGGGTGTGCATATATCTGTTTGTCAGTGTAGGTTGTGTGTTTCTAGAAACTCGCCCATCTCATCTAAGTTGTTCAACTTGTTGGCATAAAATTTTTCATGGTATCCTCCTATAATACTCATTTTTTTTAAACAAATCAATTTTATTGATACATATTAATAAAGCATACAATTCATCCAAAGTGTACAATCAATGGTATTTGGTATAATCACATAGTTGTTCATTTATTATTTCAGTCATTATTAGAGCATTTTCATTATTTCAATAAAAATAATAAACAAAAAATAGGCAAACAAACAAGAAAATTCTTCACCTCTCAATCTCTAATTTTCCCCTGCTGTACATAGCTGCTATTTCTGGCTATTCTTGCACATTTATTTATTTATTTATTAAACAGTTTTATTTAGATATATTCACACACCATGTGATCTATCCAAAGTGTATAATCAATGGCTTTTAGTATAATCACAATATTGAGTATTCATTACCATAAAAAAATTTTAGAACCATTTCATTACTCCAAAAAAGAAAAATTCCACACCCCTTAGCATGCCTTCTCTAGACCTACATAACCACCAATCTAATTTCATTTTTATAAATTGATTTATATTTACATTTTATATGAATGGAGTCATACAATATGTTACACAATATATTTAGTTCATAGTGGCACAATCATACAGTGTTTGTCCTTTTGTGTCTGGCTTGCCTCACTCAACATAATGTCCTCCAGGTTCATCCATGTTGTTATATGCTTTATGACTTCATGTCTTCTTACAGGTGCATAATATTCTATCATGTGAATATACCAGTTTGTTTATCCATTCATCGCTTGATGGACACTTGGGTTGTTTCCACTTTTGACAATCATGAATAACACTGCTATGAACATCGGTGTGCATATGTTTATTCATGTCACTGCTCTCCGTTCTTCTGGGTATATACCCGGTAGTGGTATTGCAGGGTCATGTGGCAAATCTATATTCAACTTCTTTAAGAACTTCCATACAGTCCTCCACAGTGGCTGTACCATTCTACATTCCCACCAACAGTGAATAAGTGTCCCTATCTCTCCACATCCTCTCCAACACTTGTAGTTCTCTTTTTTTAATAATGGCCATTCTGATAGGTGTTAAATGATAGCACATTGTAGTTTTGATTTGCATTTCCCTAATCATTAGTAATGCTGAACATTTTTTCATGTTTGTTTGTTGTTGTTGTTGTTGTTTTTGCCACTTGTATTTCTTTTTTTTTTTTTTTTTTTAAAGATTTTATTTATTTATTCATTTATCCCCCCCTTGCTGCTTGTGCTCGCTGGGTCAGCTAACCACGCCATGCAGGCGGGCTTGCCTTCACCAGGAGGCCCCGGGAACCGATCCCGGGGCCTCCCATATGGTAAACGGGAGCCCTACTGATTGAGCCACAGCCGCTTCCCTACTTGTATTTCTTCTTCAGACAAATGTCTATTCAAGTCTTTTGCCCATTTCTTAATTGGGTTGTTGGTCTTTTAATTGTTGTTTTTATTGTTGAGTTGTAACATCTCTTTATATATCATGGATATATAAAAGATATAGATCAGACATGTAATTTCTAGCTGCCTTTTCACCCTTTTGACAAAGTCCTGTGAGGTGCAAAAGTGTTTAATTTTAAGGAGATCCCATTTATCTATTTGTGTGTGTGTGTGTGCGCGCTTTGGATATAAGGTCCAAGAAACCACCACCTACCACAAGTTCTTTAAGAAGTTTCCCTACATTTTCTTCTTGTAGTTTTACAGTCCTGGCTTTTATATTTAGGTCTTTGTTCCATTTTGAGTTGATTCTTATATAGGGAGTGAGATAGGGGTCCTCTCTCATTCATTGGATTATAAATATCCAGTTCCCCCAGCACTGTTTGTTGAAGAGACTGTTTAGTTCCATTAACATGGACTTGGTAGGTTTGTCAAAAACCAATAGACTGAATAGGTGAGGGTTTATTTCTGGAATCTCAATTCTATTCCACTGATCGATGTATCTATCTTTATACCAGTACCATGCTGCTTTGACCACTGTAGCTTTGTAATCTGTTTCAAGGTCAGGAAGTGAAATTCCTCCAACATCGCTCTTCTTTTTTAGAATGCTTTTGGCTATTCAGGTACATTTTCCTTTCCAAATAAATTTGGTAATTGCCTTTTCTATTTCTGTAAAGTAGGCTGTTGGAATTTTGATTGGTATTGCATTGAATCTACAAATCAGTTTGGGTAGGATTGATATCTTCACAATATTTACTTTTCTAATCCATGAACACGGAATGTCTTTCCATCTGTTTAGGTCTTTTTTTATTTCTTTTAGCATTGTTTTGTAGTTTTCTGCATATAGGTCCTGTACTTCTTTGGTTAAATTGATTCCTAGGAATTTGAGTTTTTTTGTTGCTATTGTATATAGAAATTTCCCCCTAATTTCCTCCTCAGATTTTTCAATACTACTGTACAAAAACATTACTGATTTTTTAGTGTTGATATAAGATCATGTCATCCACAAATAGTGCAATTTTTACTTCCTCTTTTCCTATTTGGATGCCTTTAATTCTTTTTCTTGTCAAATTGCTCTAGGTAGAACTTCTAGTACAATGTTGAGTAACAGCAGTGACAGTGGGCATACTTGTCTTGTTCCAGATCTTAGAGGAAAAGCATTCAACCTTTCCCATTGAGTACGATGTTGGCTGTGGGTTTTTTATACATGCCGTTTATCATATTGACAAATTTTCCCTCTATTCCTATCTTTCAAAATGTTTTTATCAGGAAAGCATGCTGGGCTTTGTCAAATGCCTTTTCTGCATCAATTGATATGATCATGTGGTTTTTCTTCTTCAATTTGTTAATGTGGTATATTACATTGATTGATTTTCTTTTTTTTTTTTTTTGGCTTTTATAACGGGTATTTATTTGTGGTAGAAGTTTACAGTCACATTGATTGATTTTCTTATGTTGAACCAGCCTTGCATACCAGGAATAAATTCCACTTAGTCAGGATGTATAAGTCTTTTGATAAGCTGCTGGATTCGACTTGCAAGTATTTTGTTGAGAATTTTTGCATTCTCATTAGAGAGATTGGTCTGTAATTTCCTTTTCTTGTAGTATCTTTATCCGGCTTTGGTATTAGGATGATGTTAGCTTTATAAAATGTGTTAGGTGGCAGATGTGGCTCCAGCACCTGCTTCCAACATGGTAGGGGCTGGGTTCAGTCCCTAGTGCCTCTTAAAAACAAACAAAAAAAAAAAACAAGCAAACAAATGAAAAAAAAAAAAAAACAACAACAACAACAACTCAGGGGAGCTAATGTGGCTCGGTGGTTGGGCACCAGCTTCCCACAAACAAGGTCCAGGATTCAATCCCAGCCCTGGTACCTCAAAAAAAAAAAAAAAAAAAGTAAGGTAATTTTCCCCCCTCTTCAATTTTTTTGGAAGAGTTTAAACAGGATTGGTGTTAATTCTTTTCAAAATGCTTGGTAGAATTCACCTGTGAAGCCATCTGGTCTTGGACTTTTCTTTGTTGGGAGATTTTTTTATGACAGATTCAATCTCTTTAAGTGTGATTGGTTTGTTAAATTCTTGTATTTCTTCTACTGTCAATGTAGGTTGTTTGCGCATTTCTAGGAATTTGTCCATTTCATCTAGTTTGTTGGCATACAGTTTCTCATAAAATCCTCTTATGATCCTTTTTATTTCTGTGTGGTCAGTTGTAACTTCCCCCCTTTCATTTCTGATTGTTATTTATTTGCATCTTCTCTCTTTTTTTCTTTGTTAGTTTACCTAGGGGGTTGTTTGTCAATTTTATTAATCTTCTCAAAGAACCAGCTTTAGGTTTTGTTGATTTTATCTATTGTTTTTTGTTCTCAATTTCATTTATTTCTGCTCTAATCTTTATTATTTCTTTCCTTCTGCTTGCTTTGAGATTGGTTTGCTGTTCTTTTTCTAGTTTCTCCAGTTGTTCAGTTAGATCCTTCTTTTCTAATATAGGCATTTAGTGCTATAAATTTCCCTCTCAAGGCTGCCTTTGCTATATCCCATAAGTTTTGATAAGTTGTGTTCTCATTTTCATTTGTCTCAATATATTTACTGATTTCACTTACAATTTCTTCTTTTATCCACTGATTATTTAGGAGTGTGTTGTTTAGCTTCCACACATTTGTGAATTTACCTCTCTCCTATCAGTTATTGATTTCCAGTTTCATTCCATTATGAAAAGGTATGTCGCAGTTCGGCAGTTTGATGTAATTATGAATTCCAAAAATAGATATAGGATCATGATTGTGGACTGGTCTGCTAGTCTGGGCATGATTGAGTTATGATTGGGGTGTTAACTGGCCCACATCAGTAGGGCGTTGAGCCCCACCCCTTGGTGGGGCGGGAATCAAATATAAAAGGCATGACAAAGAACAGAGTTGAAGCAGTTTTGATGTTGGAGTTCTGGTGAGGAAGGAGAGAAGGCCCTGGGAAAAGAGACGAGCCATTCGCCTGAGAGTTCACAGCTGGCCTTGTGGAGAGAAGCAAAGCCTAGAGAGCCTCATAGTCTACAGCTGACCTTGTGGAGGAAATAGAGGGGCTAAGCCCAGAGAGAAATGCAGCCCCGAGAAGAGAGGAACCCAAGAAGCTTGAACCCTGGCAAACGTCAGCAGTTGTCTTGCTCTAACACATAGCAATGGACTTTGGTGAGGGAAGAAACTTATGCTTTATGGCCTGGTAACTGTGGACTTCTACCCCAAATAAATACCCTTTATAAAAACCAACCAATTTCTGGTATTTTGCATCAGTACCCCTTTGGCTGACTAATACAAGGTACTTTGTATAATTTCAATCTTTTTATATTTATTGAGAGCTGCACTGTGCCCTAACATGTGTTCTATCCTGGAGAACGATCCACGGGCACTGGAAAAGAATGTATAACCTGCTGAGTTTGGGTGCAATATTATGTATATGTCTGTTAGATCTAACTCATTTATCATATTGTTCAAGTTCTCTGTTTCCTTGTTGATCTTCTGTCTAGTTGTTCTATCTAATGATGTAAGTAGTGTGTTGAAGTCTCCCAACTATTATTGTAGAGATGTCTATTTCTCCTTTCAGTTTTGCCATGGTTTGTCTCATGTATTTTGGGGCACCCTGGCATAGATATTTATGACTGTTATATCTTCCTGGTGGATCGACCCTTTTATTAATATATAATGGCCTTCTGTATCTCTTATAACCTTTCTGCATTTAAAGTCTGTTTTGTCTGATATTAGTATAGCTACCCCTGCTTTTTTTTGGTTACTATTTGTGTGGAGTATCTTTTTTCCAACCTTTCACTTTCAGTTGGTTTGTATCCCTGGGTCTAAGGTGAGTCTCTTGTAAGCAGCATATGGATGGCTTATGTTTTTTTATCCATTCTATCAGCCTATATCTTTTGATTGGGGAGTTTAATCCATTCACATTCAATGATATTACTGTAAATGCATTATTTACTTCCACAATTTTATTCTTTGGTTTTAATATATCATATCTTATTTTCATATGTCTTTTTACTCTTTCGGTTATCCTTTCTGCTATTCTTTCTTCTCTGCTTTCCTCCAGGGCCCTCTCTCCTGTCTTTTTCTTTTAGGCTGTAAGGCTTCCTTTAATATTCCTGCAATAGTAGATTCTTTTTCACAAACTCTGTTAGTTCTTGTTTGTTTGTGAATGTTTTAATATCACCTTCATATCTGAAGGACAATTTTGCTGGATAAAGAATTCTCAGCTGGCAGTTTTTCTCTTTCAGTATCCCAATTGTATCATACCACACTGTTCTTGCCTCCATGTTTTCTGATGAGAAGTCCACTCTAAGTCTTACTGAGTATTTTTTTTTTTAAGATTTTATTTATTTATTCATTTATCCCCCCCTTGCTGTTTGTGCTCGCTGGGTCAGCTAACCACGCCGTGCGGGCGGGCTTGCCTTCACCAGGAGGCCCCGGGAACCGAACCCGGGGCCTCCCATATGGTAAACGGGAGCCCTACTGATTGAGCCACAGCTGCTTCCCCTGAGTATTCCTTGTATGTGATGGTTTGCTTCTCCTTTGCTGCTCACAGAATCTTCTCATTAGTTTTTTTTTTTTCTCTCTCTCTCTCTCTTCTCGTTATTTTTGATGTTTGACATTCTGAGTAGTACGTGTCTTGGAGTAGGTCTATTTGGATTTATTCTGATTGGGGTATGCTGCACTTCATGGACATGTAATTTCATTTCTTTCATGAGAGTTGGGAAATTTTCAGCTATTATTTCCTCAAAATTCTTTCTGCCCCTTTTCCTTTCTCTTCTCCTCTGGAACTCCCATGAAACATATGTTGTTGCATTTTGTGTTATCATTCAACTCTCTGAGTCCCTGCTCAATTTTTTTCCCATTCTTTTCTCTCTTCAATTTCAGCTGTTCTGTCTTTGGTATCACTTATTCTTTCTTCTCTCATTTTGAGCCTACTGTTGTATGCCTCTAATGTGCTTTTTATCTCCCCTATTGTGTCTTTCATTCCCATGAGCTCTGTTATTTTTCTATTCAGGTTTTCAAATTCTCCTTTGTGCTTGCTCAATACCTTCTTCATGTCTTTTATCTCTTTAACCATGTTGTCTTTCATGTAATTAATTTGATTTTGGAAATTTGTGTACATTTCATTAATTACTCAAATCCTGCATCTCTTCTGGGGTTTTGATATATTCCTTTTCTTGGGCCATGTCTTTCATTTTTTTAGTATGGCTCATAATTGTTTGCTGATGTCTAGGTATCTGATTAGGATGATGAGTTTACTCAGATGCTCAATTTCTCTCTCTTTTTTAGGGATTAAGTGATGGGAGGCTGTGTGTTACTGCTGTTCTTTGATTTTTGGTTCAACCTGGGTCTTTTGCAATTTCCTCCTTCACACACAAATTGTTTAAGAAAATGTTGTTTAACTTCCATATATATATATATAGTAAAGATTTATTTTTATTTATTTCTTGCTGCCCCCCCCCCATTGTTTGCACTTGCTGTCTGCTCGTTTTCTTTTTAGGATGCACCAGGAACTGAACCCAGGACCTCCCACTTTGGAGGCAGGCGCCCAATGGCATGAGCTACATTCGATTCCCTAACTTCCATATATTTTAAATTTTTCCAGTTCTCCATCCATTATTTATTTCCAGCTTCATTCCATTGTGGTTGTATATAGTGCTTTGTATAATTTTAATCTTTCTAAATTTGTTGAGACTTGTTCTATGACCTTGCATGTGGTCTATCCTGGAAAATGACCCATGAGCACTCAAGAAGAATGCATATCTTGCTGTTCTGAAATCTCCCACTATGACTGTAGATACATCTATTTCTCCCTTTAGTTTTGCCAGTGTTTGCTTCATGTATTTTGGGACACATTGGTTTGATGCATAAATACTTATAATTGTTCTTTCCTCTTGGTAGATTGCCCCTTTTATTGATATATAGTGTCTTTCTTTGTCTCTTACAATGGTTTTGCATTTAAAGTCTATGTCTGATGTAAGTATAGCTACCCCAGCCCTTTTTTTGGTTACTGTTTACATGGAAAATCATTTTCCAACCTTTTACTTGTAACCTATCTGTGTCCTTGGTTCTAATATGAGTCTCTAGTAGACAGCATGAAGATAGGTCATATTTTTTTTTAATCCATTCTGTCAATCTGTGTCTCTTAATTGGGGAGTTTAATCCATTAACAGTCAATGTTATTATTGTAAAGGCAGTACTTAATTCAGCCATTTTTTTCTTTAAGCTTATATATGTCTTATTTTTGTTTCTCTTTTTTATTGTTTTAGTTACCCTTACTAATAATCTATACTATCCTCTGAAACTCTCTCTCTTGTCTGTTTCTTTAAACCTGCAGAACTCCCTCTAGTATTTCTTGAAGGGCAGGACTCTATTGACAAATTCTCTCAATTTCTTTTTATCTGTGAATATTTTGATCTCTCCCTCATTTTTGAAGGACAATTTTGCTGAATACAGAATTCTTAACTGGCCGTTTTTTTGTTTTGTTTTGTTTTGTTTTTCTTTTAGCATCTTAACTATGCCATACCATTGCCTTCTCACCTCCATGGTTTCAGATGAGAAATCAGCCTTTAATCTTATCATGCATCCATTATATGTGATGTATCTCTTTTCTCTTGCTGCTTTCAAGATTCTCTATTTATCCTTGGCATTTGATAATTTGATTAGTATGTGCCTTGAAGTACATCTCCTATGATTTGTTCTCTTTGGAGTATGCTGTGCTTCTTCAACATGTACATCCATGTCCCTAATAAAGGTTGGGAAATTTTGGGCCATTATTTTCTCAAACACTCCTTTTGCCCCTTTTCCTTTCTCTTCTCCCTCTGGGACACCCATAATGTGTATGCTTAAGGGTTTCATGCTCTCATTCAATTCTCTGAATCCTTGTTGAATTTTAAAAAATATTTTTGACTATCTGTTCTACTATCTGTGCAATTTTTGATGTCCTATCTTCCATTTCACTAATTCTTTCCTCTGCCTGTTCTAATCTGTTGTGTGATTCTAGTATTTTTAATTTCTTTCCTTGTGCCTCTCATTACCATAAAATGTTATTTTTTATGTATATTTAAATTTCTTCTGTATGTTAATATCCTTTATCTCTTCCCTCTCCTCAATGAATTGATTTAGGTGATTTGTTTGGACATCTTTGATTAATTGTCCCACATTCTGCATCTCCTTCTGCTTTTTAGTTTGTTCATTTGACTGGGCCATAGCTTCCTGTTTCTTAGTATGGCTTGTAAGTTTTTGCTGATATCTAAGCATCTGTTTATCTTGATAAGTTTATTCTGTTGGTCAGTTTCTCTCTTGCCTAGATTTTTATTTTTGTTTGGCTTTGTATTAAGGGTCTTCTCTGACCTTGGTTCCACTTATTCTAAATCTTTAGAATTGCCCATGTTTAACTGAAAAAAATAATAGAACAAAAAATGAAAGAAAAAATTAGAAAATAAAAAAGGAGAAAGAGAAAAAAGAAAAGCAAAGAAAACAGGAAAAATTTATGAAAAAAAAGGAGGAAAGGAAAGAAGAAAAATGGAAGAGAAGAAAAGAAATTAAAAAAAAAAAAAGAAAGAAAGAAAAAACTAAAAGAGGAGAAAAAAAGAGGGGACTTCTCTCTCAGACCTAGGCTTCTCGCTAGGCTCTTCCTCATTGGCTGCCTGTACCCACTAATCAATCACCCCATGGCCTTCCTCTCCACAGGTAGCCAGATGAGGAAAGGGAGGGAATAAAAAAAAATGAACCTCCCTCTCAAGCTTCCAGCATCCAGCTAGGTGCCCCATCACCAGCCAGATCGCCCCATGGCTGGCCACTCCTCTGGTGCCCGCTGGGCAGCTCTATACTTCCGTGACAGCCCAGCAGCCTGCCACTCACCTGGTGTCTGGCTGGATAGCCCTGCAGCTTCCTGTTCCCCTGGTGCCCAGCTGGGAATCCCATGCCATTGATTGCCCTGCTGCCTGCTGCTCCCTTGGTGCCTGGCTGGGCCCCCTCTCTCTAGCCACACTCTCCAACAGCCCCCATGGTCCTACAGTTTCCCCTATGCCCATCCTGTCTGCCTTCCCACAGCTTCTGCAGAAGGAGTGCAGCCTGCCATTCTCTATTCTGCCATCTTGGATCTCTATCTCAGTAATTTTATATTGGTTTTATATTGAAATGATAGTATCCTGAGTTAAATAAAGCAGATTATTAATTTCCCATCTCTTTTTATCTTAAAATTACATATGTGACTTACAAGAGAAGGGAATAAAGGTTGGAAAGATAACAAGTACTAGATAATTTAGGGATTTCTAAGACATGATGAAGGGTTTAGATTTTATTCTAAGTGCATTGAAAATTCACCAGAAGGGTTTGAATAGGGAAAATCATGTGCATACGGGGCATGGTGGAAGCAAAAAGAAGGGACTGGTCCATTCTACCTGTAGAGGCTCAAGAAAGGCTGCAAGGAGATGACCCTTCAACTAAGTCTTGAGAGAGAAGTACAAGTAGACCAGTTCAGGGGGAGTGGGACAGGCCACTCCAGGGAATGCTGTTGCTGCTCTACTCAAGGAACTACAAGCAGTTAAGTATGGCTTGAGTGGTGATCCCTTCCATGTTCCATCTTAAAAGAATCCTAAATCTGTATCTCCAGGCCTCTCTTCTGAGCAGCAAACATATACAAATAACTGCTTACTAGACATTGTTACTTGATATCTCAAGGGCAACTCAAATTCAAAATGTGCTCAAAACTAACCTCATGTTCCCCCCCCCCCCCCAGTTTGTGCTTCCTTCAGTATTCTCTACAGAGTACCTGAAATCATCATCCTCCAGTTGCACAAGGCAGAAATGTGGAAGTCAACACTGATACCTCTCTTTTCTCCTAAATCTAGTCATTCAGCTAGAACTGTTGGTCTTACCTTTAGGTATCTCTCTCTCTTTTTTAAAATATCTTTTATTTATTTATTTATTTATTTTTAAAAAGTATTTAGGTTATATAAATGTTACACAAAAATATAGGGGATTCCCATATGCCCTGCTTCCCACACCTCCCACATTTTCCCACATTAACAACATCCTTCATTAATGTGGCACATGCGTTACAATCGATGAAAACATTTTAGAGCATTGCCACTAAGCATGGATTATAGTTCACATTGAGTTTACACTCTCTCCTGCACAATTCCACAGGTTATGGCAAGACATGCTATGGTCCATATCTGTCATTGTAATGCCATTCAGGAAAATTCCCAAGTCTAGGTGTCTCTTAATCTGTCCACTTCTATCTCCACATCAGTCCAAGCGACCCTCATCTCCTGTCTGGATTATTGCATAGGTTTTTAACTGATATCCACCAATTCATTCAAACTCCCCCAGTTAAATTTTGAGTTTCAAAACTCTAATGAAGGTACTTTAGTTTGTCAGGGCTGCTAGGACAAAACCACACACTGGTTAGCTTAGCAACAGGAATTTATTGGCTCACAGTTTTGGAGACTAGGAGTACAAAATCAAGGTCTTGACATGCTATGCTTTTTCCTGGAGTCTGTAGCATTCAGTTACAGGCTTGCTATAATTCTTAGGGTTCAATGGCTTATATATCTCTCCTCCATCACATGGTAATCTGTCTCCTTGGTCTCCTCCTAGGGCTTTCTCTGATTGATTTTCCTCTGCCTTATAAAACTCCAGTAATATGGATTAAGGCCCACCTTTATTCAGTTTGGCCATACCTTAATTAACAATAATATTTTTAAAGGTCTTATTTACAAAGGGTTCATAGCCAGAGCAATGCAGAGAAAGACTTGAACATGTCTTATTGGGTATGTGGCCCAATTCACCATAGTGCCTTAACTTTTTTTTTTTTTAATGATTTATACTCTTCTCATATCTCTATTTATCTGGAGAACAGAACTGAAATAAAGGAAGGAGAAAGCAGATGAACCAAAATCTTTCAGTCAGCTATTGGCTCAGTTAGTATGACTATGGATTTGGCAAGCAGCCTTCTGGGCTTTTAGGAAGATAAATGGACAGCTGAATGGTTTCTCACAGCATTTTGAGATGGAAGCAATCCATGAAGCTTTTCTATCTTGGGGTAGATTACTCTACAATTTTTATCCTTTCAATTGGAGTGTTATCACGACATAAAAAATGACAGCAGAGTACTAGAGTTTTTATTGTAGTTGTTTGACCCTTTTTCCAGGTTAGGGAGTCTATCTTTTCCTTGGGTCTTCACCACTGTGTATTCTGTCTACTGTGAGACCCATAGATATGTATTCTGGAACCCACATATGTTCTTACGGAGGTGATAATTTTCTTCTGGACACTATGTGTAGCTGTTTGGTATTGTTTATGAATTCCAAAAATAGATATTGGATTATGTTTATAAACTGGTGAGTTCCTCTGGGCATACTAGATTGTACTGGTTTCAGAGGTTTCACTTTTACTTGATTAAATTATCATTAAGGCTTTGATTGGGCCACGTCAATAGGATAGTAAGTCCCCACCCCTTGGTGGGTGGGGACTCACAGAGAAAACGACATGGCAGAGGAGACAGTTGGAGATTTTTGATCCTGGAGGCCAGGAAGTAAGCACACAGAGAAGTAGTAAGGTAAGAGAGAAGGCTCCATTAGACACGGCAGAGGCCCTAGGAAGAGAGATGAGCCATTTGCCTGATAGTTTATAGATGGCCTTGTAGAGAGAGAAGAGCAGCTGAGCCCAGAGAGAAATGAACCCCAGGAGAGAGACGAGATATATCCCAGCCTACAGCTGATATTTGAAGAAGTTGGAACCATGGAGCCTTAAGAGGAAGAGGAAGCCTGAACCCCTGCAGGCACCGGCAGCCATCTTGCTCGAACATGTGGCAACAGACTTTGGTGAGGGAAGTAACTTATGCTTTATGGCCTGGTAACTGTAAGCTACTACTCCAAATAAATACCCTTTATAAAAGCCAACAGATTTCTGTTATTTTGCATCAGCACCCTTTTGGCTGACTAATACACTATGCACTATGCTTAAAAACTTAACACATAGCATTTTATCTGATGTCATTCTCAGCAATAACCTTAAGAGGTTTAGATCATGTTCTTTTTTTTTTTTTTTTTTTACCGGGAGGTCCCGGGGATTGAACCCGGGTCCCTCCATATGGGAGACGGACGCCCAACCAGTTGAGCCACATCCGACCCCCCCTTAAGAGGTTTAAAGATGTGAATTTACAGGAGAAATATGTTATTTATGGTTCCAAAAAATAAAGATAACATCTGACTTTATGATATTCACACATGACAAAACATACTCATATAGAAAATTTCTCCAGCATTCCTATACCAATGCAGGAAAGCCATTAGAGTCTCCCCTAAATTTCATCATGTCACTCAGATGCATTTTGAGTGATGGAAACTTATCAATAGCTTTCCATCACTCTTGGGTTAAAGATAAAAATGCTGAACATGACTTGGCATACAAGGTATTGCCGTGTTTGACTTCTGCCCTCCTCTCTACCTTCTTATCATTCCTGTCTCTCCCCTGCTTTATGGCAGCTACACTAGCCTTCTTTAATTTCATGTAGGTGGTGGTGGTAGCAGCAAGTGCTTTTCTACCTCAAGGCCTTTGGAGAGATAGAACACCATTTTTTATTCCTTACCTAATTAACTCTTCATCTTTCAGACAGCAACTCAAATGGCATATTCTCAGGGAACCCTTACTTAAGGGTTCTCTTCTATGTTCCTCCTATATGTTAATTCTATCCTGTTGATTCTTCATAGCACTTATCATAGTTTGTAATCATGGATTTATTTCCAATCATTTAATATCTACCTTTGATACTGGTCTATAGGATAAAACTCCAAACTCTATTTTTTTTTAACTCTTTAGTATAGCATAGAGAGTCCTCCAGGAACTGTTTCTGACTCCCCATACTCTATACTCTAATTCAGGGGTCCGTGAAGTATAGAACCTGTGCCAAATCCAGCCTGCCACCTGTTTTTATAATATAATTTGTATTGGAACACAGTCATACATGTCCATTCATTTATATATTGTCTATGTCTGCTTTTAACTTACAATAGCAGAATTGAGTAGTTGCCACAGAGACTAGATGGTCTATGAAACCTAAAATATTTACTATATTTTACTAAGGTTAGCTATTGAGGGGAGCAGATGTGGCTCAAGCGGTTGGGCACCTGCTTCCCAAATATGAGGTCCCAGGTTCAATCTCCAGCCCTGTTACCTCAAAAAAAAAAGGAAAAAAAAATCTATTAAGTACTTAGTAGGTGTTATGTTAGGTACAAGTTCTCAAATTTAAAAAAATATATGTAATAAAAATTATATTTTCTTCTCATCTTGAGGTTCATGCACCCCACTTTTGAGACCAGAGCTAAAAATAATGGGAGCTCTTGAAGGATTTTATATAGGTAGTAACCTGATTAGACTTAAGATTTTAAAAACATTGCTTTAGCTTTAGCAATATTGGAAGAGAGACTGGAACAAGGAGGCCAATTTGGAAACTAATGCAATAATCTAAGTGAATGGTAATGAGGGTCTAAATCAATATAGAAGCAGATAGGGAGATAAGTTGGACAGAGGTGAATAAGATACCTTCTAAAGGACCTGGAAGCTGTATATGAGTGCTACATTCACAATTTTAGGAAAACAGAATGAGGAGTAAGTTTTAGTGGAAAAGAAATTCAGCTTGGACAAAATGAGTTGAAGGTTCCTGTGTAACATTCAGGAGATGTCCAGAAGCTGAGGGTGGGTTTAGACAAGAGATATAGATTTGGAAGTCATCAGCATAGTTAAAGCCTTGAGACTTGATAAGATTGTCCAAGGTGAGTGGAGTGTATAAGTGAAAACTTAAAAGGAATAAGATCAAGTACTAAGGCACCAGTATTAAGAGACAGGCTTAGAATGTGCTGGCCACAAAGAGATTGAAAGGAATGGTTAAAGAGATAGAGGAATCAAGAAAAAAGGACTCATTAGAAACCAAAGGCAAAGAGAGTTTTGAGGGGAAAAAATGGTGAACAATTTCAGTAGAGAGAGACTGTAGCACTTTGATATTATTGATGAATTCCAAAAAGAAATATTGGATTACATTTGTAAACTTGTCTTTTCCTCTGGGCATGATTAAATTATGATTAGGGCTTAGACTGGGCCACATCAGTAGGATGCTGAGTAGAGAAAATAACATGGAAGAAGAGTTAGTTGGAGATTTGATGTGAGAGTTTTGAGCTGGAACTCAGGAAGTAAGCATACAGAGGAGCAGGGCAGCCCAGCCTGGGGAGAATGAATTCCCAGGGAGAGGGACAGAGCCATTCGCCTGATAGTCTACAGCTGGCCTTGTAGAGAGAGCACAGCAGCTGAGCCCAGAGAGTAACAGAGCCCAGGAAGAGAGGAACCCAAGAAGCCTGAACTCTTGGCAGACATCGGCAGCCATCTTGCCCCAACATGTGGCAATAGACTTTGGTGAGGGAAGTAACTTATGCTTTATGGCCTGGTAACTATAAGCTTCTACCCCAAATAAATACCTTTTATAAAAGCAAACAGATTTCTGGTGTTTTGCATCAGCATCCCTTTGGCTGACTAACACAGGGACATAAGGTCAAAAGAATAAGATATTTAAACATGAGAGACTTATGCATGAGTATAGTCTGTTGAGGATGGATACAAATAAGAGGGAGAGATTGAAAACACAAAAGAGAGGGAAAAATTGATTAAGCATTTTCCTGGAAGCTATGAGAGGGATGAGGATCAAGAACATCTGCATTTTAAAATTAAAGATAAAAAATAAAAACAATGTTTCTGTTAAAAAACAGCAGACAGAATAAGGATAAAGCACACACACACATGTCAGCCAGTATAAAATATATATGGGTAGCAATTAAAAAAAAAAAAAGCTCTGCCAGGTAAAAAAACAGACAAAAATTTATTCACCTCCCTCAAAACCAATGTTTAAAACACAAAAAGTATAAAATAGCTACTTGACACCTTCACAATTCTATAGCTACAGTATTATAGAATAATAACTGTTGATGTTCATAATAAGGTTTGAGGAAGAGAAAGATTCTGAAAGTCTTCAAAGACAACACAAAGTTCAGTAATTTTTTAGTATTAAATATATTTTACTGTATTCTAATTTGAAAATTAGAAATTCATGGTAACTAGCTGTATCATTTTGGTTTCAAATGACAGAAAATTTAAAATAACAGTGCCTTAAAAAAAAAAAAGAAGTTTTTGCCTCAGAGAAAAGCCCGGTCAGAGATTGACTTTTAGTTTGAAGAGCTCTGCTGTTCTGCTCCCCAGTGGTAAGAATTATTATTATTTTTTTTTTTTTAAAGATTTTATTTATTTATTCATTTATTCCCCCCTTGCTGCTTGTGCTCGCTGGGTCAGCTAACCACGCCGTGCGGGCGGGCTTGCCTTCACCAGGAGGCCCCGGGAACCGAACCCAGGGCCTCCCATATGGTAAACGGGAGCCCTACTGATTGAGCCACAGCCGCTTCCCAGAATTATTTTTTAAAAAGCAAACATTTAAAGTCCCTGGCTGTGGTCTTAAAGGCAAACAGCAAATGAAGAAAAATCTGTTCAAGAAAACCTATGAAAATTTGGTTTAAAAAACAGACCAGAGTCTGTGGTATCTGAACCAAGACCATTCCCTCCTTCCCCCCTTCCAGCCCAGTGAGGTGAAGATTCCACTCCAGACTGGGGCAGCCAAGAATACAGAGTTTCCTCTACCCTCCACAAAGCACTCAGATCAAAGGAGAGGAATCACTCAGAGAGGTGCTTACCATTGTCTGCATCATCAGCTCCAGAGTAATGGGTCAGAGATTTTTGCCTGAGGGGAGAAGCAAGCTTTACAACACATATCTCCTAAACTATTCTCAAAGGAACTGATATAATTTACAGCTGAGAATGAAAAAGTTCAAACCTAAGGGTGTTCTCAAGAACAGTGGAGTTTGTGATCAAAGACAATCCAGAAGAGATCCATGGATACTGCCTAGACTGGTTTTCAAAAAAGAATCAGGGAAGTGGCTGTGGCTCAACTGGTTGGGCTCCCATCTACCATATGGGAGGCCCAGGGTTCGATTCCCGTGGACTCCTGGTGAAGGCAAGCTGGCCCGTGCAGCGTGGTGAGCTGGTGCAGCAAGGTGGCCCAACAAAGGGAGACAAGCAGACACAGAAAAACACACAGCAAATGGACACAGTAAGTGCAGGCAGCCAGGGGGAAGGACAAATAAATAAATAAAAATAAATCTTAAAAAAAAAACAAAGAGAATCATGAGCCTTCCTGGGACCAGAACAAATATCAGACATGATCTCACAAACTATTCCTTCAAAGGAACTGCAATTTGATTGGATTAATTTGTAGAGTGATTTATGCCCCCAGAGTATTGTTGAAAACAATAGAGCAACCAGCCAGCAATTAGTGGCATTTAACAGGTGGGTGTGGTCAAGGAATGGGAGAAAGAAGAGCCCTACTAGTACCACTGTCATCCCAGGGTGACTGAGTACACCCAAATCTGTGCCTTTCTAAGGAACAACAATATATTATCTAAAATGTCTAGTTTCCAACAACAAAAAAATATGACACATACAAAGAAACAGGAAAGTATGACCCATACACCAAAAAAAAAAAAGAAAGAAAGAAAGCAACACAAACTGCTTGTGAAAGCAACCAGATGTAAGATTTGACAGAAAAAAAGACTTCAAAATAGCTTTATAAATATGTTCATAGAACTAAAGGAAAGCAGGATTTAAAAAAAAAGGAAGGTATTAAAGTAATGTCACATCATATTGTGAATAACAATAAAGAGATAGGGATTATTAAAAAGAACCAAATGGAATTTCTGGACCTGAAAATTACAATAACAGAAATAAAAAGTTCACTAGAGGGACTTGACAGGAGATATGAACTAGCAGAAGAAAGAATTAGTGAACCTGAAGAACATAGAGAAAAAAGTTTGAAGAAAAATGAACAGAGCCTCAGAGAAATGTGGGCCATCATGAAGTACACTAACATACACATAATGGGAGTACCAGCAGGAGAGGAGAGAGATATATAAAGGACCAGAAAAAAATATTTGAAGAAATAATGGCAGAAAACTTCACAAATTTATTGAAAAGCAATAATCTATATACATCTAGAAAGCTCAATGAACTCTAAGAAAGATAAATGCTAAGAGATTCACAAACAGACACATGCAATAAAAAAGCTGAAAGACAGAGAACATCTTGAAAGTAGCAACCGAAAAATGAAAAGAGAAAATCTTGAAGACAGCAAGAGGAAAACAATGCATCACTTACAAAGAAACCTCAATAAGATTGACAGTTGACTTCTCAGTGGAAACCAGGGAGACTAGAGGCAGTGGGATAACATATTCAAAGTGCTCAAAGGAAAAAAAAAAAAAAAAAAGAAAACACCTGTCAACCAAGAATCCTATATCCAGCAAATCTATCTTTCAAAAGACCTTCCCTTGGGGCAGATGTGGCTCAAATGGTTGGGTCCGTCTGCCATATGGAGGGACCTGGGTTCGATCCCTGGGACCTCCAGGTAAAATAAAAAAAAAATATATATATATATAGAAGGCGCATGGGCTGCCAGGCTCTGTGTGCCGGTGAGCCGCCAGGCCCAGGGAGCCATGCAGCAAGATGATGACGTAACAGGTGAGAAACGCAGGGGAGAGACAAGACGAGATGCTCCGAAAGCTCTGAAAGCCAGGAACCGAGGTGGCGCAGGTGGCAAAACACCTCTCTCCGACATCGGAGGTCTCTAGGATTGAATCCTGGTGAAGACTGGAGGAGGATGATGAGAAGAGATGGCAGGAAACAGATACAGAGAATTGCTCAGCGAATGGACACAAAAACAGCAAATGGGGAAGTGGGGGGTTTAAAATGGATAAAGTAAATAAATAAATCTTTAAAAAAAAAAAAAAAAAGACCTCCTCAATAAACAGAAACTGAGAGAATGTGTTGCCAACAGACCTGCTTTATAAGAAATACTAAAGGGGTCGGATGTGGCTCAACTGGTTGGGTATCCGTCTCCCATATGGAGGGACCCGGGTTCGATCCCCGGGACCTCCCGGTAAAAAAAAAACAAAACAAACAAACAAAAAAAAGAAATACTAAAGTTCTTCAGGCTGAAAGCAAGTGACCCCAGACAGGAATTTGAATCCCCATGAAGAAACAAAGAGCACCAGTAAAGATAATGATGTAATTATTTAAAAAAACATTCCAAATACATAATTTTCCTCCTTTCTTCTCATAATTTCCTTAGAAAACAATTATATAAATTAATACATAATGTCATGTTAGGCCTATGACATATAGAAATATATGTGCAATTTACCAATAACAGCAAAATGAGGTAGGTGGGGGCAAAACTGTATTGAACTACCAAAAGGACAATAGATGGTGTTTTACTTTCCTGGGGCTGCACTAAAAACGTACCAGAAACTGGGTGGTTTTAAACATCAGAAGTTTATTGTTTCACAGTTCCAGAGGCTAAAACTTCAAAAGCAAAGTGTCATCTGGGTCATGCTCCCTATGAAACCTGTAGGGGAGAATCTTTCTTTGCCTCTTACCATCTGGTAATTATTGGTAATCCTTGACATTCTTTGGCTTGCAGCTGCAGCACTTTAATCTCTGTCTCCATTGTCACATGACATTCTCCCCTCTCATGTCTGTCTCTCTCTGTCTCTGTGTTCAAATGTCTTCTTTTCATAAGGACAGCAATCATATTGGATTAGGGCCTTATCTTAACTAGTCACATTTTTAAAGATCCTGTTTCTAAATAAGGTCACATTTATGGAACTGGGGGTTAGGAATTAAACATATCTTTGTGGAGGACACAATTCAACCCATAACAAAATCATCAAATAATTAGAATAAATAAATATATTAAATATAATATTATTTAGTACACAATAGAACACATTTCATCTCCTTTTTAGGTTATCTTTTTTTTTCTGTTTTAAAAATATAGAAGTACATAAAATAACAAAACAAACCTCTGTTTCTCTACCACCCAATATTAACAAAGTTTAAGAATTTACAAGTTTGCTTTGTACTTTTTAATGAAAAGAAATAAAAATTTTCTACCCCCACTATCATTCATTCTTTTCAGTTTCCAGAGGCAACCAATTTTATAAATTCGGTGTGAATCTTTGAAGTCTGTTTTTATATACTGAATTATTCTGATCTTTTATTAATTTTACATAAATAAGTTGCACACACTTTCTGCAACTTTTTTTTCCCACTCAATCAAGATCAGGTTATAGTTATACATATAGATCTAGTTTATTCATTTTAGCTGCTATTTATATTATATAAATTATATGACTATATGGCTATTATCCATTCTCCCTCAGACAGTCATGTGAATTGTTTCCACTGTTCCAATATTACAAACAATGCCACAGTTAACATCCTTGTATATGCCTCCTTATACATGTGTGCAGGTATTTCTCTAAGGTATATTGCTAGAATTGAATTCACTGGGTCTTGAGATGTGCAAATTTTTAACTTTACATGGTATTACTAAATTATTCTCTTGTGTCCTAATACCAATTTATACTGAATAAGTAGTTATATCAACATATAGATATGTTTTTTAAAAAATTTTTAAACCAATTGATTTTATTGATACATACTGTAACCGCTGGAGGATTTGATATAATTATGAATTCCAAAAATATAATTGGATCATGCTTGTAAACTGATCTGTTAATCTCGGCATGATTAAGTTATGATTAGGGCGTTGACTGGGCCACATCAGTAGGACATTGAGCCCCACCCCTTGGCGGGTGGGGGAATCCAATATAAAAGGCAAGGCAAAGGACAGTTGAAGTGGTTTTTTGCGAAGCAGTTTTGATGTTGAAAAGAAGGCCCCAGGAGAAGAGAAGCAAGCCTTTAGCCTGATCGTCTACAGCTGACCTTGTGGAGGAAACAGGAGCTAAGCCTAGAGAGAAACGCAGCCCAAGGAAAAGAGGATCCCCAGAAGCCTGAACCCTGGCAAACACCAGCAGCTGTCTTGCTTTAACACATGGCAATGGACTGTGGTGAGAGAAGAAAGTTAATGCTTTATGGCCTGGTTATCTGTGGACTTCTACCCCAAATAAATACCCTTTATAAAGACCAACCCATTGGGAAGCGGCTGTGGCTCAATCAGTAGGGCTCCCGTCCTGGTGAAGGCAAGCCCGCCCGCACGGCGTGGTTAGCTGACCCAGTGAGCACAAGCAGCAAGGGGGGGATAAATGAATAAATAAATTAAAAAAAAAAAAAAAAGACCAACCCATTTTTGGTATTTCACATTAGCACCCCTTTAGCTGACTAATACACATACTAATAAAGCATTCAATTCATCTAAAATGTACAATCAGTGATATTTGTTATACTCATATAGTTGAGCATTCATCACTTCAATCATTATTAAAGCATTTTCATTATTTCAATAATAATAACAGACAAAGAAAATTCTTCACCTCTCAATCTCTCTATGCTTCCCCTGCTTGCTATGGTTGCTATTTTCTGGCTATTCTTGCACATTTATTTATTTTTTAAGCAGTTTTATTGAGATATATTCACATACCATATGATCTATCCAAAACGTATAATCAGTGGCTTTTAGTATAATCACAATGTTGTGCATTCACCACCACAAAAAATTTGAGAACAATTTCATTACTCCAAAAAGAAAAACTCCACATCCCTTAGCAGTCACCTCTCAATTCCTCTATCCTTCTCCATAACCACTAATATAATGACATCTTTATAAATTGATTTATATTTACATTTTACATAAATGGAACCATACAATATGTAGTGCTTTGTGTCTGGTTATAAGAGTTTTTAAACCCATATATTTGTGTACTCTTGTAATGATTAAGCCATTTTAATTTTTGCTAGATTTTGGATGTAAAATATTACTTCATTATTATATTGATTTTTATTTTCCTGAAAATCAGTGTTTATTTGCCTCTTAAGTTTCTTCTTTTGTGAATTGCCTGTCCTTATGCATTGCCCATTTTTGTAGGTGATTTTGTCTTATTCCTAGTGATTTGAACAGTTCTTTGTATATTCTGAGTACTAATTTTTATGTGCTTTATATGTTGCAAATATCTTCTCTCACTATTTATTTTTTGTTTATGGTGCCTTTTGTCCTAACAGAAGCTTTTAATTTTGATGTAATCAAGTTTGTCAATTTCTTTATGAATGTCACATTTAAGTAATCCTTTCCTACTTTAAGACATAAAGAAAATTGTCAAGATCGCCTAAATACTTGAGTCTGATTCTGAGCCTTTTATACTGTTTCACTGATCTCATTGACCACCCTTGAGCCAATATCACACTGCTGTAATTTCTGAAAGTTATATCTATGTATATATGTGTGTGATATAAATATATAAATGTAAGTAAGGAATGGGTTAAGAATTGTGAACCAACAGTAAAGAATGTGCAGGTGCCTGGAATCTTCTTCCCACGGGCACCAAGGAATGCTAACTGGGGTCTGGTCGGTGGGAGGATGTGCTTGAAGGCCATTCCTGCAGGCACACAGATAGCTACCAAAACTTTCCCATACACAAGTTGCAAGATTGGCAAGCGTTCTGAAATTCAGAATCCCTTAAAAGGGCAGCCTCAAGACTGCCAGTGGAAGTCTCACCCAGGAGAGGACGCTCTGCCTAGCATCGTATTGTACCCAGAACCTGGTGGTGTATTTTACCCAGGGCCTGGTGTTGTATTTTACCCTGGGAAGAGCTGTTGCTAGTACACTCTACCCAGGTGTTGTTTCCAATCAGGACTCTGGTCTGCTGTTGAACAGGACTTCCCAGCCTTGTGAAAGACCAAATGTTGAGTTTTCCCTTGGTTTGGTGAACGTTTGTAAATATACTCTCTCTCTCTTTCCTTTGTACTATCTAATTGGTTTGGTGCATTATATTGTGAGTAATCAATAATTGTGATTATTTGACTGTTTACTAACCTTGGATATAGATTTGCTAGTCTTTGGTGAGTGATTGTACATAAACTTCATCTTTCCTCTATGTTATCTAACTCATTTCTCTTTGTTATATTGTTATTACTATCTAAATTCTTACAAATATTCTCCATTTAGCTAAATAAAGCTCTCTTTTAGTTAATATTCTGAGTTCTGCCTCTTCCTTAGCAGAACAGTGTGTGTGCAAGTTTTCTTGTTCTTGGTTTACTTCCTTCTTTTGGTAAAGCTTCCTGAGAAAGGGTGCATAGAAGTAAAAATTTTCGACAATACATATGCCTGAAAATTGTCTATATTTCACCATCAAGCTTAATTGATAACTCGTGCTGTAAAACGAATTCCAGGTTAGTTTTTCTAAAAATTTTGAAAGTACTCTTCCATCATTTATATGTTTCCAGTGTTACCGTTGAGAAGTCTGATGCCATTCTGATTCTAACTTCCAAAATTCTGATGTTATCTCTTCTATTATTCTCTTTATGAATTTATGCCACTTGGTTGGTTTTTTTAATCCTTTTATTATTATTTCAATAAAATTTTAGGAGTGAGTGAGTTAATGAATGTGTTCAATCACTATCTTTAGTAATTTGAATTCTTTGTAATTCCTTTTTTACTCCTACTGTTGAATTTCTCAAATTAAACACTATTGGCATTTTGGGTGGGATAATTCTTTGTTATGCCAAAGTGTCTCACGTATTACAGGAACTTTTTCTAATCTTCTTGTTCTTTTTCACATTGTCCTTTTCTTGCCTATAGTTTCCATTCCTTCATCTCCTTGAAAAGCATAAATTTTTAAAAAATTCTTTTCCACATTGTTCCATTATTTTTAGTTCTTGAGATGCAAACTCTGTTTGTTGTATCTACTAAGTCTCCTTCCTTACAATTCATTTCCTTATACAATTGTTATCTTTGCTAACTCATTTTTAGAGACTCTTGCTATCTACAAGAGTCTAGAGTTCCCTAAAATATGGAACCTTTGCTATACAAAGAGGCCCTCCATTGGTCTCTGCCTGGTCTTGGATTTCAGAGGCACCAGACCAGTTGATACATATATCAATTTTTCTTAGATTGTTATCCTTTAACCATATGAATTCAGACTCCAGACTTAAGCTGATGCAGGGCATGAAGCTCTAATCTCTAGCAGCTGACTCAGCCTCCTCAGAAAAAGGGGTGATATTTTTCTAGTTATTTTAGGGTCAATCAAGGTACTTGTAGCAGATTGTATTTTTCAAAGATGACTAAACTAATACATATTCCAGCCCACATGCTCTTCTTACAAGTGATGTTGACTCCTCTCCATTAAGGGTGAGGTCAGTGTTCCCTTCCTGATATTAACTGGGCACAACTTTCCAACTGCGTCAACCAATAAAATGCAGTGGAAGGGACACTGTGATTTCTAAGGCTAGGTCATAAGAGTGATATGACTTCCACATGGAAGGCTCTCTCGTGACACTCCCTTTGGAACCCAGCTATCATTTTGTGAAGAAGCCAAGTGACACAGAGAGGCCACACATAGAGGTTCTAGCTGACATCTAAGGCTCTAGCTGACAGCTAGAATCAACCACCAGACATGTGAGTGAAAGCCTTCCAATGATTCCAGCCCCTACGCTTCAAACCTTCTAGCTAAGACCCCAGCAGAGCTTAGCTGTCCCTGCTGTACAAATGTCCAAATTCCTGACACACAGAATCCATGAGTACAATGAATGGTTATTTTGTACCACTAAGTTTTGGAGAAATTTGTTATGCAGTCACAGTATTCCTTTGTGACTCTCAACTTTCAGGAGATGGATCAGTGGTGGCTTTTTTTTTTTTTTTTTAAGATTTAAAAAAATTTTTATTTCTCCCCACCCCCTTGTTGTTTGCACTTGCTGTGTCTGTTCGTCTTCCTTGTTTCTTTAGGAGACACTGGGAACCGAACCAGGGACCTCCCATGTGGTAGGTGGGAGCTCTCACGCTTGAGCCACATCCACTTCCCTCAGCAATGGCTACTTATGTGAACATTCCTATATTCACAGAGCCTATGTCCTGGCTTCTTTCCCTTTTGAGAGACAGAATCCCAGCTTGCAGCCATTAAGGCCTAAGTCTGATTCATTTACCTGTAGTCATTTTTGTTTCAGTTGCCACTAATTGCACTAAACTTACATAACCCCTTTTACTGGTATTCTAGTTTGAAGAGAGGGGTTCAGATAAGGGCCTTGTGAGAAATAATGGAAGAAGACTGGGCTGAAATCATGAACAAATTTGAATGCTGGGCAAAGTGGTTTGCAGTTTCTTTTTGAGCTTGAGGAGCCACTGAAGAAAATAATAGTGCCTCCAAACTTGGCAGGAGAGGGTCACTGGTGCATGGTATTGGTGGTGGGGGGATGTGTGGGGAAGGGTGCACTGCCAGGACGTGCCTCTGTAGAATATGAATATATTCATGTGGTCATAGAGTATTATCTCAGTAGGTGGAGATCCATAAAATAACCAACAAAATATTAAATTACCAACCTGGGGAGTCCTGCTACATTCTCTAATAGACTGGCAAGAACCTCTAGATTCTTAGGCAATGCATAATAAAAGAAAACAGACCAATACGCCAAGCTCTCAGTATTAATGCTTGTATTTATGTACTTTATTCTTGTAAAAATGAAACCTAGCCTAATAATTTCTATTGCCTAAGAGTTACCTCCTGAAAATCTCCTTGTTACTCAAAAGTGGCCTCTCTCTAGGCCAAACTCAGCAAATAAACTCATTACCTTCCCTGCTACATGGGACATGACTCCTGGGGATGAGCCTCCCTGGCACTGAGAGATTAATGCTGAGCACCAACCAGTGATGCATTTGGAAAAAGACCTTGACCAAAAGGGGGAAACACTAAATACAAAAGAGTTTTTATGGCTAAGAGATTTCACTAACTGCCAATGCTTCAAACAAGGGTGCTCCTGAGGGCTCTAAGCCTCATTAACTGCCAAAGCCTCAAACAGGGGTGCTCCTAAGGGCTCTAAGGACAACTGAACACTATGGGCAAGGCACACAACCCCATGAAATCTGCACCTCATCAGTGGGCCTTATATATAATAATGTTTTTTCCCTAATAGAGTTAGACTTATTTATAAATTCCCTACATATGATTCTTCTACCCCTTTTATTTGAACCTATAATTAGCACTATACACATTAAATATATGTCCCAGGACTTAAATCTTCAGTCTGTTCATATGCCAATTGAGCCCTGAATCTCAGCAGAGTCGCAGTCAACACTTAACTCTCCAGTTCATCAGACTCGCTGAGGACAAAATAATGATGATGGACAACCGCCATCCCAAAAAGCAAAGAGTATCTACAACTGCAAGCAAAACAGTTTCTTCCTTCTGCCCCGTAAGATCTAAGCCCCTTCTCAATCTGAAGCAGAGCAGGCATCACCATCCCCAAATCCTCAAGATTGAGGAATGAACAAACACAAGGGGAGAACGCAACCATGGACCAAAGCAGACTTATTATTATTGTAATGGAAGAACTTGTAACATTGATATAAAGATAGTGGTTACCAGAAGTTCTGAAGGGAAGGGGAGGGATGAATAGGTAGAACATAGGGCATTTTTATGGCGTTGGAATTGTTCTGCATGATATTGCAATGATGAATGCAGGCCATTATATGTTTTGTCAAAACCTATAAAATTGTATGGTGCAAAGTATAAACTACAGACCATGGTTAGTAGCAGTGTTTCAATATTTCTTCATCAATTTTAACAAATGTACCACACTAAAGTAAAATGTTATTAACGGGAAAATGTGAGAGGGGAGGGAGTAGGGTATATGGGAATCCCATATGTGTGTGTGTATATTTTTAAGGAGGGACAGGGAATTGAACCTAGCACCTCATATATGGGAAGGAGGCACTCAACCACTGAGCTACATTCACAACCCCCTATATTTTCTATGTAACTTTTATGCAATCTAAAGCTTCTTTAAAAATAAAGTTTAAAAAAGAAAAAAATGAAGATTAAAAAAAAAATAGTGCCTCCAACTCTCGTGGCTCAGTGGGGACTAAATTTTAAAATGCCTGTAAAGTGTTCGGCACAGTGCCTGACATGTAATAATCAACTAGTGGCAGCTATTATTTTAATTATTATTTATTAAAAAGAAACTCAGGTTTGTCTCACAAGTCTGTTGATGAAAATGTAAACTGGTAAAGATTTCTTCAAAGGCAAGATTCTATAAAAAAATTTTAAATGTACATATTGTACCACTGACCCAGCAATTCTGCTTCCATAATTTCATTTTATAGAACTGTTCCCAAGTGTAATAATGTTCATTGTTACATTGTTTGTAATAAGGAAAAACTGGAACCAATCTTAATGAGCAATGGTTACATAAATTACATCTATACCACAAAACATTCCATGTAGACCTAAGTAAACCGACATGGAAAGGTATTATCCATATCTTGCTAAATAAAAAAAAAAAAAAATTCAAAAGAATTCATATATGATCCCATTTATGACAAAGAAAAAAAGAAAGGAAAAAGAATGGAAGAATAAACACTAAATTAGGAAGGGAGTAGGAGTAGAAACTAAACAGGGTTTTCACTTTTAATTGTATGTACTTCTGTGCTGTTTGAATGAGAAGGATTAAAATGTTAATTAATGTATTATAATGCAATGGAACTTCAAAAATGTAAGGAAGAACTTAAAATTGTTTGCACTTTCCCCGCAGAGATTCCCCAGTTTTCATGAAGCCTATGATCCCCAAAAAGTTGTAGAGGAAAACCGGTATAGCATTATACAAATCTTTTCTAGAATTTTTAACCCCTTGTGAAAATATACACACAAGTTATAGGTCAATCAGAAAAGGTACAAGGCAAAATTGGCAATTAAAATGGGGTCTGAACAATCTAATTAACAAGTTCAGTGTCCCAAGGCCTGGTCCACTGGGCTGGCTGCAAGTGTGGGAAAAGAGGAATACAGTGGCAATCAAAGAAACACATTCTCTCCCCCTTTTAAGTTTAAACACTAGGAGGGCTGGAGGTGTGTCCACTTAAGGGATGTATGCGTGTGTGCTGTGTGCCTGTACCCGTACGTGAGGGGTGAGGGGTGCGGGGTGCGTAATGGTCAGACCAACCTGCCTAAGGGTAATACCAGTCTGGTGGGCAGGCCCTCTTCCCCTGGTTTCATCCCCATCGGTCACCGTAATCCGACCCCTCACGCCAGGCTGGGCCAGGTCCTCATGCCCCTGCCTTCCCACCGATTTCCCTCATAAAGTGGTACAAGAGAATCCTGGGAAAGGCCCATTAGCTTTTCTAGACCTGTTTTCTCATCATGGGACCGGACCGAGGCAGATGACTTCCGGGGCCATACTCCCTTCCAGCCCTGTCCCGGCGAGATCTCCCTGGCCCTGCTGGACTCCTAGTCCTCCTCGGACGGGGCTCATCCCGGAGACCCGTCCAGCTGCCCGCACTCACAATTCCCGCAGCTCCACCGAAGTGAGAGGCTTCTTGGCCTGCCTGGCCCGTTGCGCCCGGGTCGGAGGCTCCTGCAGCGGGGGCAGCGGACAGCGGTCTGGCGCCGACCCGATCTTGGGCCCTCGCCCGGCAGTATCGCGGGTCTGGCCGCGGCGGCGGGGCGCCGCAGGCTGGCGCGCGCTCGCCCGGGCGCCGCACACCGGACGAGCATGCTCGGAGGCCGGCAGCCCGGCGACGCTGGGGAGGGAGTGCGGCGCTCAGCCCGCCCGGCCCGGCCCGGCCCAGCGGCTCCGGGAACCGCCCGGAGCCCCGCCCTCCCGGCGCGCGCCGTTGCTAGGCGCCCGGGCCTCATTGGACAAGTTCTGTAGGCGCCGCCGTCCCGGTCGCTGCCACCAGAGCCTGAATCAAGGCTGGGTCGCTGCCAGCCCCCTAGGCGAACAGGGGCCAGTCGTGATGCAAGGTGAGTGGGGCACGAAGGTACAAAGCGCCAAGGCAGTAGAGGGGGGATAGTGGGCAGTCGGAGCTCAGTTTTCTAGGTTGTTTGCAAACCAGTTTATAAAAAACTTATCAGAATCAAAGTAATCGGCCTCTACAAAGACTACTAATGAGTCTGGACCCTTCAAAAACTACTCCAGCAACACCTGGCTAGCCCATCTAATTTAAGTGGCAAGGTCATCCCCAAGTTCTCTCCTATACGCTGCCCAGATTTGATGTTTCTGACTCCTTTGTTTAGGCCCTTTGGTGAGAGGTGAAGCGTGGGTTCCCTCCCTAGCCTGAGAGCTATTGACTCTACTTGCACAGGATTTTGGCATTTATAACTTTTTTCCAAATTTCTGCCTTCATTTCTTGACCCTGACGAGGGTTGCAAGCCTTAGTCCTGGTAATTAAGTTTCAGATCCCACAAAACTGAAACTGCCTGAGATTGACCACTTTTCTCAGTTCTCATTCCTGACTTGCCTAAGTTTGGTATTAACCCTTCCTAGCTACTCTGTTTAAGAAAACTAACTCAATTTAGACATGCAATGTAATGCCACTACCTAGTTGTGTGACCTTGGATAAGGGCAAACCATCTCTTCATTTAAACACTGGGGATACTGTAATACTAACAGGACTGTAGGCTGCACATTAAAAATCACATGGAGAACTAGCGCCCATCTCAAATCAAGAACTCAGTTCTGGGGATGCAAAGTGGAGAATGAGAAATTTAGAATTATGTGGGTTGATAACTGTTAAGTATGTTTTATTATTAAATGGCCTCCAACAATTACCTTTAACCCACCATTTATCCCCACACTTTTATTCCCGCGCCTTTCTTTGCTCACGGTATTCCATCACCAGGTGTCCAAATTCTACCTCTTTTGTGAAACTTCCCAATCCTTACAGCAGGAACCATTTCCTTTATTCCCCTAGCATTGCTCCTTTTATTACTTATGCTTGTATTTTAATTGATTATAAATTAGGCATTTTTTCCAAGTCTTGCCCATAATGGACTTTCAGGATGAATTTTCTCCCTTCTTAATCTACCTTCCTGTAAGACTCTTACAGAGCACCTCTAATTCTGCGCAAAGATCCTACTATCTCTAATTGCCTACACAATAAAACATAATTTTCTTAGTCCTGCCAATCCCCATTTCTCTCACCATTCCCCAATACCCAAGGACTACAAGGTGCCAGAAGATGGAGATGCAAAACTTTTACCTGGTTCTTTGTCCTAGGGAGGCTAGATTCACTCAGTCGAAAAACAGACACATATAGTACTAAAACACAGGGGAATAAGATGCAAGACTTATTATATTGGGGAGGAAAAATCAACAAAACAAAACAAGTAAAAAAAAAACTGAAGTAAAACTTCAGTTAAGAAAAACTATTAAGAAAAACAGGATTACAAGGTTATATGGACAATAATGTTAGGGACAGTCTGAGATAAGACAAGAATTAAAAAGTGGCCAAGTACACAAACCTGGAGGCTTAGTTTTCTAAACAAAGGATTAGCTGAGACCCTACAACAGAAGCTTGGCATTTTTTAGGAGTAAAAATATAGCTGGGGAGGCAGAAATAAAATATTAACGATCAGGGGCCAGATAATGGCCTTGCATACTACATTCTCTAGGGTTTGAATTATAACTCAAGTATGGCAGAAGGCCACAGGGGGGAAGGGGATTTATGTAGGGAGAATAAGAGTTACTTTTTGAAAAGATCCCACTGGCTGCTGCGGAGAATGGGAGGACAGGCAAGGGAAACCAGATATTGCGCAAGTCTAAGTAAGAAATGGTGATTTGGACTACGATGAAAGACAAAGAGATAAAGGCAAACTGTCATATTTGCAAATATATATTCATTAATGTAGAAAAAAATAATCTGGGGGGGGGAATGTTGAGGGTAGTCCCCTCAAAGATGTCCA
Source organism: Tolypeutes matacus (assembly GCA_026826555.1). Taxonomy (NCBI): domain Eukaryota; kingdom Metazoa; phylum Chordata; class Mammalia; order Cingulata; family Chlamyphoridae; genus Tolypeutes; species Tolypeutes matacus. Next base: position 21,663,897 of record JAKSZT010054487.1, read on the forward strand.
CATCTTAACCCCCAAGACTTGTGAATGGTACCTGACATGGCAAAGGGGATTTTGTGGATGTGCTTAAATTAAGGGTTATCCTGGATTATTTGTGTAGGCCCAGTGTAACCACCAGGGCCCTTACAGAGAGAAGCAGGAGGATCCAAACTATGGAGATATATAAGGATGGAAACTAGCTTATCAAAGATGGAGGAAGGGGCCATGAGCCAAGATATAAAGGCAGCTTCCAGAAACTGGGAAAGGTAAGGGAATAGATTCTCTCTAGAGCCTGCAAAAGGAACTCAGTCCTGCCGACTTGATTTTAGCTCAGTGAAACTGATTTTGGGTTTCTGACCTCCAGAACCATAAGGGAATAAATTTGTGTTAAGTCACCTAAGTTTGTAGTAATTTGCAACAATAGGAAACTAACATTAATTTACTAAGTATTGAGTGCTTCCTATATGCAAAGTACTGGGTGGGATAAAAAAAGGTCTGGCTTTCCCAACAGGTACGTGGCAAACTCCTACTCTCTTCTTCAAAACGATGATGATGGATCAGCCCCAGCCAAAGGAAGGACTATCTTTTACTGCAAGCAAAACAATTCCATTCTTCCCCTATCTATGCCCTTTTCAGACTGAAGTTGTTTGAGTGACTGTTGTTCCAAATCCCACAAGAGTGAGAAGTAAACAAAAATAAGGGGGGAATGTAACTGCCTACTACAGCAGATTTGTGTGTGTGTGTGTGTGTTTTGAAGGGTCTGGCCTTAAAAAGTTTACAATATAATTGAAAGGAGGCACCTGCATGAACACTATGTTCTGGCTGCTTTGACACCAAGTTAACCTTACCCTGGAGCTGGGAGCCCAGTAAGCAGTTCTGTCATATTCTATATTTCCCTGTAGCACTTGTCTCACTACATTTGTTTCATGTCTGCTTGCCCATTACTGATACATGAAAGAGAGGCTATTCACTATTGTACGCCCACTTAAATGCTTAAGTTATATTACATAGTAAGCATTTATTTAGCATAGTTTGTGCCATGCACTGCTCTAAGCATTTTATGAAAACTGACACATTTCATTTTCATTAAATTCCTATGAAATTAGGCACCATTTTCTCTATTATGCTGATAAGGAAACGGAGAGGTTAACTTACTTAGCCTAAGTCAATTGGAAGCTGAATATGAACTCAAGCAAATTGGCTCCAGAGCCAGCACTCCTAATACAACCTACCACAAATGAACCTTTGAAATAAGCCATACTAGGTAACGCTGGCTAAAAGGTCAATGATTACAGCAGACATAATGAACTAAAATGAAGACTAGTTGTAAATAGAGAAAGCTGGAACTCTGAAGGATACAAATGGAATATGTAGGAAGTGATTTTTTAAATTAGAACCCAGAGTGCTCCATAATTGGAAGGGTTAGATGGGCTCTCTAGCATTGCTTTGTAAGCAATGACATGACTTTTAAGAGAGGTAGGTTTCCTAAGTAAAAAGGCTATTTGAATAGGTCCATAGAATTATTCACAAAACATTTTCATATCCATTAATTTTGGTCTTCTCAACTGTGTTAAAAGGATTATCCCACTTTACTCCCTAGCAAACTGAAAGATGAAATTATCACCTCACTGCACTACTGTAAAATTTTTCTATTTATCCCTGCTGAAACTGTCTTAGATCTCCAAGTGCTTCAGAGTTCTCTATGATAATCCTGGATCTCTGCAATTCCTTCCCGCTCCCAAACTCCCCACACATTTCCCTACCCTCTGATCCTCTTGGCCTCAGGCCCCACTTGAAAAGTGACTGATCTGGGAAGAGTTTAATTTCCAGGATTGAAAGCAGAAGAAATGCGTCTGCAGAGAATATGGAGAGCCAACACAATTTGTCCATTTCTTTATTCTAGATATCCCTCACACCATCTTTCTATCGCTAAACAGCTCAAAAAGTTTTGCTAAACACCACCACCGTCTATGAAGAAGGCTGTTTCCATATATAACTAGCTCAATCAGGACATCTCTCCATTGACTTCCCAGAACATTTAGTTCAAATAGTCATGCCTAGGTATTTAGCAATATGCCATTTATACAACTTTACTTTGATAACTAGATATACTTAATGCTGATGCACAAAGGCCACTGATGGCCATCACTATTACTCTAAAACCTAAAATCTTCTGAGGCCCTCCTATTTTTCATGACACCAGTTTCATACCTAAGCACCCACAAAATAACTTTGAGTAGGAAGAACTTCACCTTCCTTCAAAGACTGGGTGCAGTACTCTATTTACAAAGCAGTTGAAACAAAATCACAAAAGTTCCAAACTCTTTGGCTCCATGCAGAGATTAATGATTACATTTTTTAACATCAACTCTGTTCACAAAATACAAAATGAAAATTAAACACGTTTACATAGTACAATATAGAGGCAAACCAAAGCCTTAGAAATTGAACTTCAGCAACAGAATCTTGTTATGTGTAAACTGAATTTTTATTTCCTTATTACAAATCATGCACAGATGCCTCTGAAATAGTCTTTCTTGAAATAGAATAGACCTATTTTGGCTTATCCTATTGGTGTAATCCAAGAGTTAAATTAGTTGTCCCCCCCCACTGTAGGTAAGTCTTTAATAAGCCCTGAGATGTTTCCCACAAGATAAAAAAATGGACCCTAGTTTTGCATACAATGGCCTGTTGATTTAGATTAATTTTATCATAAGACTTGCCATAAGAATTAAGGCAGAGACACACTAACAAGAAATTACCAATGCAACAATAAATTTCAATTTGAAAGCAGTCACTGTTTATTATATGACCAGATTACAAAAATAATCATGGTAGAACCTGAAAGGGAAAAAAAAAAAAAAAAAAAAAAACCATTAAAGAAATCACCTTAACAGCTAAGAATTAACATAAATAAGACAGATACAAGGCAGTACCAACCCAGGTGACATTTTTAAGGGCACTCCTTGAGTCTCCATTTATAAATTTTAAAATGGGCCTTTTCTTCCCTCCAGAAATGTCAAAGGCAATAAGTAAACCAACAGTTATCCCTTGGATTTTATTTTTTCTAATAAAAGTGTTGGTTAAAAGTTGACCAAACTCCCATTAATATGTAATGGAATAAGATATTCAAGATCACTGCCATTCTTACTTTAGTATTAAGAAAATCTCTCAAGATGCAGTGTCTCACCTTAGTTCATCCTTCTAATAAGCCTATTGATCTGGTCTTCCCTGTTGCCAGCATCTCCCCCTTCTACAAAATGGGTTGTCTTTTTCTTCATTCCACCTCTGGGAGAAGATAATTTGAAGGGCCACAGGAAATTGTTTGCTTCTTTGAAACGTTTCCCAACAGTATAGATCTCATGAATCAGATCTTCCATGCAGATGATGCCATATTTACCTGAAATATTCATGGTTAAAGTTATTAAATTTTGAAAGCATACCTTCCATTCTCCTTAAACTTAAGCACTGTAAGGAATACATGGTAATTAGTAATAGTGGGAAATGTAGGATCACAAGATTCCAGAAAATGTCACTTTAGTTTGTCCAAACTTTTCCTAAATTTGCCAAACCTACCAAGAGATCGTGCAATCAATGAGTTATCTGTCAAGGCAATCCGCTTCTTGTTGATCTTGCCATAACCACGCTTATAGATCAGTTCATTCACTGATTTCAGGTTCGGGTATCTTAAATATGGAAGGCAAACAAAAAGGATCAAAAATTATGGCCATCAACACATAAGACACACCTAGTTGTGAATTGAGCAAATTTTATTTGGTAGTAAAACCAATATCAAACAAAGAAAAAGACTTACCCCCATGCAATATATGGTTCCACAATTCTCAGCATGTTAATTGAGGCCTTGTTGAGCTTAACAAAGGTGCCATTGAAGATCTGGCGAAGGCGAAGAAGCTGCAACACTTTTCGTACCTTTGGGCTCACACCATTGATACTGCAATGAAAAGGGGGAAAAAATCATTTGGCTTTTAATCAATACTTTTCTTAATAAATGACAGGAAACTAACCACTATAATTTTGAACAAAAGAAAGTCCTACCCAAACTTTTATGTTTCAAAGACCACTGGCAGTTTCCCTTTAGTTAGTCACCTCCCCCAAGTAAACTTTTGAAACATATCTTTGACATTTATAACTTTCCAATTCCTTTACCTCCTAGGTTTGCATATCTCTTTGTTAGAGCACACGAGACTATATTTTAAATACTTTTGAAGATAATCTCCACGAAACTGAATTCAAGCACTCAATGCCTTGCTTAATTAGAGAAGCTTTGAGCACAGGGCTTGCAACGGAATCATTAAAATGTTAACCACTTGTTTTATCTACCCCCCAAAAAACTTTTATTCCAATGTTTTATTTAGAACCAGGGCCCCCAGAGAAGTAGCATGAAATTTTACTGGACATGTATTTTCTTTTTTTTGGACATGTCTTTAAAACCAGAATATCTTTAAGTAAAAACTGGCTTACCCTCTAATCCTGATGACAAATGCCAATTTGGGTTCCGCAGGTACATAGAAGTTACCAGCTTTTCTTGCCATTCTAGCCATTCGAATTTCAGTCCTGTACATCTGCCTATATTCTTTGTGATAATGCTTAGCTTTTTCATAGATAAGCTTCCTCCTTGCCTTTCGAAGCTGAAAAGAAGTATCAGTCATTCATCTGTTTTTAGCTACCAAACACAACTGCAATACCAATTGATTTTTTTTATATATATATATATAAAATGCAGTAACATTTCAAAAGACAGAAATACTAGGGAGCAGATACAGCTCAAGTGGTTGAGCACCTGCTTCTCATGCATGAGGTCCCAGGTTCGATCCCCCTTACCTCCTAAAAAACAAAACAAAAGGCAGATACTAACCTTCATTTGGGAAATGCCACATGAGAAGCTAAGCTTGAAACAATAGTAAAGTAAAAGTTGTACCGAGAACATCCATCTATTTTAAATCCCAGCCATTAGGACCTTTCTTACACTACGTGCATCAAAAGTTTACTCACCATCTTTTGGGCAAACTTCTTTCTCAAGCGCTTTATCTTCAGTTCGGCAAAATTCCTTCGTTTTTTCTTAAGGGTTTCTGGCACAGCAGGAACCTTCTTCTTCTTCTCTCTAACGTACAGATTATATTAATAGTCCCCAAAAGCTCATGCACTACATTACTCCCATTCTATACTGTCTTCTTGGTCCATAACAAAATTATGCCACTGGCTGTAACCACTTGTATCTATCTGCTCTGGCATTCTGTGATATAAAAGGTAAACGTTTTTATGTAATCTCCATGCCAATAATCGTCTTTAAGAGGGGCCATGTTATTGAAACAGGAATCACAAATGACAACAATAACAAACTTTCACCTAATGCACGATCAGTCCTGCCCTCCAAAGTCTAATAAAAAACAATCCACAGTAAAGTAAGATGTACTAAACTGGAAAATTGCTGCAAATGCTGGTCCCTAGACTCTTTACCGAAAGAGGGCCTAGAACTCTCAAAAAAAAGTAAATGGCCCTGGTTCAAGTCTTGTAGCTCCACATGCTGAAATGAAAGGCCTGACTCCAGGAACGCCTGGGCAAAGTACCAGGATCAGAACAAACCTAATTCAGAGCTTCTGCAATTTCCTCAAAAGACCCGCTACAGAGAACCCAATCTCCACACAACTGGCCTGTTCCGCACATATTCAGCCCTCGCAACTCGTTACCACCCGGTACCTCCAATACCTCCGGCCCCAAGGCCGCCCACAACCAGCCCCAGCCCAGCACCCCAAAAGTGTCATGAGGCGTCACAAATATACAGACAAGGGGGCAAAGGTACAGGCTACAGTCGGATCGGGGGAAATTGAGACAAAGGGTCTCAGGTTTCGGGGATGGATAAGGATTCTCGAGAGGATACAAAGACACTCACTCAGCAACCTCCATGGTTCCAGCCGGAAAAGAGGAAGGTGGCGCATGCGCACTGTTCACTTAAAGACGACAAGCGTGAAGCCCCAAGATTCATAGGTGTCCCGGAATAAGCCAGAAAAGGACCCACACTGAGAACCCGCCTACAAAGTTAAGAACTGCCTGATTCAGCCTCTTCCGATCTAGTTTAGGGTAAAATTTGTATGGGCAAAATATATGCAACTGATTAGCCCCCTTAATATGATAAAAGCAAAGTGCTGACTGCTCGGGGGTCCTAATCTCTAGGCTGCGTTGACAGCGATAGGCTCGAGTTCCACTCTGTAATGCACGCAAATGACACGCCACAAGGTTCGGACTACATGTCCCGGCATGCACCTCTTCCATTGCCCGCCCGGCGGGAGGACAACGCCAGCTTGAGACTGTGGGCAACCGTGACTACGGCGGTGGCTCTAGCCAGGGAAGATGAGAGACTTTTGCCCCACGTTCCAAAGGGCCGGCCGCAATTCGGAGTCGCTCCCGAGGCCAGGCTTTCTGCCAATTCTAGTTTCAGACCTCAGCACCCCCCTTTGCTGCCTTGCCGAGGACCTTTTCGTCGATCCGCCAGCCTGCAGGGCTGTCTTCCTCAGCGCCTGAACGCAGGCGGGGCCAATTCGGAGTCCCCTGGTTAACGAAAGTGGCGGGACTGGGACGAGCGAGGACCGTGCGGCCAGAGGAGGATGGCCACGGCGGCCGGGACTCTCCCGGCCGCCGGGCTCGGCAGGCGGGGGCCTGGACACCCCACGATAGGGGGCGTGAGCCGCGAAGGGAGGTGCGAAGAGGGCTGGAGGCCGCGGCCACGGCCATGAGAGAGGGGCTGCCCCGCCGCGGCTTGGCGGACGGCGAGCGGGCTGGGGGCTGGGCCGGGGGCGGGGTGCGCCCGGGGGTGGGGAGGGCCGAGCGGAGGGAGGGCTGATGCCGCCGCCGGCTCTTCCCGGTCGCGGGTTATATAGCGCGGAGCGTGGAGCCCGCTCAGAGTGGGTCGGAAGCGCTCCGAGTTGCAAGCGGCGCTTTGCTGCGGAGCCCGGTGCCCCTGTGACAGCTGCGGGGAGCGCAGGGCAGAGGGACACGAGACCGTGGGGGCAGCTGCAAGCCGGAGGGAAGCGCTCGTCTGCGCCGAGCGAGTCGCCCTTTCCCGGCGCTCCCTCTGCCCCGCACCCCACTCTGCCACCCTCTCGCAACTTGGGTCAAGTTGACAACTCCCGCGGCGGCCGGCTGGCCCGTGCCGTCTCCACTGCGCGCCCTTCCCCCGGGGCGAGAGGGAGCCGCGGCGCCGGCTCCGAGGACACTCGGTCGGCGGCGTCTTGGCCATGAGGGCAGCGCGCGCCGCCTAACTCGTGCCTGTCACCGCCGCTGCAGCGCGACCGGCCGGGGGGCGCTCCGGGACGCGCGGCGCTGCGCACTCCAGCCGGGCGGGCACCTCGGGGGCGGGCGCAGGGCGCTGCCTTTTTGCCCCGGCCGCTCTGACAAGCGCCCCAGGCGGGGAGCCGGGCTACCCGGCGCCGGGTGGGTGCGGACGCGGCCGCTGGGCTCGTGCGGGGCCCCGGGCGCCGCGATGAACATCGTGGTGGAGTTCTTCGTGGTCACTTTCAAAGTGCTCTGGGCGTTCGTGCTGGCCGCGGCGCGCTGGCTGGTGCGGCCCAAGGAGAAGAGTGTGGCGGGCCAGGTGTGCCTCATCACCGGCGCCGGCAGCGGCCTGGGCCGCCTCTTCGCGCTCGAGTTCGCCCGGCGTCGGGCGCTGCTAGTGCTCTGGGACATCAACACGCAGAGCAACGAGGAGACCGCGGGCATGGTGCGCCACATCTACCGCGACCTGGAGGCGGCCGATGCCGCCGCGCTGCAAGGTAACTCGCACCCGCGCCGGAGCATTGTTGGGTCAAGCCTCTCTCTCCCCGGGCTCTCCCGAAATCCCAATCACAGTTAGCTCGGCCCTCGAGGTAAAGAACTCCCTGTCGGTTTTCTGGAAGGCGAATGGAATTTGCTCCCGAACATGGTCACCGGCATATTGAAGGGGACATTGTGCCAAACCTACGACTCTTTGGAGACGACTGGGCGGGGTTGGGGGGCCGGGTGCCTTAAGCCCACTGAGGATAGGGAAGGCAGGGGGAGCTTGTTAGCACAGGCTTGGATAATAAATTTCTTGCGTTTGCGACGGGAAGCTAAAGTGTCTTTTGGTAGTTGTGCTCACACTCTTGCTGTAGCATGTGTCTGGGTTACCGTAGTCTGAACTGATAGACTGGGGCAGCATGGATGATTTCACTATAACTTTAGCCGCAGAAAAATAATTACATTGTCTCATCAGAGATAACTAAGTGCTTTAGTTACATACTCTCAGCCTGACTGAAAGCTGTCGTGGCAATCTGAAGGCAGTGCGCTTGAAGGATTTAAGCCTCATTGTAAATCTCTTCCACGTTTTTGGTAACCCCAGGAAATCTGCATTTCTGTGTGCTTAACTAACTTGAATCTTTTTTTTTTTTTTTTTTTTAAGCCAAAATGGAGACCATAACCAATCCTAAATATTGGTCCAGGAGACTTGATAATGACACTCACTTTTTTTTGACAATTTTTCAATTCCAGGGAAAACATTGAACTATGTTGAGATGATTAACTTGGCCAGCAACCCACCCCCCATAGAAACCTTTTTTTTTTTTTAACCAAAATTGGCAGCTGCATTTTAGATAGGAAAATTTTAAGTTGAGGGGTAGAAAATGCAGATTTTTGTGCTCCCTGACAAAACCTAAAAGATAAGGGTATTCATTTTCCAGTAAAGGGATTTGGGTTTTAAAGTTGTTAGTGTGAGTGAAATGTAAAATTGCATATTTACCTGTAAACTTCATTTAAATATGGACACTTTGGCAAGTCAGCTACACCAGTTAGAATACACTGTTGACCCCCTACTTTCTCATGGGAAACTTTACATTCATTTCTTGGCTTCAAATGAATTCAGATTATTAATTACAGTTTTGATTGCTGAGCCTTGATGTGAGCTTCCATTTGGAGGGTGCTAATACTAAAGAGTAAGAGTTTCTGGCCACTATGCTCCCCCAAAAGAGGAATGTGCAGCATTTGTGTTTGGGAGGGGGGCTCCCTCCCAAACTGGGCTGAGATCAGTTCTTTCCAGTTGTCTTTAGATCCAGGAAGCTGATCCCAAGTGGTCTGACTTGCACTAGGCTTGTCACAATTACATGACTTTCCCCTAAGCAAAGTTATCCAGTAAATTGCCGTAATTCCCCAAGACTTTGCGGGGAGGAATGCAGCTGTAACTCCAGTCTTTGGCAAGCCTTCTGGTGTTAGAAATTTGAAGCTCACTGTAGTATTTTTATTTTGTATGATCTTTGTCCTATTGATTGCCATGTGACTCACTTTCTGTACCCCCCCCCCTCTGTTCCATTTCTCTTCTCATCTGGACTCCGAGGACAGCTGGGAATGGTGAGGAAGAAATTCTGCCACACTGTAACTTGCAGGTGTTTACGTACACCTGTGATGTAGGGAAGAGGGAGAATGTCTACCTGACGGCTGAAAGGGTCCGCAAGGAGGTTGGCGAGGTCTCAGTCCTGGTCAATAATGCCGGCGTGGTCTCTGGACATCACCTTCTGGAATGTCCTGATGAGCTCATTGAGAGAACCATGATGGTCAATTGTCACGCACACTTCTGGGTAAATATAAACAACCTTTTATTACTGGTTCCTCAGCAAGAAGTTTGGGAAGGAGAGAGACTTCAGTGCCGGCCTGAAAGCCACCTGTACTCTTTTACCCCAAGGCTTCCTTCTAATCGGTTACCCCCCCCCAATGGGGAATGACTATATGCAGTTACTATAAAGTAGTTGTTTTCTTTTTTTCCACAATTCAGTATTTCTTGAGAGAGTAAGGGACTGAACATTTTAAGCTAGTTTGAAAGACTGCCATAAAAATAACAAGAGGGCGCATAAAACCCTGGGTTTGTTTATTTTACTTTCTGTAGAGTTTGTAAAACATTGGTTGTTCTTATGAATTCCTAAAGTCAGAATTTAGGGTTCCAAATTACTGCTCAGCCACATTTTAGAACGTGCCAGAGATTCTGAGATCAGCATTTGTGGTCCATTGGGAGTGGTCAGGCCACCCTGGCAGTCACTTAACATCCATTGGCCATCCACAGGGTCCTTGATGCTGTCCTCTTTTGGGACATCTCCCAGGCCTTTGCAGCTTAGAAGGTGCCTTGCTATGAGAACAGAAACCACTCTCTTAGGAGCCATAGAATCAGGATGTGGGGGATGTGGGGCGGGCATATGAGACCTCAGCTTCCAAGCTTCAGAACATACAGCTTAAGGACCAAGGGAAGGCCTTTTACTACTTTGGGGTCAAAACCAGCTGCCAGTTTTTCAGCTGAATTTATCTTCAATGAGTTCAGGTGTGAAGCACCTGTGCTTCCATATCTCCATATACTCTTGGCACACTTTATGCTTTTCTCCTCTTAGTATTTCCTCTCTACTTTTGTAGGAAGGAAGGATGCCGTGTAGAAAAGGTAAGGAGATAAGGTTTTATTTTTTTTCCATAGGCGGATTAGCCTTCTAATAGAACAATAAAGAACTGTTTCTCCTAAATAGGTCACATTAAACCTCATTAAATTTTTAGCAACTGCTTAAAAACTTAATCTGGCTCTAGAAGTACTTATTCTAATGTTGCTTGTTGAATGTCATACCTTTTCTCTGATCCTGTAACAAGCTTATTTTAATGTTTATTGTTTTGTTTTATTCCTTTCCAAACCTCTAGAGATGAACATATAAATGACTGAGTTAACTAATATCTATGTTTTAAATTAGTAAAATTATCAAATTGAGTTTTGGGGGATGTGTGTTCATGTGTGTTGTATGTGTGCATGTGTTTATTGTGTGCAGTGGGGGTGAGGAATTGAAATACAGCCCTTGCTGCCTTGGGGTCCACAAGAACAGCCAGCCATTGGCAAGGCAAATGAAGGTGGGTCAGGTGAGTAAGGGCCAGCACAGCCAAATAAACCCAGCATTATACTTTATCAGGATTTGTGCATTTATAATTCTGAGTGAAACAAACAACTACTGTTTGAAATAAGATGTATGTAAGTTGCAAGTAAACTGTGAATTTCCTATTTGAAGAATGGTCAAGATGAAGCTGTCATCAAGACTCTAGTTGACTTTGGTCTACTCTTTGGCCTTAAGTTAGGAGCTACTCTTCCTGGGGTTGCTTTTCCCAGTAACCTTTGATGCAACAATGAGTGTGTAGTGAAAGCTGTGAACTTATAAAACAGGCATAACAACATACAAGGCTTCCATACATCACCCCACCACAAATACCTTGCATTGTTGTAAAATACATTGTCAAAGTATCACGACTAACTATAGTCCATTTCTTATAGTGTATTTTCCCCCAACCCACCCTATTATTTTTATTTTGTTCATAAACCATAATATGTATCTGAAGTGTACAATCAATAGCATGTGGTGTAATCACAGAGTTGTGCGTTCATCACTTCAATTCTAACTAGAACCTTTCATCTATGCAGAATACTCTGAAATTTAGCCATCCAGTCTGCAGTTTAAACACTTATAACAGGAAAGCAGTTTATCTTCCCTAGACATCCTAGATATGAGCCCTAATTTACAGTGTGTTAAGAGCAAACAATTCTCAGCCTTAGCCTTGAGGTTGCATGTAAATTGATATACTGTATTTATAATGTTAGGCTACTTTCTAACATGAAAAAATTAAATCTCTAATAGAAAAATTATTCTTGAATTGAATCTGTATACCAAGGAGGTACATAATATCTTCCTAGAGTTCTTACTGTGTGTTGAGATGTTGCTTAACCACACGGTTTTGGGAGTTCTTGGAAACTTTGTCAGTTATGACGTCATTTCATATTAAAATTTGGGAGGCTCCTGAATTCTCCAGCTGTTTTTCCCCTAAGCATCTAAACTTTAGAATTTATTTTCAATATTTAGTCAGGAAACTCATTTTAGAGTTGGAATTTCTGACTTCTTGCTGAGACTTAACAAATTTTGGGAAGAAGTTGCTCTCTAGCAAGTAAAATTTAAAAGAATACTTACTATTTTACAATGATTTGTTTTGTTTTTGTTTTAAATGGTGTCTGAAGAGCCACCCAAATTCAGTTTCTCTTCTAGTAATCCTCTTAGGCAAAAACGTTAGTGGTAACTTTCAAAGTTGTATTGGCATGTGCTGTTTTCCTTCTGGAATAACAAGAGTGTGTCTTTTTACTATATGAGTGGGGAAAAGAAGTTGCCCCATACATAGTAAAAAGTAGATCAGCTGAGCAAAGATTTGTTCAATCATTTGATCAGATCATTCTGAGCCAGATTTTTAAGTAGTAGTTGATGTCTGTTTACATCAAATAATAGTATGTTGATCCTGACTCAGAGTTAAAGTCATATACAGTACAACAGAAAATCACGTGGCCTGGTCTACTCATCTTCCACTCAAGAGCTGTGTGTGCTCCTTCTTCTGGACCATTCTTCCTATTATTTCCTCCCTCATGGAATGCCCTCTTCCTCTAATCCCTATGCCTTTTATTAAAGGTGGTACTGGGGATTGAATCCAGGACCTTGTACGTAGGAAGCAGATATTCAACTACTGAACGACATCTGTTCCCCATTGAGAGTTGGTTTTTTCATTTGTTTGTTTGTTTGTTTGTTTTTAGGAGGTACCAGGGATCAAACTTTTACAACATTTGTGGTCATTCCCATCATTTGGTGCTTAGCATATACTCTTTGGTGTAACTTTTTATACATTGTGCCCTGAATCCCAAAGTAGATGGCAAACTATCTGAAGGCAGTTTGTTAGATTTGTCTGTTTATTTTCTCCTGCCTGGAACAGAACGCTACTCTTAAATCGCTCAATAAGTGTTTGAAAATATGGGCTAGACTTCTGCTTAAATATTTAGAAGATAATCTGTTTGGAAAATGCTCACATGGGTCCATGTTCTGAAGTTTTTAAAAGGTAAGCATTATGTTGGACTAACTCAAGCTGTGTTTCAGAATGGGGCTGGCTCATGTTCATTACCGAATCTCCTTTTGTTTTACCACACGATTTTTCCATTTCCCCTGCCCCACCTATATGCTTATTCTTTTACTACGGTGTGTTAACTCTGCTCATTGGTGTGAGGGTGGTGACTTTGAGAAAGTTCCTTTTGGTATACCAATTTGAATTAAGCTCACATTGGAATCATGGCAGTGATTGATATCGTCCAGTTACCAGCCTCTAAGGAGAGACTCCTTAGAGCAATTCCTTCCTTGCTTCTTAGCAGTGTAACATTTCCATATACATCAGACGTTTTTACAGTGCTTGGCACTGTTCTGCCCCAAGCCTTGAGTCCTCTATGGCTCTTCATCTTCCGGTGTTCTGCTATCACCAGCACCTCTCCCAGGAACTTCTCGTAATCACTGGTCAAGTGATAGATTTGGGATAGGTTCTAGGTTATCTGTAGATCCTTTTGGACCAAAGAGCTATATCTGGCCTCTATATGTGAGCAGCAAATTGATCCCCGATTAACCAAAAGGGGGAAGCAAAAGCATTTAACTCCAGGCCTTTTATGTTCTGAAGAAATTTTGCCTGGTGAAGGGCTAAATCTGTCAAGTAGCTAGTGGGTAATTTACTTCTATTGATATGGTAGTCAGACAAGATAATTGGTAGTTAATTAATAGACCACTTAACTTAAAAGGTTTCACAGTTTTAAAATACTAATTACTGAATTAAGCATTTATCTATATCTAAATGTCGAAAGTCTATAGAGTTAAAATCCATCCACGAAAAGTAAAAGCCCACCAGTTAGATCTGAGTAATGTAGCACTTAAAAACATTAGCGCTGCGGTCGTACCTAATATTCGTGAATGGTCCCTGATCATTAATGTTTAAGTTCTTGTGTGATTTACTGGTTTTTAATCTCAAACACTAATCCTCTGTTTTCTGGTCAGGGAACCCTCGTTTTGTTCAAGGCCTCATAGATTTAGGATTTAAAAAAAAAAGTCTCTAAAATATTCAGATAAAACTATTTGGCCAAGATTTCTTCCTCCATACCATAATATTGAAAAAATAGAGTGTTGATTCACATATCTACTGAAAACTTGGGTTTCATGGCCTATTTTTAAAAGTCTGCACTAGAACTAGTTTTTGTTATTAAATTAATGCCATATGCATAAAATCAAATATTTGAGCTTTAGAAGTGAGGACTTTGTTATGTCTTGAACTGAGTTGTAAATTGACATTGGGCAAGCATCCTTCATCTTGTTAATTCTTGTTCATTGTACTGATGTGGTCACAGTAATAAAACTGAGTAAAACATCTCTTTTGATGGCAACTGATTGGCTACCTGGACTGTATACCAAACAGTCCAGACATTTCAAAGCCTTCTTCCCTAACACAAAATGAGATCACATGCTCGTTGAACTTGGAATATCTATATTTGATATGTTAAATTCTGGGCCCAAATTTTTTACTGCTAGAAATCTATATCTATGACATGATAAAATGTCACTTTATATAACTGGTATGAGCAGGGAACTAGAAAACTGCATCCTATAGAAAACTGCATCCTATAGAAAACTTCCCAGCATCTTTGATGTTTGTTCTAATCTGTGTCTGGTTATCTGTTATTTAGAAAATGCTAAGTAACCAATATCATAATTTCTATTCAATATGAAAAAGATTGAATTGATATGTGATTGTCATATCCAGCGTGCAGCTTGATCTGTTCTACAGAATGTGGCCCTGTTGACCATTTCTTTGAAATTCTAGTTCTTTTGCTTCCAAACTAAGCCTATTTTATCCTGCTGCTTTTTCTGCCTTCCAAGCCTTCTCACTTTGCCTGCCCCTGAAACATAGTAATTCTTTTGGATTCTGTAATGAGACTTTTTCTTATTGTGCACCTCAAACTGGGCAAACTCTTTATTTCAGTGGTTTCAACTGTGATTTCTAAGACAGTTCCTAAGTTCCTGCAACTGTCTTAACTATTCTACGAATTCCCTAAAATCGGCACATCTCAAAACTGAACTGGCTTCTCTTTGCCCCTTCTTGCATTCTCCGGTGTGGCTAGTGACCAGACTTGGAAACATCAACTTTACCTTTAATTCTGCCATCCTCCATACATCCATGGGTCACCAAGTCCCACCTGTCCTATCACCACTGTATATTTTGTTTCCTCCTTTCCATCCCTCCTAGTGTGTGCCTTCATCACCTCCTACATGGACTCTTCAAAGAGTCTCTAAACTTCTTTCCATTTCCAGTGTTTGCTCTCCAACATAGGGTTATGTACACCAGATTTTATGTGCCTGCTTAAAACCCTCACATGACTGTATCATTCACATCATGAATTCTAGATTTATTAGCATGGCATCTTAGGCCTTGCAGACCTGCTTTCCACCTGCCTTCCCAACTCATCACCTATTACATCCCCTGGGGTACCCTAAACTGCCATCAGGCTGGACTCCTTACTGCTCCCTGGAGGAACCCTGCATACTCATGCTTCACATGAGAGCCTCTGCTTGGCTCTTCTGCCTTAAAGAGTACTGTCTTAATGGGAGACAAAAGAAGTTGAATAGTTTAGTCAAAATGGATCACAACTGCGAAGAAGGAAAAACACAAAACTCAAAATATTTTCCTGTTGCTTAATAGAATCTTTATATCTTAAGAATGGCAGTCCCTGTAGAATAGTCACCAAGCTCTTTGTTCAGGGAATGGCCCTTGTTTGATCATGAAGTGAGATGTGCTATTTATGATTTCTAGAAATAAAGTTGGTATTTGTTCTTTTCTCCCTTCTTGTTTCTATATCCTGAGCATCATCTGTTATTAGCCCAAGTAGAACTTGATCTATAGGAATGTCAAAGTGGAAACCTTCTTCACCCTGTGCAAATGCTAACACTAATTGAATAGCTTTTTCAGAAGAACTGAATGAATGGGGAGTGCCCAGGAGAGACTTAGCCATTCATGGCACAATTGGGTCACTGGGGCCTAGAGAAGAGTATAAACCCGATGGCTAAATATTACCCGGTCACATTTTCTCTATTTATTATCTTCCCTTCAGATTTTCAAGGGCTTTGGCAAATTCCAGTGAATTGAGTATATATATCCGGCTTTTCAAGCAGCTTAATAACCAATTGGGAGTTTAAGTTTTTTCTTAAGTTTAGGAATACTAATAGCAGATTCATATCTGGGTTAGTTCTCTCAGAAACTAAAATGAAGCCTGTTTACGCTACGATAGGTAGCCAATTTGCCTCTCTGTATATCTGCATATATGGGTATAGGTGACTTGTTTTGTATGCTTATTTGCTTGTTTGTTTTGATATGCTTAATGAAGAATATTAAAAGGCATGGGACTATGGTGTGGTTATCATGTCTACTGGGCCTGGAAAAGTCTGTTTGAGCCTTTGTGAGTTCTGAATACCCAGAATATTTGTGGACCTCCAAATTGTACTATGCTGAAATTCCACTAGGGGGTGTGCTGGCAGGGTGGATTCGGTCTTGTTTCCTTCTACGCAAGCAACTAATATTTTCTTAAGAGAAGGGGCCTTTGGTAGCTAATCTTTGGAGTATTTTTTTTTTTTTTTATCTAATAGTCCTTAAGAAACAGGAACTTATTCCCTACCTTGTTTGAATGGGTTAAATCCAGTGTTTGGAGCCTGTAACTCCAGGAGTCAGATTAAGATATGTTAATTTCTCTTGTTTTAATGAGTGATTTCTTATCTCAAAAGTTAGTATAGTAATTATCTATTCAGGAGACACTCTATCTCCTTACCCCTTCTTATAGTTTCTATTAACTGACCTAGAAGTTTCTTTCAGGTTGAGACCCCTTGTAAGCATAATTGAAAAATAACTGAGGACAGAACCTCAGTTCTTTATTTGAAAACCTATAGATAAATAATACAGGTAAATAAAGCATACAGCTGGTCCCTACAATAGGATAGCCTCTGTTAAGATGTCATTGTTGAGAGGAGAGGTTGACTGGCCTTAGGATTTCCTCATATCTACCTCGACCTACCTGGCCAGCCATTTTCTTTCACCTGGTCTTTGCCTCTGAAATAAGTTCTTCCCTAGTTTTCTGCAGGTTTCCATCATCTCACATACCTTTTCATCAAAAGGAATGCTAACATCTTTTACTTGATGATCTTCCCCAGTGTGGCCCATTCTTGAATTTCCTTTTTCTTTTTTACTTTATTTGTTAATTTTCTTAAAACTCAAGTTCACACCTGTCAGGGACCATTTTCATAAATGCTCTGAAACTAAAAGTAAGTGAACCACAGGGGGGGAAATTGAATATCCTTTCATAATGATCATAAAACTTTCGACACTGCAGCAAATGCTGCTTGAATTTTTAACAAGTAAGGGCAATTACTGCCGCAACCTTGAGTGCTGTCAAATTAACCCAAGTGACAAGTCACTTACAATGAATTCACATTTGGAAACAAAACATTACTCCATTCTGTGAAACTTGCAAAGATACTCGAATGTGTGAAAGGTGGCAGTGGTGTGGTGTTAACATTGCACTTTTTGGTTTGAGGAAACCACTGTTTCTCTCTTTTCATTTTATGCTTGCATAAAATGTGAATTTCTTGCCTTTCCTTCAAAAGCTTAGTACTGGATATTTTGAATATTAACAAGGTTCAGCTTCATGGTGTTACTCGAAACAGTGGGGCTCAAAATAACACTTCCCCAATCAGCGTAACTGGGAAAATATTTGTGATGTAACATGTAAGTACATGGGTATTTTGAGGACAAGTGAAACTTAAAATTCAAAGCCTGAATTTTCCCACCTGCAAATTGTAATTAACATACTGCCCTCTGCCCACTACTGATTTCTCAAGGATTTAAAAAAATGGGATAGTTCTAAACTCTCGAGAAATAGAAACATACAATGTAATAGATTATTTTAAAATAATTCTGTACCAATTTTTAGTATTTTATGTTTGCTGGACTCTTCTTCAAACGTTGTCATTTATATTTATTTTTAAAAGGGTTATTTTCTGCTCCTAGTTAAATAGGATTAAAGAAAAGGATTAGAAAAGAGGTGTTATGAGAAGGTTGGCTTTTTGTTTCCCAGCATCATCTAGGATTCTGGATGTAAAGGGCTAGGCAGCTGCAGCAACTGCTAGCATGTTTTTGAGGTTGCTTCTAGTGGTCAGGGATTGGTTTTTAGCTGGAAGTGGTCAGGTGCTGAGGACCAGGAATTGCAGGAACTCAGAAGGAATAACATAACCAAAAATAGATAGCACTTATTACCAGACTTGCCTATAAATATATGCTTAATGAGCCATGTGTGCATTTACTGTGCTTTTATAAAGCGCTTAAATTTTATAAAGCCCTTTCATAATTACTCCTCTCATTAGAGCATCACAGCAACTCTGAATTAAGTAAGATCATTACCCCTGTTTTTATGGTTAAGGAAACAACCTGCACGAGGTTATGGGACTTGCCTAAGGTCACCAAGAGGTAAGGAAGAAGCTAAGACCCAGACTCTTATCCTAGGTCTCTAGGTGAGACCCTGAACAAATACTTATTATCTGGACTTCAAAGCTTCTGGCACCATAGATTTTCCTGTGAGACACTCATGCTTTTGTATTGTGATAATCTTTGTGTTTCGTTATTATTATTATTATTATTAGCATGGTTAGTTTAGCAATGACTGGTCAGTCCTAGCTTAGTATCCCCAGAAAGTTTGCTCCATAAATTAGACACACTTATAAAATTCTAAAAATTTATTATCAAAGTCTGCTTCATCTGCTTTTCTGTGCCTCTTCTCTGATTTTCCATGGTCCATATCAGAGATGGTTATGTCATTGAGAATAGTATAGTGCATTATAGTCATCCAGCTTACGTCTCTTGCTAATTTTGCATGTGAACATTAACAAATTAGACAAAAAAAGTAGGGAATGAAAAAGGCTCTTATACAAGGACTAACTGAACAGAGTCCTATTAATACTTGGTATTAAAGTTTCAATTCAGTGTGGTTTTAGTTTTTTGTTTTCTGTTTTTTTCTTTTTAGCTTATCTCCTGGAAAATGTAAAACCTTTAATTCTCCTTTATAATAATCTTGTTGGATCAGAATTCCAAATAGCTCCAAAAGCTTTGCCTTTGGAAATGTTCATCATGGATTTTCAAAATTGTCCCATTTTGCTAACTGGCTCATGATGTGGCCAACCATGGCCCAAGCATCTGATTTTTAATAGGATAGTTTTAACTTTTTTCCCCAGGTAGGGTTTTCTCACAGGCTTACAGAAGCATGAAAGCGTCTTTAGTTCATTCAGTAGTTGACTTATCCAAGGTAAAGGTAGAAAGTGAAAGGTAAATGCTGGGGCTAAAAGTGTCTAAATTTCTTGTCTTAAAAGCTAAGCCTTCAAAGCCTCTGGATGAGGAGGAAAGATTTTGAAGTCTTTTAGGTCTCTCTTTCAGAGCTTGTTCTGGTGGGGGTGTGAGATTTGGTAGTGCTGAAAATGGATCCAGGGCAGTCCATAAATCCCCACAGTGGACCATCCCTAGCACCAGAGGCTCTTTAGGTTGATTGGAACCAGCCTTTATCTGATAAACATTTGGGGGAGGGAGTTGGGAAATGGGTCTTCCCAACCCTCAATAGCCTGGTTCAAAGCATATGGGTGGAAATAGAGGAGGAAGAGATCAGTCTGCCTATATTGCTGAATTTCTAGGAGAAATCAATCTGAAGCCGCTTCAGTTTGGAGTAGGCAGATCCCCCAGGTTGTTATCTCCTGTGGTCTGGAGCAGCACTAGCATTACCTGAGGACATGTTAGAAAGGCAGAGTCTCAGATCTACTGAATCCATCTGCCTTTCGTATGCACATAAAAGTTTGAGAAGAAACTGTTTCAACACTTACTTTCCTTCCTACTTTCTCAATATTCTCTCTCCCTTTTTTTTTTTTTTTTTAGAATTTATTTTTTTTCTTGAGCGAACTAGCCATTTAGGAATCTTCTAGACTAGGAAAATGCAGACCATGCATTCTGGGGTCCACCCCAGCCAAGGTTTATTTTTTAATTTAGATTCGAGTCCAGTGTCTAAAAGGAACAGTCAAGGTGCTCAGTATTCCTCTCAGTTGCTGTGCCCAGGATGGAATTCCCATAGCCAGAAACATGGCAGAAAGTTGGGGCCGTGCTTTGAAGAGCTATGTTCTTCCTGCCCAAATGGCTGTCTGGAAATAAGTTCCAGGAGGCCATCAGCAAAAGGTGACTTCTACAGGGACCTCTGCTGTCTTGTTGTGCCCCCTGCACCTCCCCAACCCCAACCCAGCCCAGTGCTGGCACGTTGTGGGCATTCAATATTGTTCGATAATTGAAGGAATGAACTGAAGGAATAGTGTCTCTCATATACTTGCTGTGCTTGAAAGAACATTTATTAGCCTTCAGAGATACTTCTTAATTTAGTAGTGCAGTGGAGTTTAGTAGTTCAGTTATTGAGCTCATGCTTCACAGATACAAAATCCTGGGTTCAATACCCAGTACCTCATAAAAAAAAAAAAAAAAAAAAAAAAAAAAATTTTTTTTAGTAGTACAGTGGTAGTTTGAGAGTACTGACATATAAATCACAAGTGGTAGGCTTTTCAGCCCAAATTTGTGGGTTTTTTTTTTTTTTTTTTTTTTTTTTCCATTCCAGAATGTATCTCGAACTGGGAAAAATGTCATTACAATATGAAAATTAGAATTTCAGAGAAAATCATTGCTGGAATATATGGAACTTGCTTTGCTTAATGCAAATGTTACTTCTAGAGAATCATTCCCATGGGGGCAATTTCTATCTCAAGGGACATTTTGGAGACATTTTTGCTTGTCACAACTGATAGAGTTGCTGCTGGTATCTAATGGATAGGGGCTAGGGATGCTGCTTGCCATCCTACAATGCACAGGACAACCTCCATGAGATAAAATCACCTGGTGCCAAGACTGAACTACTCCTCCAGAGCACTGGTTCTCAAACCTGGTTATGTATTTGAATCACCTGTTCTCTACAAGCCTGAATCCCTTACATAGAGGTTCTGATATAAGTGATAGGGTGTATGGCCTGGGTACCAGGAGGTTTAAAAACTCTCCAGGTGATTCTAATATGTAGTATAAGACTCCCTGATTTATAGAAATGGTGGCATCTACAATCCTTAAAGTCCTTTAAGAGGTCCACAGAGATTTATTTTCATTTTTGTTTTAACAATCCTGAGACAGTATAGGCACCTCTCAGGACTTCATATATCTTGAGTGGATTCTAAGTTGGTATAGTACATGTTTAAGAATAAACAAGTCTCCCAGAGTACCTCTTGATTCTATTTATCCTTCGTCGGGGTAAAGACTTTAGCCCATAGTAAGCAAAATAGGAAGCAGGGAAGGATTTGAAATATTTACGCTTATGAATTCAAAGGGGTGCTGGAAGGTGATCAGGAGGGCATTCCTGGGCTGTGCCGCCAGAGCCCAGGCCAGAGGAGCCCTGCCGCTCAGGTGACCTGAGCAGCGGCTGAGCCCTTGTTCATGCCTCATGGAAGTGGTTACCAGCCACCAGAGCAGAACCAAAGCCTCTGCCCTTTGGAAGATCTGTCTTGATTATAGTTTCTGAGATGTGATTTCAGTTTGAGGCAAAGCACTGGGATTAATGACAACCTGTTGTTTGGCAGGCTATTTGGCTGCAATTTTGTGGGTTATTTTCATGATTTCATAAAGAGTTATGAAATAGAGGAAGGGGCCTGAGCTTGCGGGAGATCATCTAACACTCCTTTGATCATCCAGGACCCAGCCAGGAGACTGGTCAAGGAAAATAGGATTTCAGAAATAGTGTTAAGCATTCATAAGCTCTTTTAACACATTGAGCTTCCACGGACTCAAGAAAACACAGAAAAATGACAGTTTGTTTCACACAGATAATTTGTGATTTTTAAAAAATATGTAAAAGGAATGAATTCAAGTTACATCATTTTAAAGGCACAGCCCTTTCAACATATAAATATTTAAGGAATGGATATTTTTACTGATTTCCAGATGCCGCCAATTGCGTTAATGGAGTTGATACCTTATTGAGTCATTTATAAGAGTTATGAAAGTCCCACCACAGTGTTACAACTTGCGTTCTGAATGTATGGTAGAAATGGAAGAAAAAATTATTGACTATAGAATTGTAACAGGTTTGAGCTAAGAAACCTTGTCTCACAAATGAGTTAAGTCAAGATTCAGAGAGGTCAAGTAACAAAAGGAAGGTTAAGTAATTGGCAAAGTCAGGACTGGCTGGGTCTCTAGACTCCACAAAGGCCAGCGTGCTTGCCACAGTCCCATACTGCAACCCAGAAAAATATTGACAGATTAAGTTTTAAATTCTCTCGTTTCCGATATTTCTGTATAACAAAGCCCTAAAATAGGTAAGGAAATGTTGATATCCAAGTTGCTACCTTGGGGTAGATTCCATCCTATCCTTTTAACAATGGGAAAGCAAGTTAATGATGCATTTATTTTTGCTGACTAGCTAATGGTGTCATCATTTAGATGTTCACCTGGAAAGTATGGCTTTTAGTAGCCTCCTGTAGGAGCATTCTTTTTTTTTTTTTTTTACCGGGAGGTCCCGGGGATCGAACCGGGTCCCTCCATATGGGAGATGGACGCCCAACCACTTCAGCCACATCAGTCCCCCAGTGTAGGAACATTCTTGTGTATGTATGAAGTATTAATTGCTGGTACAGTTCATATGCCTCATAATAATAATTGTGTGTGTGCAGATGTGACCTTGGTACATACAAAGTTGACTAATACGACATATAATTTTTTCTCTCCTCTATCCAAAGATTCTCTCAATCTGAGAGAATTAAGACGATTATTTGTAAAGTCTGAAAGAGTAGCGCCAGGCTTAAATGTCTTAAGGCTCTGTTGCGCAATTGGTCAGGAGACCTGTCTGTCTGCAGACATGCCCAAACTGGGGAGGGGTCCCAGGGCGGGATGGGGATTATGGTCGTGGCAACACTAGCTCTCAACTACATGAATTTCAGAATTTGTGCTGTCAACTGCAACCAAAATAGGTTTAAGTAATATATTGATAGCAAATATAAACTTTAAAGTTTTACTTCATAAGTAAAGATAATTTTAATGAAGAAAATTACTTTTTTCAAGTAATGCTTTCTACAAAGTAAAATTTCTAAAGTTTAAGGAAAAACCTTTAAATCTGCAAAATAAATATTTAGCCATATGTTCCTTACCAATTAAAAATGTCACCATTTTGAATCTTTGAACACATTATATTTATATTGTTAGCCTTTTTACATGAGCTTGCTATAATTCCAGCACCTTAAATAATTTGCACTATTGAATCCTTGTTTATCAGGAGCAGTGACTGAATTCCCTGAGAAGAGTGCCACCAGATGTCATTTTAGCCTTGTAAATAAGCATGAGAATGTTCCTTTGTGATTCTGATAAAGATAAGTTACTCTGGGTGTCAGACAGGCAGAAAGAGCAAAATGAAGGGATAACTATTTAACCGTTTGGAGGAGCACCATAGGATTTCTAGTTAGATATTCTTTGGCCAATGGAGTCTTCCTTGTATTGGATTTTTTCTACAAACTCTATATAATGCTGTTTTTTACTTATTCTTAAAACCCTTAATCATAGACCAGAAAACTCTGCTATACATACGTTGATGGTGTTCATCGTTTTCCCCTCATAATTGTGTGGTTCTCTTTAACAACTACTTGTTTCTTGGATACTCTTGGACAAGGGAGAGATTCTTTTAAAAGACATTGGAGAGATTCTTTTAAAAGATTCTTTTTAAAAAATGGCTTTTCTTGAATTTATCACAGGACAGTTGTGCAAATGCATTACAAAAATTCAGTAGGAAGCCTTCACCTACTGTGAAAAATTAACTTTGCTTTTCCCTTAGTATCTATTAACTTGGAATTGCTTCCAGCTATGGAAACCACATTTCTGGATGTTTTACCTACACCTTTAAAATGTCATCAATCTCAAATTTTCAAAAGTTAGACTCAGCCGGATACCACCTTTCTTCACATTCTCTTTTGTTTAACTTCAGGCTAATTTGTCCTGACACTGCAGCTGCAGAGCTCTATGCTCCACAGCCTGTCATTAAGCACACCAAGAATGAACTGTAGGGTTAGAACTGTTAGGAGCTAATGTGGCGTAAACCTAACTTGCAAAGATTTCTAGAGATATGACATGGCATGTCTATGTCCAGTTACTTACATTAATTTTAAGAAATTCTTGTTTATATTATAAATATGGCCATTACAGTTGTTTTTCAAAGTGCCCAGGGCTTTAAGGAAGAACCCCAAGGAGCTATGGAGATTTTAGACTTGTTTCGGCACATGTCATAGGACTGTCAGTGTCCACTTGAATGTCCTTTTCCTTTTTTTCTTTTTTTTTTTTTCTTTTTAAATTATATAGCAACCCTATTGTCTGGTGGCAGATGACGGTATCGGAATCTTGTGATAAAATTAATCACCGTTAATCAAAGTTCTCGCTCCATAGTTTGCAAGCAGAATCAATTATTAGGAGTCTCTGTTGTGCAGATAAGATGATGCTGGGTCACTTCCAATTCTAAATTCTCTAAACTCTCCTGGTTCAAATGAGGCAGAAGAATATGTATTGGTTACTGACCTTGAGACTGCCAAGATCAAGGATCAACCATATTTTCCTGATGAGGCTAGATGTTCTAGTCTGTTTCTCAGACATTTGAATAAGAGGACATAGCGATGGAGTAGGTTTGGTGTCTGGTTAACTTTGCCAACCATCATGGGCAGCACCTAACTCTGGAGAGCAATCAAGTGTACTTCCTTTATATTTACTGGTTAACTCATGACTTAGATAAGCCATCCGTACAGTTGATATAACACAGCAGTTTAGTTCAGATTCATCGATGGCAGCACATATTTGAATTTATACATAGGCCATTTGGGTGTACGTTTCAGGTTTTACCTTTATGTTCTAATGACTCTTTGAAACAAAGTTAAAGATCACGAACCTCAGCTTGAACTGACTGGTGTCATGGCAACTAGCACTTCACCTTTTGCTGGTCCCCACCTCATACATCCTACAATATTTGTGCACATTAATAATTCATTACAAAGTGCCAGATTTCTTTGTGCTGTCAGACTGTGTCAAGGACCGAATACGCTGTGCTATCTCAGATGTCATCTACCAGACTGTTGAGGGCAAGAGTAATTAGAAAGGAAAACCAGTCCGATTCCTTGGGAAAATTCCTGAAAACGTAATGCTTTCTACCCACCCATTTATAGCATTCTTCTTGTACAGTAAGGAATAGAGTAGTCTTGATCAAAGTTTATTTGCTAATGTGCCGCAGACATAAGGCAGGGGTTTGATTGTAGAAATAACGCATGAACAGTAATTGCTCACCTTTAAAGCAGCAAAGAAAATGATTAACAGCCTTGGTGCTCAGTCACATGTATTAGGCTCCATCATGAAACCTGAGCACAGGTTTTAAAAGAAGCCTGAGTTGTCCTGATGTGAATGCTCTTATCCCAGGCTTGTTTTTGCCCAGTACCCAGTAAGAGCTCAGTGAATACTTGACACACACTTTGGAAAACCACCAACGTGGGTTCCAAGGCTGATTGTGTGGTGGTGGATAGCTTACTTCATCTATCAACATTGTTAGTAATCTTCCTAACAATTGTAGTGTTACCTGTAATCGGTGAACCTTTATAAAGAACATGTGCCTTTGTCTTCGAATGTAGAAAATGCAGTGACACATTGAATTCCATTTAAACAGATGGCCAAATTTGTCCTTGATGAGGAAAGAAAACATGTATTTTTCCCTCACCACTTCCTGTTTTTTTTTAAACTAACCTCTTCCTTTCAAAAGAAAGCTTCATATTAAAACAAACCTGTTTCACACTTTACTAACTACTGGTGGAGCATATTTCTCTGGGGAAAAAAAAAATGTTTACAACCCACAGTTGGAAAAGATTTGAGTCACATAGACATATTTGGATTCTTTTGTTGCTCTTTTTCTTTTAAAAAACAAAACCAATAAACTAACTGCCCCCCCAAAAAAAACACTTTTTGTTTTATATTTGTGTACTGATTTAACACAGTTAAGTGCTACTGAGTATAAGTTCTGCCTAGAGGTAGGAAGGGGACCAGCTCCTGTTTTACCCATCATTGAATGGTCAGATCATAGCATAGTACCTGTATGTACAGATGTTCAAGAAATAGTTGTTGCATGAATATATTAATACCACCAAACTAATTTCAGATGGGTGATCAGTTTCAGAATCTTGTAACAAATTAAAGATGACAGTTAGGAACCTGTTAATCTTCTGTCACTTATCTTTATATGGTGCTGGATATCTGGATAAGTCATTTACACCCACAGACAAGAACATAGCACATGAGTATGTGGAATTCATTAGAGCTGACCCACTCTGGTGTCTGTGTGTTCAAAGACAACACCAGCTGGAGTTAGAGTGGACTCTGACCATTTAAACTAGCATGTTTTTCTGACGTGATTCAGATTCTTACAGGCACTTTATCATAGTGTGTGTAATTTCTTAGGATTTAATATTTAGTCCTTGCACGTGCATGTGTTAAGAACTTTAAAAATAATTAACTCGAATGCCTCATACTAAATTTATCCCTGTCTTCCAAGACTAGGCAAATTTTTAATATTTAGAAATGATCTCTGGTTAACATCAAGAAGAAACTGTATACTTTCTAACTAATCTGGGAACAATTAATCATAACCAGATACAGGCATACCTTGTTTTATTGCGCTTCGCTGTGTGGTGCTTCGTGGATATTGCATTTTTATTTACAAATTGAAGATTGGTGGCAACCCTGTGCCGAGCAAGTCTATGGGCACCATTTTTCCAATAGCATGTGCTTACTTCTTGTTTGTGTCACATTTTACTTAAGGTATATACATTGGTTTTTTAAACATAATGCCATTGCATACTTAATAGACCACAGTATAGGGTAAGCATAACTTTTATATGCACCAGTAAACAAAAAAATTCTTGCAACTCGCTTTATTGCGATATTTGCTTTATTGCAGTGGTCTGGAATTGAACCCGCAATATCTCCAAGGTATGCCTTTACTTCAAAGAAGACTTATAGATTTGATTAATTAAGGATATATTTTTTTGTTGTTTAGATTGGAATTTATATGCTCCTTTTGTGATTCTTTATTGCAGTTCTGTGATATAATGGCCATATATGAGCAGTAGAGCCTAAAGTTGAATCTATAACGACCCCAAGTACCAGTTCTCAACTTTTTGGCTATCAAGGAGCTCAAAATAATAGCAGAATTACCCCCCAATCGTTCCTGCTTGCCACTACAAAAGAAAATAAAAATAAACTCAACATGTATCTAACCATACATCCAGCAGTGTGCCAGGTTTCTGAAGTTCATGAGAATTGTTGTTCACTCTCTTTTACAATCCTATCACAGTGAGTAGTTCTTCATAAACATTTGAAAGAATAGTCTGTGTCTTCCAGCTTGGTCTGGGGCAGCCAGACAAATAAGTATAAAACAATCAAAATTTAAAAACCATAAAACATACAATTATATGTTAAAGTGGATGGTACAGGCTGTATGTCTTAAGGAAACATAGACAAAGTTGAGGTTGTCTAGAATAATATTAGACAAAGGCTCAATACCCTAACTACTTTCCATAAATTATTAGGAGACTTGTGATATAATTAATATAAAGCACTTGGAAAAACATAAAATGATTAATATTACACTTTGAGGGGTTTTGAGGTAGATTGTCATGGCAGAGAAGAGTTCTTGGGTAAGAATTCGAAGGTGAGGATAAGCCTGACATGTGGAGAACAATAAGTAGACTCAGATGAGCAGGATGGAGGTAGTAGTTGGGCTTTGCGTGATTATTATTATTAATCATAAAAATTAACCTTGCAGCTGTATGCGTCATGGATTGGGGCTTGGAAAAACTTCAAAATTAAAATAATTTAATTATTTTTTATCTACCTGGGAAAGTTGTAGCAAATTAGATATTCACGCTTAAAAGAAAAACTCAGTGATACCTCAGCCAGGAAATCTTCTGAGGAGGGAATGCAAGTATTCTTTAAGTCTGCTGCATAGTGCTTTTTTTTTTTTTTTTCCAACTTCATAAATCATAGGAAGCTAAGCTGGCAGTAGGATATAATTCAACAGGAGACAGGTTTCTGTTTGCTGCTTTCTTTTAAGAAGCAGGTTATAAAACTGTTGGGAGCCTGGTAGAGTAGTTAATAGATCATCTTAAGCAATTTGAAGTAATAAAAAAAAAAAATACAGTCTTGCATTTTAAGGCCAGAGAGCTGGGGGGTGGGGGCGGAGTTTAGTGAATAAGAAATCAGTGCTACCTCTGGGTCCACTGTCCTGGAACTTCTACCACCTGCAGTTTGCTACACTGAGGGGCCACTCTCCAGCAAACCCTACAATGAACAGTAGAGTGTAATCATTCAGAAAACAAATTCTATCAATGCAGGATTAAAATTTGTCATTTCAAATGATTCTATACTTTTACCCTGTCTTTTCCATCCTAAAATACTTATTATTTCTCTTGCTAGTACACTTTGGTAATAGAGCTTTGAATCCTGGGGCATGATGCTGGAATATCTTGGCATTCATGGGCCTATTACCATTTAGACATAGCCATATCACAACCATTAAAATTAGCACCTCTTTGTGGTAGGCAGGGTGTCCCTCACAGACTAAGATCACTGTGCTAAGGTGTCATAAGCATGAAAAGGTCTCTGTCCTGAAGTGATTGACTGTCAGGGAAATAGTTTAGATTAGCAGGTGATGGTTACTTGAAAGGTGATAGGAGCCTTTTGCTAATGGCTTTCTTTTCATCTCTGGGCATCATCTCCAAAAGCTCTTGTATTACCGTCTTGTTGTTTACTGCCTATAATATGCCTTCCATGCTAGTGATAGATACATGCTGAATGAACCAGACAATTTAAGGACCTTCTCTCTTTTTGATAAATAAAAAATATATATTCTTGAATGAATTGGGAACTGAGACATTTTGTGGGTAAAATTTGTTTTGTAATCTTGGATTGGGTTTTAAATGAAACTCACAATGTTGTCAGTTCTAGAGCTTGACTTTAACTTTTTTTTTTTTTTCCTTCAGACCACGAAGGCTTTTCTTCCTACAATGCTGGAGATCAATCATGGTCACATTGTGACAGTTGCAAGTTCCTTGGGATTGTTCAGTACTGCTGGAGTTGAGGTTTGTCGGATATAAAGTATCCCCTTCATTCAATTGGTTTGTCTTGTGAGGGATATACCAGAATTCTAAGAATAGCAATTGCGGCCCATGCGGTTCATCAAAGTCCATGAAATCACCGTTCCTATGTGCTGTGTATAGCATGTTCTGCAGTATCCAGGGTAGAAGATAGGACCCATTTCCAGCTGTTGAAATGGAACTCTACCACTAATGCCCTAAAATCATTACACTCCTTTGACAAAGAGGCAGCAGCAAAGGAGTAGCAGGGCCCGTTTTTATTGGCATTTGACTTGGCGACACAGGGTCAGAACTGGGACAGTGGATGAAGGTGGCAGTGCTGTGGGCAGCAGATAAATGAGGCCCAAGGTTGACATTGTGTTTTGGTAAGCTTGCTAAAAGTGAGCTATCTTGTGTTAGCTCGTTGGATGAGATGGTTGTGGCAGATGTGAGGTGTACTGCCTTGTAAGTTTGCAGAAATAAATGTTACAAGAACTGGGTCTAATCAATTCCTGTTCTTCACCATATTCAAATTGTAAAGCATGTGTGTGTATATAGTTCTGTGCTCTTTGCCCTGTGGGTGCCTGTGTCATGAAATTGAAAACATTACTCCATGTAAAAATGCAAAAGAACACTTTTCTGTATTCTGTATTTTGAATGTAGGAAAGCTCCTACATTCGGGTGATTTATATTTCCATTCCTAAATTTAAAGTTCAGTAATGGAGAAGAACTTATATTCTATATAGCATGTGTCCTTAGGTTATGTTCTAGTTTAAGTTTACAAGGTATAGTTATTTTCCATTTTTACTTCACCTGAAAAATAATGTTTTTATAAGAACGTATAGCCTCAGCTAGACTTGCCTTTTTGTTCTTCTAGCATTAATTTAAACAAACTGGTTTTTCAGTCCCTTTTACTGAACGAGAGGTCATTTGTAAATTTTCCAGACACTTCAAAGTGAACCTCTCTTCATTTTTAACTTCAGCTTGTTAGTTTTCATAGACTCCTTTGTAGTAACTTCCCCAAAGTAATATGATACTTAGTTGATGTGGCAAAAAGTGTTCATCTGTTTCTGCTGTTGCTTTGAAAATATTATTTCTGCACTGAACCACATCAGATATCTGTCTTTTAAAATGGTTTTCTTTGCTTTGCTTAGTCACCTGTAACTTTTTGTATCAGACATCTAACCAAGGCAGTGGGAGCCAGGGGCGCTTCAGTTTGGTCAGGGGTTTGTGAACTATTCAGTGTTTCCGTTCTCTTCCCTCTAACTCAGGATTACTGTGCCAGTAAATTTGGAGTTGTGGGTTTTCATGAATCCCTGAGCCATGAACTGAAGGCTGCTGAAAAGGATGGAATTAAAACAACATTGGTTTGCCCTTACTTTGTAGACACTGGCATGTTCAGAGGCTGCCGGATCAGGTCAGTAAGAACCAATCTTACTTCTGATAAAAAATTTTAGGGGAAAAAAAAAAAAAGAAAAGAAAGGCTGTTTTAAAATTTTTCTTCCCATATTGGGAGACCATGTGGGCATGGGTCTTCAACGTGGGCAGTCTTGCATTTTGACGGTCATTTGACAGTTTACCTAGTTTTCATTGGTCAAGGTTCTTAAAATTGGGGTACAGAGGATAACAAGTGAGGGACCAAGGCCACATTGCTAGAAATCTGCAGAAGCATCAGAAAGGAGATGACTTCTCTACACTTTCAAGGAGAAAAAGTAAATCTGCAGGGTTTTCCTTAGAAGCTACTTTAGGAGTTTTTTTTTTTTTTTTCTTTTTTTTTTTTCTATTATATTAATAGAAAAAGACTTTTGAACATTACAGTCCAGATTTGGGGACCTCCTTTTTACAGAAAGTATATGTAGCTTATTCATTCTGACAGACTGAGAAAAACCATTGATATTTACTAGAGATGAAATAAAATGCCCACACACTTTGAAAGGAGGCAAGTGGGAATATAAAAGTCAAGTTACATCTGACTTGAGCTAAGCGGAATAAATAAACCTGTGACTCATTAATAAGAGGATACTTGTGAAGACATGCTTACTTTGAGATCTTTGCTTGGATGAATTTGAAAGGCAAAGGAAGATAACCAGTTCTCTGTTGGTCAGAGGCCATTCTTAACACATATTGAACCTGAACGTCCAGTGAAGTAGGTAGAAGGGGACTTATTGCTTCCACTCTTAAAGTGGAAAACCTGAGGTGAAGTAATTCCAATCCCATGCCGACTCCGAGTGTGGACTTGTGTGTGTGTGTGTGTGTTGGGGGGGGGGGGGAGGGGTTGGTTTTATTTCTTATGGTGGTTTGGTTTTTATCTCAAATACAAATACTTAGGAGGCAGTTACTGAGGTTCATGAGTTCTGTTTGTTACCTAGCAGAGTGGCAGGTACAGGTATCCAAAAGCTGTGTCAGGATAATGAAAAGTAAATGGAATAATTGTATTATGAGGTTATTTTAACATGTGACTTAAACTGAAAATAGGATGTCTATAAGCACTTCATTTCAGAGACCCCCTAGAGAAAATACCTTAGCTTTCCCTACTCAGGCATTCTGGAAACTATATAACTGACTTTTATTTCATTCAGAAAGGTTATTCCAGTGTTCACACACCATCATTTAAAATACATTTAATATAAGCTTAGCATCTTGTTTGTTATGCCAGACTACCCTATCCTTTCTCTATTGGGGGAAAAAAAAGTTGAAATACATTTTGATGCATTTTTAAATGATTTTTCCATTTTATGGGAAAGCAGACTGATTTTGCTTTTTTTTATAACTGTGTTCCATACTATATAAATAAAATATGTTTGTAATAGGAAATTTTGGAAAACACAGAAAAGCATGATGAAGAAAATAAAATAGACCCAAAATCCCATTGCCCAGATAACATCACTATTAATGTTTTGATGTAGATTTCCAGTCTTCCCTATTTTGTGTTCATTCTTCATCTCATATCTTGAATATATAACTTCCAGGAAAGAAATTGAGCCTTTCCTGCCGCCCCTGAAGCCCGATTACTGTGTGAAGCAGGCCATGAAAGCCATCCTCACCGACCAGCCTATGATCTGTACCCCCCGGCTCATGTACATTGTGACCTTCATGAAGAGGTAACTGAGGAAACACCTCCCCACCCCCCACCCCACCCCCTTGACTGGGTCTTTCCATGCCTGCCCCGCTAGCTTCACATGGGCCTTGTTGTTTGCTAATGATCGTGACTTTCCTTTTTCAGCATCCTCCCTTTTGAAGCAGTTGTGTGCCTGTATCGGTTCCTAGGAGCAGACAAGTGTATGTACCCCTTTATTGCTCAGAGAAAACAAGCCACAAATAATAATGAAGCAAAAAATGGAATCTAAGAATCTTTTGTATGGAATATCATTTGCATCAGAAGACGATCAAAATGTTTCAATCCGGTGCACATCAGCGTCACTGACATTCTCTGGATTCTGAACCCGTGTTGACTTTTTTAAAAATCAACTTTTTAAAAAATAATAAAATGTAAATTAACTGACTAGAGTATTTGGAAAATGTGATCAGCCAACGTGAGCGTAGGTTGTTGACCACAGGGTCCTTTTAGACAGAACCCTAAACCCTAAAACCAGTCAGATCTTTAGACATGCACTGTGTGATATCTTCAGGCTACCATTAATATTTTTTTTTAATGAATAGAAAGTCTAGAGGTAATAGCTACAGTGTGTTTCATGTGTGTGATTTTTCTTAATTCCTATAGAGTTTATTAATTCTTGTCATTAAACTCTAGCCAGTTAACATCCTTGCTATATTTTCTCATGTTTTCTGAGTTTCAGTTTTGCAAAGGTGTGTGGTTTTTTCATGGTATTTGTATGTTCAGCTCTTTTAAAAGTAATTTTGAAATCTCCATCAATTTGAAGTTATTGGTGTTTGAGAGTAAAGGTGATTAGGTCTCTTTTTTAAAGTCATAACTAAAGTATTAGCTGAATTTTTAATTTTTTCTTTGAAAATATTTCATTAAGTATCTATTACTCTGGAGACCTAGTTATCCCAAAACACCATACATTTTCTACCTATGAATTTTGCTGCATACAAAAAGTGCCCTTTCCTCAGGAAATTGCTGTTTCATTTCTTTGTATGGACTCTTTATCTAGAATATATAGCAGCTCTGCAAAGAAATAGTTTCTAAAAATGGGAACTTCTACACAGAAAAGTCCCCATTTTTGTGCCAACTATGAATAGTGAGGGGGAAAAATCTTATTCTATGGAGTATGTATGGAAGGGTGTAAAGATTCTTTTGAAAGTTTTATTCACATTGTAGAACAGCAAATGACATTTTTACAGTATTTTTTTGTAAAGCAAACTATTTTGTGCCTTGAATTTGGTATATGTGTATTAGTGAAGCATTGTAAAAGTGAACTTCTACCTCTGTATCTAAATGTATACCATTCACTTGTAAATTACTATGAACTATTATGTGATTGCCTTTTTTTTTTTTTTTTTAGAATGTCTTGTTTAAATAGTGACCAATGTTTAAGCCTATTAAAGTAAGCCAACTTTTACTAATTAATTGGGAAGTTTTCTAAGGACTGATTAAATTTAAAGAATTAACTTGCATACAACTGACTGTGATTATTAATCTGCAATGTTGTAAGAAAAATCATTGCGTGTTCTTTTCCATGGCATATATCCTGCCTTACTTATAGAAAAATGTTTGAATGGGATAGTGTTTGGGAACATATATTAACAGCTTAGGGTGGCATACACTCAAATTTCCAATGTTAACATCTATTTAGACACTATCATGGGCTTGTTTATACCGAAAGTGAAAAACTAGAAAGAATCCCACTACCTGTGGGTTAGTTTGGTTGCATGTGCATCTACACGTAGGAAAGGTCCTGGCTCCCTGCTAGTGTCTCCCAAAGCTGGCCTTAAGGAAGCTTCATTATATGCTTGTATTTCTCTTTATAAATAACCAAACCTGAGGCCATTAACAACTGAAGCACTGGCTGCCTCCTAATCTTCAATTATGGATTTAAATAAGTACTTTGAAGTAGTCTCATAACTATGTGAGGTGAGAACAGATATTTTCAGAGGTTATCCAGGACTACCTCCTAGTTAGCCAGGAGCACACACAAGCCACCTTAGACAAATCTGTTCTAATTTAATGTCCTACTTATCAACCTTAAGACTAAGGAAAGTCATCTGTACATTTAATTTGATTCTCATGTTTTGTAATTTAAGCCTATTTCTATTTTTGTTTGTTACTACCCTTATGAGGTTGTCCATCTCTAAGTTCAATAAAACTAATTCATTTAACTTTTTTGTAGAAGTTTTTAATTCCCTTGTCCCAGCCCTGTTCAATTACTTTCCTGGCTCTCCCTTGAATGTTGTCCAAGTTCTCCTTGCCATCTAGCTGAGGAGTTCATGCACATTTAGGACTGCAGGAGTCCTGCATGCTGTATTTCTTCATCACATTCTTAGTATAATGCTGCATTGGTGTTTATTGTGTTGTATTTTTTTTCTAAATGTGAACTCTCTTCTAGTAAAGCCTACGTAACTTGTGTTGACTGCTTGTGTAATTGCCAAAGTTACTTTTCTTATTGATTGTTCATCTACCCCCACCCCCACCTTGATGTTAATGCTCACTTTGAACATGTTCTCTTTTCTGTCACCTAGCCCATTCAAGCAGTTGTTCAGGGCCACTGGGCTGGAGGCTGACTCCCTGAGGAGTAAGTCTTCTGTCCCCCCAGCCAGCACTGACCTTCTTTCTCTCTAACCTTTCAACCAATTTAATGATAATCATATTGAGTGGGACCCGGGAATCAAAAGTTTTGAAACCAGGCAAAGATAAATTCCAACTATTGTTTCTGCCTTGATCTACCAGGTCTGCTGCTCTGTCAAAAAAGATTAGATTAACTTGACAGGATTGAACTACATAAAGCCAGGCTAGGTTTTTTGCTTGGTTTTCTTTTGTTTTTTAACAGTATCCTGTTTCCTTGAAAGGCTATAGCTTTCAATTTTTACCCAAGTTAAAAAAAAAAAAAAATCAAATGCCTTTTTAAAAGTTTACTTCTCCAACTGGCAGAAAAGTCTAAAGTGATGTTGACCTGACTCTTGAAAATTTGCTTTTGCCTCCAATAAAATATAAAGCCGCTGGGGACTGGAGGGGGTGGGGGGTAGTTCTTTCTATGCCAAATTTATTGCCTGTGCCTGATTAAAAAGGAGTAGGGAAAGTAGGGCTGGAATGGGCCAGAAGCAGCTGGGACATGGGGACAGGGATGCCACTGCTTGTGGCGGAGGCACTCAGGAGCATGTATCGGCATTCATCGTTATGCAGCTTAGCAAACAGTGGGTATTACCAGGGACTCCAGGAGCTTGTGGTTAACTCACAAGTACAAACATGTGCTTTTAAGTGCACATGCCACAAATGATACCTCAGAGGGGGATGGGGTCTCAGCCAGGGAGGGAGGGGGAGGTGGTGGTCGAGATGGGCCTTGAAGGCTGGTGATGCAGTAGGTGTAGATGGGAATGGGAGTTTGGACATCCCAGGGAACAGGTTATCAGGAAAGGCTCAGAGACTGAAGAAGGGAGACGATGCTCATTTTTGGCTAAAACATAGGACATGCAAAGAGAATGGCATGCAATCCCTAAGAGGCCCCATCTTGAAAACACTCTTCATTCCAGGATGAGGAATTGGTGCTTCATTTGATAGGGAAGAGGGAAGCCCTAGGAAGTTGTTTAGCAGGGAAGGGATGTGAGCAGAGTTGTGAGTTAATAGAATCTATTAGCTGCTGTAAAGGATTTCAGGGAAACCAGCTAGGAGGGAAGCCATTGCAACAGTCCAGCTGAGAGGTAATAAGGGCCTTGGAGAGAGCAGTGGCCATGAGAATGGAAAGGAGAGTTTGTGGAGGGAGATCCTGTGAGGCTTAACAGCTGATTACTCAGGAGATTTAACTTTTAAGCTTGGCTGACTGAAGACTGGAGGTTCTGAAATGAGCGGGGTTGTTTATAGTGGGAGCCGCAGAACTAACAGTGAATCTGATTTTGGAAATGTTGCATTTGGGATGCGGGGGGACAATGACTGACAGGTGGACCTCTAGATCCGGTCCTCAGGAAAAAGGTTGGCACCAGCATTCTAGAGTCACCTGTGTAGAAGCCATGGAGTGAATGAACCTGGGAATGAGAAGAGGTCCAGGGACAAAACCTCAGGGACCATGAGGGAACAGCAAAAGCAGAAGTCATAAAAAGTGACGCTGGAGCGACATTAGGAGGAGAACTTCCTCAGCCCAAGGAGAAACCAGACTAAAAACAATTATCTCCTCTGCCTGGATCTAATCCCCAGGCTGAGTCACACTTAAGAAACCTCAGTCTGGCCCAAGAAAAAGCGGTATGGCCAGCCCTGAGCCAGAGGCCCCAAAGGTGAAGGACAGTGTTAACAGATAGCACATGGAGTCTTTAACCGTGCACTCGGGTTTCTAGTAACTGAATCCATTGTTAAAACGACCGAAGGAAAAGCTCTTCCTCAGTGAAACCTGGAAGCTGTTGTACTTTGGCAATTTTGTTTGCTTGGCCCCAGAAGCATGCCTTGCTTAACTGTGCAGGCCAGGTTTCATGAGAACCCCAGGGAAACACAAAATGCATTTCGAGTATCACCGAATGGATACATGTTAGTTCAAATGAACCGTTTTTATGTGCCAAAAAGATGTGACAGGACCAGCTTCTATCAGTCTGCGCCGCAAGACGGGTTCCTATCTGGTCCCCTCCGGTCACTAACCTCGCGGCGGCGTGCCAAGAACAGCTCAGGGCCAGGTCCTGGAGCCAGGAATTAAATGTCTTGGCACGCCCCCCCCACCCCCCCACCCCGCTCGCCTAGTAAATGTCAAGGCAGAGGAGCGTGTGACCACAGCCCTAAATACTATTTATTATGACTCTTCCTGGGGCTTACATTTCCTACATTACGATTGCTATCGCAAAGCACTTACAGCTCTCCGTGCCCGTCTATCGCTATGGGAAAGCACTGGAAACGGGCAGCCGCATCGTCCAGAACCACTGAGCGGTTGTTTCTCATTGAACTCACTCTCTTTAGAGAACGTACACAATGTCTTCCAGGAGCTTCTGACAAGCTTTTTAGCTGTGACGGTTGGACCTTCCCTTACCACTAGCCAGAAGAAAGAGAATTAATTGATTAGCAAGAAAAACAAAGCATTTTCATCCCAGATTCCAAGTTTGAGGCTCTGCTGTCAAGATGATTTAAACCATGCTGCAGGGGGAGACGTGTCTGCAGAGAAGCCATGACAAATACCCCCTTGCCTCGCCCATGCGACCTGGGTGGTCCACCTGGACGCCACTCGGCTGGCCTCCCCTTCCCCCACGTCCATTCCACCCCAGTCCTCCGGGCAGTCCCTGCCCTCCTGGTCCCTATCTACCCACTGCTCGGTAAGGCTCTGGCATGTAGCGTCCTGCAGATGTGGCAGCACATAGCACCCTACAGCCCTCAAGTGGCGGATGAAGGGCTCAGGGTCTGCTGTCAGTTGGGGCTCAAACCCTGCTCAGCCCCTCGCTAGCCGGACCTTCCTGGGCCTTTCCTTAACCTCTGTTAGTCTCAGCCTATTCGTGTGTAAACTGGGAATAATAGCAGGACCTGCTTCAGGAGTATGGTGGGACATGCATGAGAGGAGTCACATAAAGCACTGGGTGCTGCGTCCACTACACGGTGCACATCAACAGATAGCGTTGAGGTCAAGTCATAGGAAATTGCTGGAGCACAACTGTTTTTGACTTGCAAAACTGGGTCAGCCTTACTGTAGTGTGGTGGCAGCAGTGCAGATATCAAGATCCCTGTTTATAATACCGTGTTGCAACAAGTCATTTCACACCTGAGGGAAAGGAACCTGTTTGATTCATCTCAGTAGTCCTAGCCCCTCACACAGAGCCTAGCACATAGTAGATGTTCAATAAATGTTGGCCTGGGATATATTATCTTCTGCCTTACCTAAGAAAGGGACTTCCTTAACTCTTCCGTGCACTAAAGGGTTTCTGTTTTTCCAGTTCTTTTGCATCTAAAGGAGCTGTGAAAACAAAGGCACTTTTTAAAGGGTTTTTGTGTGTATGTGTGTGTTAAAAAAATTTTTTTTTTGCCATTTTAGCCATTTTTAAGTGTACAATTCAGTGGTGTTAATTACATTTGCAGTGTTGTACAGCCATAATCGCTGTCTATTTCCAAAAATTTTTATCACTCCAAACAGAAATTCTGTACCATTCCCCCTCCCCCAGGCCCTTGGTAACCTCTACTCTACTTTCTGTCTCTATCAGTTTGCCTATACTAAATATTTCACATAAGTGGACTCATATCATATTCACCCATTTAGCAATTTTCTATTTAAATGCCCTTCAACCCTTTGCTCTGACCAACCTTACCTGTACGTAAAAGGTTACCAGAGACCAGAAAAAGACTGTAAGGCACTGCCATGGATGTTGCTTCTGCCAAAGCACAAATGGGGGAGTCCTCTCAACCCCCCGAATATTGCGCAACTCATGGAAAATTGCGAGAGTTAAAAGTTGGCCATGCTCTGAGAAGGACAGCGTTGAGGCAGATGTAAGTAAAGAGAACTTTGCTCTGAACCCTATAAACATTGTTTTCTTCTGGCTGGGAGTGACAATGGAAAACTTATCCTTTCAGAAGAAATAAATAGAAGTCTCAATTTTTTTCCAGGAGCTGCATTTTATTTTCTAACCCTATTCTCTGACTTTGGCAATAGCTTGGCATTGTCACATTTTCTGGGATTTACCCCAGGGTGCTGAAGGGTCCTTGCAACATCTCTGGAAGTGGACCTAAGATGCTTTTCTCATGACGGACTCCTGAACCCAATCTGCTGCTCCAGCATTCCTATAGAGGAGGCCCTTGAGGACTGAGAGCTGGGAAACGCAGAACCTGGCCAGCGAGTGAAGAAATGAATACGGCTGTCACGGAAGGAACTAGATGGAGCAAAAGCTGCAGCCTCAGGAGGATTCCCTAACCACAGTTCCTCCAGCTGCTCCGACTTCCTGCTCCACCACCGCCTAGAGTCCGTCCCTGAAGACATTCCCACAGCCAGCTGACAGCCGGGGAGCCATTTCTCCTTACCTGCTGCCGATACAGGAGAGAACTCTAGTATATTCTGGGGAAGAGGGCTTAGCCAGTTTTCCCTCTTTAGAACTGAGCTTTTGGGGAACAAGTTTCATCTGTGCTTCTAGGTTTTAGTTCAGTGAACCACAGAAGAAGTTTGTGCAATTTGGGTGCTTCTGGCTTATTCACAACGAAGAAATACCACTTTGAAGTGATTATCTTAGAAGGGAAGATGTGTTTTATGAATGGCAGGGGGCAGGGAAAACTCAAGTAACTTCAAAGGTTAGTGAAGGGGAGCAGGCTCAGTGGTTGTGCGCCTGCTTCCCGTGTACAAGGCCCTGGGTTCAATCCTCAGTACCTCCTAAAAAAAAAAAAAAAAAAAATAGTGAAATGCCAACCAAAGGGGAAAGGATGAGATTATAATGGGCTAGAGAAAATGCACAAGATCACAAGATTCACCAGGCCAGTCTTTTTTGCCCTCTCTGACAATGGAGGCTTGCAAACTGAGGTAGATTAGGTACTTCTTAATCAGTCTCAGGGGTTTCTAGTATTTTCCCACTCTATCAGACCCCTAAAATTAGATTCATTTGCAATCGGACCAGTCACAAACTAGAAAATCTGGGAAGAGGGAAGGTGAAAAAGAGAGAAGAAAAAGATTCTGTATTTCCAACTACAAGTGAAACCTGCATAGGGGACATGCTTCAGTCTTTAGCAGAATAGTTATTTTATGGATGGAGAGTTAGAGAAGGCAGATGGTCTCCTTGCCCAGATGTCATCCTCACCAGAGATAAAGAGGAAGAAAAGAAATCTCAGGACAAGACACTGTGGGCTGATGACACAGAGCTGACCAGAATCATCATCCTGTTTTCAGAGGCAGCTAAAAC
The DNA here is from genome assembly GCA_026826555.1 of Tolypeutes matacus. Lineage (NCBI taxonomy): Eukaryota > Metazoa > Chordata > Mammalia > Cingulata > Chlamyphoridae > Tolypeutes > Tolypeutes matacus. The sequence continues at coordinate 21,703,949 of JAKSZT010054487.1, forward strand.
ATTTGAATGGAATTATTGTCCATAAACAGTACAAAGACATTGCCACATAGACCTTCCAAGCAATGGAGCAGTGCCTGTTCTCATTCACAGCGGCTTCTCCAGCTCCCCTAACCACCCCGGAGTCTGCGCCACTATGTAAGGTTGAGTATGGACACAAGGCTGTGCTGCACCATTTCCCTAAGTGTGTTCCTTGGAACATTAGTCTCATGAGATGCTACTGAGTAAAGTGTTCTACGGCCAGAGGTTTCCCCAATAACGCCACTAACAGTTCCTCAGTACCATTATTCCGAGCTACCCTGGGAAATGCGGCTGTTATTTATCCTTCCCCATGGGTTTGATCCTTGTTGGGCCAGGTGGTCTCCTTGAATCAAAATTGAAACTTCATTTTTCCCCCTCCCCGCTAGAGGGCTTCGGCACCCAGTAGGCACTCAGGGAACACGAGCTGTTGCACTACACGCTTGTCCTTCTGCCAAAGCTAAGAAAGGACTTTACCCAGTTGGGAACTGGCTCTCTGACCAGTCTGGAGGAAAAGTAATGGAAGCCAGAAAGACTTTTCCAAAAATGTTTTCCAGTCCTTCGCCTCAGTAGTTGAGTGATTGGAGGTATGACAAGAAAGGTATGACAAGGAGGTATGACCAGCTGAGGCGCTGGTGGGGAACGTTGAGCAAAGCTGGCTGCAGCTCCAGACAAGCCGAGGAGAGATCCCGGAGGCCAGCGGGTCAGGCTACCAGCCATGCCAGGCTCTGCAACCAGCCCAGCTGCCAACATGGCCCCCACGTGGTCGGAAAACAGGCACCTCCGAGGCCTTTTCTCAGGCCACATTCAGACACCTGAGAAATCACAAATTGATCCAACCCTGTTGTTGCTGCACCTGCGGACAATCCCTGCAAAGTTCCTACTGAGGTTCCAGGCCCTTGTAATCATCAGGTGAAACTTTCCAGCCATCCTTTTGTTCATTCTGTAGCTTTATCTTGTCAATTTTGAATTGCATCTAATCATGCATTTTCCTCCATTCACATGACTTCTCCCATCTCCACACACGATGTTTTCCTGGGTTCCCTGTTTCTTTGGGGATCCCTGGGCTCTGGCCAGCACATTTGGACTGTTTTCCCACCTCCACAATTGGCTCCCAAGTTTACTCAGTCCCCACTTCCTCCATGGGGCCCTAAAATTCCCTCCTGGAAGTGCTATCTCCACCCCTTTAAGGAACCCCTTGCTGGGGCACCCAGTGTTTACATGACTGCCAAAAACAACTGTGAGGCAGGGATCTACCTTTTTCATCTTTGTCGTTCCTCCTCCCAGGTGCCATAGCACACAATGTGCTCAGAGAATGCTGATTGAAAGAATAAATGAATGTGTTTAATAGACTTTGAACATTCACGTTTTAGCATGGGTGTCATCAATAATACCCCCAAAGGTCCATGACATGTGATAATGTAAAATTAGCTGAGACCCAATTTGAACCCCACACTCTAAGAGGCTGGCTTGCTGGAGGAGAATCACTGACAAAAGAGGGAGACCAGATGCCCTCCAAGTGCCTCTACTCTATAACATTGGTGCTCTTTAGACATCAAGATAAAAGAGAAATGATAGAAACTCTAATGCCATGTTGTTTTTTTGGGAAAGAATGGTCCTGGGTGGAAAAAGCTACAGAGTCAATGGGTATAAAAAAGTGATGCCATTCACTAATTTAAAGTTCCATCAAAGTCTTTGAGTTTCCCTAGGAAATATTGAGTGTCTAGTGTATTGAGAACCCTAATCCAGTTGACCTCATCTTAACTAATTACATCTTAACTAATTGGCTTTGAGAGAAGAGAGGAAGTCACCATACATCTGGAGGCAGAATGTTTGTACTTGCAGTGGCTCCAACCTGCTGTTGGAACCCAAACAAAGCACAGGGAATGGAGACAAAGGCCTTTCTATACCAGTACCTTTGGCCTGCGGGGCCAAGGCATAGCCCAACCCAGGCGGACGACCCTCATCTAAGACTCACGGGGTTGGTTATGGGTGATGCGGGAGTGGCCCTTTGCTGGTGAAGACTGTGCAGGGCTGATAAAATGAGGACAGGCAGTATAGATGGCAATGGCAAATGGGTCTTCCTACTGCTACAGGCACCCACTGTGTATTTATGGAATGGAATAGGCGCCTAGGGCTGCCACAACAAATTACTACAAACTGGGGGGCTTAAAACAACACATGTATCGTCCTACAGTTCTAGAGGCCAGAGGTCCAAAATCAAGGTGTCAGCAGAGCCATGCCTTCTTTGAAGGCTCTGGGGGAGAATCCTTCCTTGCCTCTTCTACTTCCTGGTGGCCCCAGCAAGTCTTGGTGGTCCTCCAGTTGTAGCTGCTTCACTCCAATCTCTGCCTCCATCTTCACGTGGTTGTCTTCCCTCTGTGTGCTTCTGTGTTTTTGCATGGCCTTCTTGTAGGGTCAAACCCTAACCCAGTTTGACCTCATCTTAACTAATTACATCTGCAAAGCCCGTATTTCCAAATAAAGTCACATTCTGAGGTTCCAGGTGGATATCAACTTTTTGGGGGCACTATTCAGCCCAGTATATGGAATAGCAAAACAAGCATTCATTCTTTGTATAGTTTTTGAAACTCTTTCCTTCCCACTCCTGTATCCCCTTCCCGACCTCCATTAAAGCAGCTGGTATCCTACTCATGACCTCAGGGAAGGAAGGCCACAGACTAGAAAATCTTGCACTACAGGGTCAATAAACAAATGTTCAGCCACACTGGTAGTCAGAAAAGTGAGATTTAAAATGAAAAAGAGACACCAATTCATACCTATCAGATTGGCAAAAGTGAAAGAAATCTAACAGCATGAATGGTTGTTCAGGGTGGTGGAGCCATAGGAACTCTCTATGCTGCTGGTGGGTGTGTTCAACTGCTGCCATCCAGCAAAGGTGACAATGCACAGGATAATGCACACCGCAACCCTGCACCTAGATATGAAGCCCGGAGAAATCCACACACGTGTGCACAAGAGGACACCAACACTGTATGTTTAGATAAAAAAATCTTGGAAACAAACTAAATGCCCAACAATAGGAGAATGGATACATCATGATATGTTTTCATTCAACAGATTATTATAAAACAGTTTTTAAAAAAAGGAACAAACTATTGTTATGTGCATCAATATGTATTGTTGACAATCTCAAAATATAATGTCTATTCACATAATGGAATATTATGCAGCTGAAAGAAGAAATGAAGTTGTAAAGCATATGACAATATGGATGAACCTGGAGGACATTATGTTGAGTGAAGCAAGCCAGACACAAAAGGACAAATATTGTATGAATGTGTTACTATGAACTAAATATATTGTGTGACATATTGTTTGATTCAAAAATTTTTTATATGTATCCAGTACATTTAATTGAGAAATGTATATATTTATTCATCTGTGTTTACTTTTTATTTTTAATCGTTTATATTTTCAATTATTAAATGTACAAAATAAAGTAAAAAAAAAAAAAAGTAAATCGCAATGGGAATGGATGTGGCTCAAGCAATTGAGCGCCTGCTTCCCATATGGGAGGTCCCGGGCTCGGTCCTTGATACCTCCTGAAAACAAAAACAAACAACAAGTAAACGAAAAAATCAACTCAGGGGAGCCAATGTAGCTCAATGGTTGAGCGCCGGTTTCCTGCATGCAAGGTCCGGTGTTCAATCCTCGGCCTCGGCACCTCAAAAAAAAAGAAACAAAAAAAAAAAATTACATTAGTGGCTCATCTTTGTGGATCACATAATTTTTTTAAAAAAAGTAAATTGCAAGATAAAACATAAAAATAAACAACAAAAAAAAGAAAAAGAAAAAAAAGTAATTCACGGAAGGATACATTGTATGATGCCATTTTGTTTAAGTTCAAATATATGCAAAACTATTTAATATTTCATTATGAATGTACCTAGTTGGTAAAAGTATAAAAGCATACATGGGGAGCAGATGTAGCTCAAGTGGTTGAGTACCTGCTTCCCATGTACAAGGTCCCAGGTTCAATCCCCAGAAACTCCTAAAAAAATAAAATAAAGATAGCCCTGAGGGATTAACTGATAGTTTAAAAAAAATAAAAATAAAAAAGCATACATGAATGTTAAGTACTGAACTCCAGATAGGGAGGAAGAGGGGGTAGGATGGGGGTGAGTACACAGGGGCTCCAACTGTATAATGTTTTACTTTTTAAAAGTGTATACATGGGAAGTGGATGTGGCTCAAGCATTTGGGCACCTGCCTACCACATGGGAGGTCCCGGGTTCGGTTCCCGGTGCCTCTTAGAGAAGACGAGCAAGACAGCAAGCTGGCGCAGCAAGCTGACGCAACAAGATGATGCAACAAGGAGACACAAAGAGGAAACACAATGAGAGACCCAACAAAGCAGGGAGCAGAGGTGGCTCAAGCCATTAAACTTTCTCTCCCACATGGGAGGTCCCAGGTTTGGTTCCCTGTCCCTTCTAAAGAGAAGACGAGCACATAAAGAATGGACACAGAGAGCACAGACAATGAGGGCAGGGGGAGAAATACATAAAATAAATCTTTATAAAAGTATATATTTTTAAAAGTATATATATGTGTATGTGTTTGTGTGTTATATTTGAAGCATATATGGCAATATGCTAAGCTTTCACAGACTGGCTGGTAACTGGGTGTTCTTTATACTACCCTTTATTCTTTTTTGCATGCTTAAAATACTTCATAGTTTTTTTAAAGTCAAAAGAAATCCGTGGATCTCTTCCTGTGTTTGCCTTTTAAAACCCTAAGAACTTCTATAATTCCTTAGTGACAAAGGAAAGGAAAGGAAAAGTGATTCCCATACTCCCTCATACCACAAAAATACTACCAGGGGTGGGAGAGGTGGAGAAGGAAGACGGAGAAAAAGCCATGTGGGAAAGAAAAGACAGATTTTGTGGTCCGGATAAAGGGTCCCTCCCCTGCAGAGCCATAGGGAGGTGGCCACAGCCAAGACAGTGTTTTGGGATTTGAGCCTTTGTAGAGGAGAACTGTGCCCATCTCCCAGGATGCTCTGTGGCTATCTGCAGCCTTAGCATGGCACGGAAGGGGTCAGTGGGTTCAGGGCCCAACAGGTCTCCAGTTTGACTTCTTTGTTGTGAGTGGGGAGCTAGACAAAGTCATTAGAGGAATGCTGAAGCCAACTGGTATCATTAAGCAGCTATGAGAACTGTGGTCCTACCAGACAGGCAGAATATATTGGGTATGAGGCAGGAATTCTAAACAGAATCAAGTAGGATATAAAAAGAAGCAACCTGGGTATATGTATTAGTCAAGGCTCTCTAGGGAAACAGAACCAAGAGGAGAAATCTGTACATATTATGAGATTTTATAAATTTGTCTTATGCAATTGTGGGGATGTACAAGGCAAGCTGTAAGCTGGGAACTCCTATGAAGGTCCTTCATGAATTCCCCAGGAGGAGCTGGCTGGCTGAAGCAGAGATGGCAATTCTGTCTCTTCTGAATGCTGAAATCACTTCTTTTAAAGCCTTCAACTCTCATTGCTGAAGGCAATCTCCTCAGTTGATTGTAGGTGGAATCAGCCGTAGATGCAATCAACTTACTGATGATTTAAGTCCAATGAAATGTCCTCACAGTAACAGGCCGGTGCTTACTTGACCAAACAACTGGGCACCATTACCTCCCCTAGTTGATCCATGAACCTGACCATCACAGTGTAGGGAATTGAGACTCAGATCAGACAGGAGACTTCAGGACAATATACGTTGAATCTTGGGGTTCCAATCCCCACTGCCTCAGGCATGGGGTCCCTGTTACTATAGTTCAACTGGTTCACAAGCATCACGGGGAAAACTGGATCCTGTGTTCACAGCAAAATCTGTTTGCTGTATCACCCCAGATACAGACAGGAGATAGGAACTGCAAGTTGCTTAGTTCAACTTGTTTCCTCAGGAGAAAGTGTCCATTGTCCTTGGGAAGGTTGCAAAGTAAGTATTAAAATTTTTCTATTAGGTTTAGTAACAATCTCTGTGTCTGTGGCATTTTGAGGGTTCCTAATGTTTAAGAAGATTTGGCATTAAAGAATAATATGATTTCAATGTGTAATCAGTAATTGTTTAGATTTGTGATTTTTACTAGGTTTGTAGACAATATTGGAATGTTTATGAGAACTTAAGATGCACTGTAATTATGTTTAATTTATGATATTTATTAAAACTGTTTAAGTACTAGGGAATGTTCTACTTATTAGATATTTGAAGTGCTTAGAAAGAAAATCAAATAGGGAAGCAGATGTGGCTCAATTAGTTGGGCTCCCATTTACCATATGGGAGGACCTGGGTTTGATTCCCTGGGTCTCCTGGTGAAGGTAAGCAAGCCCGTGCAGTGCAGTGAGCTGATGCAGCAAGATGACACAACAAAGGGAGATAAGAGGACTCAGAAAAACACACAGCAAATGGACACAGCGAGCACAAGCAGCAAGGGGGGGATAAATAAATAAGATAAATCTTAAAAAAAAAAGAAAATCAAATATATTAAATTTATAAATCTATTTCAGATATACAAGGGGATTTAATGAACTAAGATATAAAAAGTGCTTTTAAAATTGATTGTTAAATTTTACTATATTTATAAATAAAATAAGAGTTGTCAGCTGAAATTAAAAGCTTAAGGAAGATTAGGGTTATTTTCAATGTATTATCTAAATAAATTGAACACAATATATATATTTTTAGTAACCACAAATGCTCTCTTCTACACACAAAAGCTCCCCTCAAGGACAGTATTTTAAAAAAACACTCAGAAAATAATAAAAATAAAAAACCACTCACACCAACAGCGTCTTACTGATGTGACAGAGGGGCTGTCCAGGGGCCTTGAGGAGGGAGGACATCCAGGGGTACTGCATGTGCCAGCAAGGACCAAATGTCCTTCTTTCTAGTCCTTATCACCACATATGCATATAAACTCTCTGGAATTTCTTTTTCAATTTGTCATTATGAAAAATTTCAAACGGACAGTAAGTTGAAAAACATACAGTACAATGAACATCCATATACCCACCACCTGGATTCAACAGTTGTTAATTTTTAGTCATATTCATTTTATTTACCTCTATCTAGTTAGATCTATCATCCATCTATCATCTATCTATCTATCTATCATTTATCTATCTACACAACCATTTCAAAGTAATTCACAGATATCATGACATTTTAAACCAAAACACTTCAGTATAAATCTCCTAAAATAAGGATGTTCTCTTATATAACCGTAATAGCATATCACACCTCACAATGTTAACAATGATTTCCCAAGACCCAGTCCATATTCAAATGTCCCTAAATGTATGTCCAAATAATTTTTTTAAATTACAGCCTAACCAAGAATCATGAATTACATGTCTCTTTATAATATTTTAACCCAGAACAACCCTTCACCTTTATAATTATTTTCTTGAAACTAATGCATTTGCAATGGCTGGATCAGTTTTCTTGAAGAATGTTCCAGATTCTGAATTTGCCTATTTTTTCTTCACGGCATTGTTTTAACCTGTTTCTCTATCTCTGGTTCTCTAGTAAACTGAAAGTTAGGTCAAAGGGCTTGTTTAGGTTCAGGTTAAGTATTTTTGGCAAGAATACTTCATAGATCTGCTGTGTACTGAATATTGCATCATATCAGGAAGCACGTCTTATCAGTTTGTCCCCCTCTAAGTGATGCTAACTTTTATCATTTGGTTAAGGTGGCAATGTGCTTGATTAGTGGCTGGAACACAGAGCAAACACAAAATAAATATTGTCAACTATGAGCTCCATTTCACAGATGAGGAAACTGAGGCTCCCACACTTTCAGTTAACTTTCTTCAGGCAACCTAGCTGATGAGTGACAGAGCTGGGACTCAAATCCAGGCCCTCTGATTTTGCATCCAGTCTTCTCTCCACTCATCATTCAAAATCCCAGCCTCTTTGAGCTAGAAGGCACCTTACAGGTCATTCATTTACTCATGTCTTCATTCAGCAAGTATTTAATGAAAGCTTACTGTGAATTGGGTACTGTCCTGGGCCCAGGGATACTTTGGTGACAAGACAGATTTGCATGGTGCTTTTGTTGTAGTGAGGTGAGACAGTCAATAAACAAAGATATAAGTAAAAATATAGAAGACATTATATAACTTGGAAGAAAATAAAACAGGATCAGGGAGGTGGGGTATGAGAAGGTGATTTTTGAGTAAAGATTTTAGGAAGTGAGAGGGTGAGCCATGGAGAAATCTAGGGGGAGAGTGTTCCAAGCAGACAGCCAGTGCCGATGCTCTGAGTCAGGAGCGTGGCAAGCATAGCTGAGGAACATTGAGGAGTAGCCCTCCATTCCCAACCCTTAGTCTAACCAACAGAGGAGCTCCATCACAGCTGATACATGATAGACAGGTAGGTAGATGATGATGATGATGGTAGATGATTGGAGCCGTTTGATGTAATTATGAATTCCAAAAATATAATTGGATCATGCTTGTAAACTGATCTGTTAATCTGGGCATGATTAAGTTATGATTAGGGCATTGACTGGGCCACCTCAGTAGGGCGTTGAGCCCCCCCCCCTTGGTGGGTAGGGGAATCGAATATAAAAGGCAAGGCAAAGGACAGAGGCGGCAGTTTTTGAGAAGCAGTTTTGATGTTGGAGTTTTGATGTTGGAGAGAAGGCCCCAGGAAAAGAGAAGTGAGCCATTCGCCTGTTCGTCTACAGCTGACCTTGTGGAGGAACCAGAGGAGCTAAGCCTGGAGAGAAATGCAGCCCCGGGAATAGAGGAACCCAAGAAGCCTGAACCCTGGCAAATGTCAGCAGCTGTCTTGCTCCATGGTAATGGACTTTGGTGAGAGAAGAAACTTAACGCTTTATGGCCTGGTATCTGTGGACTTCTACCCCAAATAAATACCCTTTATAAAGACCAACCCATTTTTGGTATTTCACATTAGCACCCCTTTGGCTAACTAATACAACGATCAATCAAATGATCAATTGATCAATCGATAGATAGATAGATATGTAGATATATGGATATAGACCATTGTTTCTTTTGGACTCCATGAATGGGTTCCCATTCACACACTCACAGATACATTCGTGTGTCCCTCTTTCCAGTCTGCGCAAAGGGTCCTTCTGAGTCCCTTTGAGAATGCATACGATTCTCCCACACAGCATACCCCTATGAATAGATTTTGGTAAAAAAGAAAAGGAAGGAAGAGAACACTGTATTCCAAAGGAGATGGGCACAGATGTGCAGGCTGAACGCATCCATGTCAGAGCTGTGGGGCCACTGTGTATAGGAGCTGGGCCACTATCCCTCCCTTTCCCTTCTCTGACGCATTTTCACTTTCCATGCCTGGTACCTACCTTGCTCAGAGGCCTCCCTGAAGCCCCCACCCTGGGCAATGGCCTTGATTTGCCCCACATCAGCCTGCAGGGTCTGTCATTGATCATTCTTGATAGGCAATATGAGGAGAGCAGCAACTCATAGGGCCGAACAACCTACTTATAAACAATAAGGTAGAGCTGAGGCTTAGTAGAGGAACTTAAATCTGAAGCTGTAGAAAACTTGGGTTTCTACCTCGCAGCAAAACGCACCCATGGTTTACCACACTAGAGATGAGTAGGTGCTGCTTTTCACCTCCTCAGAGAGGATAAATAGAGAACTCCGTGCATGTCTTGGGCCTGTTCTGGAAGTACAGGAATCTTCCAGCCATGGGCTCTGGTTCTTCCAGAATAGATTTCCATATGTGTCTGTTGACTTTAGCACACATAGCCAGGATTTGGATGGGGACAGCTGGCTCATAGCCTGCCTAGAGCTCCTGCAGCAGGGGTGAAAAGGATCTGACTATGGTTAACCTTCATGGCATTTCCCATGAACTTTCCTTCCAAGGCCTGGAGGCAGCTTTAAGGCCAGAACTGGCCTAGGACCTTAAGACTGGTGACACCCTGCCATGGATGGTTCTCCCTGCACTGCTCAGAGACCAGTCAGCACCCAGCTTCTACTCCCTGGCAAGAAGGTTTTCCACCATTTAAAATAGTTTTTGCTCACTGTAGCTAGAAAACAGCTATAAAAGGCATAGCTCAAGTAAAAGTTCTTCCCCAAAGAAAGAGCTTTCCTTCCTAAGATTTGAAAGGCCCAAAGCCTGAAGAAACTGAAGGAATTGCAGATGGGACAGAGGAAGCCATTTTTAGGAAAGTTGCAAGGCGGATTTCTCAGAAGGCCTTTCTGGAATGTTTGGGTTAGGTTGGTCAAGCCACATGCTGAAGTGACTGAGAATCCACTGTGGGCCTGAAGGCTGGATTCAGAGAAGGGGCGGGGAGGCTCAAGCCGGGAGAAGCAAGTTTTCCTCCCTGCCCACAGCATACCGGTAGCTGGGGTCTGGGGGATTAAGCTGGTCTTTCAAATTCTACTTCTCTCATTCTGTGTTCCTGGCTCCATGTCTGATGATCAGAGATGCATGGCTTTTAAAGGGTTTCATCAAAGTCTTGCTTGGATGCAAGATGAGCTATTAAATGAGATCACACTCCTTTTGCTTTGAAGGCTGATACAGACAATAACACATGAGAGTTCTTATGTAGTTCAAACGGAAGGTGGTCCATAAAGAACTCGGAGGAGGCTGGTGAGCAAGCAGAACAAACACAAGCTTGATAGCCTGTGTCCAGCTGAAGCTGAAACACCAAATGCCCCAGATAATAATAGCAGGCCCTTACTGAGTGCTGGCTTTCATATATTCACTCACCTAATCTTCACAACAACCCTGTGAGGCAGCTACTATTATTAAACCCAGAGACAGACAACAAACCGAGGCACAGGGACATTAACTCATTTTCCCAAGGTCACAAAGTTAGATGGGGCAAGAGCCAGGACTTCAAAAACACCACTAATTTGGCTTCAGAGTCTGCACTCCTCACTACTCCCCTATCTCATTGCCTCACTCTGAGTAAGGTACCACCATCCCTGTGTAACAGAGGGGGGGTCTCCAGTTCCTGCACCACACCTGGAGGTAAGACAGTACCCGGGGCACCCAGCCCTGGTGCCCAACTATGGGGAAGAGCCCCGTTCCCACATGCATTTCCCTGTGTCCAGCAAAGCAACCAAAGCAAACTCTGCCTCTTGTTTGAAAACAAAGAGTAGAAGAGGGGAGAGATGTAACTTAGCATCTGTTCTTCTGGAAACCTGAGCCCTTTTGCTGAGCGTGACTCTCAACACCACCAGAGAGAGATGAGAGGCAAGGTCCAGAGACCTTCTGGTCGAAGAGGGCATTTGAACTCATGCAGTCTACTCTAGAGTCCTCACCCTTAAGCCAAATAACTCTGCTTTTCTATAGTAAGAAAGACAATGTTAATAGTCACAAGAACCAGCATTTTATGGGTGGTGACTGAGTGGCAGTCAGTGCTGAGATGTTTATTCACACATTCCCCAAAGCTTTATTGAGTGTCTACTATGTGCCAGTTGGCTTTTCTAAGCACTAAGTTACATCCAGTGCTGAGACAGACCAGCTCCCTGAGCTCCTGAAGCTGACATTCCAGGAGGGAGAGACAATACTCAAATAAAAGTGAATATAACATAGGGTAGATGTAATGGCTAAGCCAGAAAATAGGGCAGGGGGACAGGGAGTGGCCAGGGGGACCGCAGGGTGAACAGTGGGGGACTGGGGGAGGGCGTGGCCAATAGGTTATTGGTGTCTTTTGCAGAAGTCAGAGCTCAGAGCATATGGGGACTTGCTGGCCATATGACAATTTTGAAATTTACTGTGTCTGTTGAGAAGCCATGTAGTATCTCAATTAACATTCACAAACAACTTTATGAGGCAGGTTCTATTACTATGCCGACTTTACAGAAGAAGCTCAGAGTGGTTAAGTAACACATTCATGATTCCACAGCTAGTAAGTGCGGAGCTGGGATTAGATCCAGGTCCTTGTGACCCCAGAACCCAAGACCTTAGACAAACAAACAAACAAAAATCCAGCTACAGATCTCTTTGAAAAAGCCAGCTCTACCTCAGGCTGCACTAGTTTAAGCTTTGTTTACATCCTGCATCTTAATAGAACATTGAGGAACTAGGACATGCCCACAGGAAAATGAGGATAATGATGGGAGCTTTGTGCTCCTATGGCCTCAGCTTACTCCTCCTGCCAACCTGAGAGTTTAGGAGGATCAATAGCCCCATTTTACCAGTGAAGAAGATGGGGACACAGACAGTTAATTAAGGTGCCAGAAGTCCTAGAGGGCAGAGTGGCAGAGCTGGAATTAAGACCCAACCAGACTCATTGCTGAGCTGAGGTCTCATCCACAAGGCCATGTTCCTTTATCACAGATCCTTGAGGACCAGGAACTGCAGGCATCTTGCACAGAGACTCTCGTCCCCACCTACACACAACTTCTGCCCAGGGTTGGTGGGTGAGGACCATCCAACCACCCCACTTCTCCTCTTGCTTCCCTTCCCAGTTCAGGCTAAGTCCTGAGAGCCTTCCTCCCTGCCAGGCTGCCTCGCATCATCCAGTCCCTCTGCTCCACACCTGGTGCTCCACTTACTCTTCATTGGCTCGCTCACAACCCAGGACTGCTGCCATGAGCCGCCGTGGCCCTGCCTCTCAAGAGCTTATGTCCAGAGGGCAGAAACAGGTGTGTAGACAATTCAGATATGGTGAATGAGTTCATGGGAAAAGAAGGTACAGGGGACATAGAGGAAACCCAAGGATGTCAGGGAAGGACAGGGCAGTCTGGACAATAGATGCTCACCGGGCCAAGGGCCAGGTATTCTCAGCTCTCTGTACACAATCAGCCCTGTACACAATCTGTCCCCCTGAGAATCCTGTGGGCTGCACACCCTCTAGCCCATGTAATTACTGTGTTCAGGCATAAATTAGAAGAGAACGAAGCAAGTGCTTTCTATTTTGACAGACCCAGGTTCAAATCCCAGTTCTGGCAGAAACTTGCAGCCTTCCTTTCCTCAGCTGTGAAATAGTGAAATAGTGATAGTAATACTGACTGTGTGCAGCTGTTGGGAAACTTAGCACTAACATATATAAACCCGGCACATGGCAGTCATTTACTAAACAGTTGCCTTTAATATTACAGTGCTCATTCTGCATGCAATATCTTTCCCCCTCCAATTTCAATTTCCTTAAGAAATTGTCTGAGATTCAAGAGTTGAAATTAATATGTCCTCCTCCAAACCCCTGTTTCTATTAGAGCACATCTCAGAGTCTGCCTTGAATTAGTGGACTGTGGCCTTTCTGGATCTCCCCTCGAGGCTCACTCAGCTCCTATGAACAGCAGTTGTGATGTACTCTTCTTTAACCCCTCAGTGCTCAGCCAGTCTGGGCTCAAAAGTTGTGGTTCTGGGCCAATGTTGAGAAGACTGACTTGTGGACCAAATCCTGTCCTGAGAACCACCTGGGGCCATGGGGTTGGGGTGAGGTGGGTCCTCCTGGCTGTGGGCAGCAGGGACAGGCCCAGGAACTAGGCTTGTGGGTGCAAAGGATGGGTGTGTGTGTGTGTGTGTGTGTGTGTGTGTGACAGAGGTCAGATACAAAAAGGGCAAAAAGTTAGGCAAGAGAAGATGGAAACTGATAAAGCCTAACCTGCTTCAATTGTCTGACCTTGTGAATTAGAATCATTTTGCTTCACGTTTTAAAAATCCCCCATAAACATCACCCAAAGAAGACATTTAAAGAGACATTAAATATATGAAAAAATGGCCAAACTCACTAGAAGTCAAAAATGAAAATTAGAACAAGAAGCAAGATATCAGAGTGGTAAAGAGAAAAAGAAAGTGTGTGCCTGGTTGAAAAGAAACTAGTCCTCTCACCCATCGTGTCAGGATATATATTGATCCAACATTAAAATGTGCATATTCTTTAACTCTATAATCTTACTTCTAGAAAACTCTATTAAGGAAATAATTTTTTAAAAATGTATACAATTGAATGTACAAGCATGTTTCATTACAGCATTGTCTGAAATAATACCAAAAAAGTGGCAAACGAACTAATGTCCAATGAAAGGGAGCTGTTTAAAAAATTATGATACAGCTATATGATGGAATATTAGGTAGCCATAAAAAATAATGTGGTGAATCTCTATTTCAGGAAATTGAAAGATGTTTGTGACATAGTAAAAGTGTGAGGAAAGTGGGTTATGAAATGATAATATGATGCTATTTTTTAATTTGTATGCATATTTATAAATATAGAGAAGAGAAAAAAGTCTGGAAGAATATCTCCAAGTATACAGTGGTTATTTATGCATATTTCCTAATGTTTCTGTAGTAAAATTAAATAAATTTTGTATTCCATGTGGGCTGAAAAGGTCCTGGCCATGGGATGACACAGGGAGACAGTGCCTTCCTACAACACCCAGCTAGTGCTAGACCACCCTGGGGCTGGCCTGAGGTCACAGTCACCTGGCCCCCACTGGGATGTGAGTCTAAAGCCAACAGCGGAGAAACTCTCCCCAGACCAGAGCAGATTCAACAGGGGTGTTGCCTTCCCCCCTCTTGCCTGTGAGAGCAGAAGGGGGAGAGCTGGTGCTTCTCAGATGCACGGGTTTGTGAGGACTGAGGTGAGGACAGTCTTCCACTGCTCCGCTCTGGAGTCAGGAGTTACATGCTCAAATGAGCAGTCAATGAAACCCAAGGTCCTACTCCACAGGGAAGGGGTGGACCGCTGAGGAGGGGAAGGAATGTAAGGTCCCCTCCCCTAGGGTGTCACTAAATCAAGACCTGATTGTCAAGACCAGTCATTACAATGTCAGGTTTCTTCAAGCTCAGGTAAGAGAAACCTGATCTGGGCTTTGGTATTACTAATTGTCAGCCAGCTCCAGCTGAGAATTCCTCCCTCCCCTAGGCACATCCCTGAGCAAGCAGGTCCCAGGGAAGCTGGCCCAAGGCACCAGCTAATTTTTAAAGTAAGCCCTTGGACTAAGGTGGCCCCAGGCTGCAGGATACAGTTTATCAGTACTAAGCACAGTGCCTTGTGCAAGGAAATCATCCCTTAGACACATAGTTATTGAGGGCCTACTATATGCAGGCACCATTATAAGGATTAGAGAATCTGTAGTGAGCAAAGCAAGACAGCTTTTCTAACTCAGTGAAAACACACTCTGGTAGGTGAATGTCGAACCACATACAAATAAAGAAGAGACTGTAACACTAAATACCCATTTAATTTACACAATTTTTATTACATTTCTTCGGCAATGTAAGAGAAAAATCATTTCAGCAAAGCACATAATTCCACCTACCATTCTACTCAATGAGCTCAAATCCAGAGAGAACCTGAGGTGAGAGAAGTGAATCTGTTGTTCCCTCCTGAGTATTTCATCATGCTGAATGGGATTCCGATGTTACTGCTTTTTTTTTTCTTCATAAAGCATTGCCCTTAAATAAAAGCCAACTGCTTCATCTGGTATTCGACCAAAGGAAACAGTGATCTGTTCCAAGTTGGAGGAAAAATGGTTCTGTCAAACTTACTGAGGGATGGTATGTGGTTTTTCAACATGGCGTCTCCCTGGGGAGGTTTCAAGGGTTACATTGATTACATGTGATTTCCACGTTATATGTGTGGATTTTAGAGATGAATTTCTCCATAAAGTTTGACACCCCTGCATAAAGTTGACTCATTTATGCTATCTACTATCTCAATACCATTTTTATGAAGTCTCTACTATGTATCAATAGCTATTCTATGCACTGAAACTAGAGAAATTTTAAAGTATCACTCTCAAAGAGTGAACTCCATCTTATATTTGTATGATGTTTTACATCTACAAAGTATTTTGTAATGCAAAACTATTGTTTTTTTTTGCCCAGTATCTCTCCTCTTTTTCTGGGAATTGTACCTTCTTGAATCCATACTTTTAGGAAATGCACTTTCCCACACTACAATGCTGCGTTTTGAATGGGAGCTACTATCTTTTTTCCAGGTCTTGCTTCCCTGGTCACATTTAATTGGCTGAAGAGGGGGCCACCACACCCAAGTTGAGCCAGTCACAGTATCTTACCCTCCAGCGGTAATTGATTAGTCAATGTAAGAGCACCCAGCCTCAAGTCCCTCAAAGTTCTTTCAAGGATTTTTTCAAACTGAAGCTGAAAGAAGAGATAAGGGCTCTTCCAGTGGTGAAGCTGTGAGATCTGAGATGTGGGCATGGCCAGTTGCCATGTGGAAGAAGACACTGTAAAGGAATGGCACCAGTGTCCAGATAGGATCAGAAATGAGAGCTATGAAGACAACGCCTCCAGCAGCCCCTCCTCCTGCTGCTCTGAGGACCACCACATCCCTGCTTTCCCCCGGCAACATAAGATTTTCTATAACTTTTTTTTTTTGCCTAAGCTAGTTCAAGATGGCTTTTTGTCATTCACAGCCAAAGCACTCTGTTTTAGCCATTTTATCATTTGTTCCTCACCATGAGCTAAGGGAAGTGAGCTAAGAGATGTTAAGTGAGCAGCCCAGTATCCCACTGCTACTAAATAGAGCAGCTAGAATTTAAGCTCTGCTTTGAACCCTGGGGCCATGTTGTCTCTGCCTTACAACTCTGCCCTAGCTTTGCCTCTCATCCCGTCCCCTCTCTCATCCGTTTTCCCACACTCTCCGGGATGTCTTTTCCACCACACACAGCTGCACATGGCACGTTAACTTCACATTCTCCGGTGACTCACCGTCACATGAGGCCGGCAAGCCTCCTTCATAGTGCGCACCGGCCCTCCTCGAGGTGGCTCCTGCCTACCTTTCCAACATGCCCCCCTCTCCCGCACTGCGCTCCAGGTACAACTTCCTGAACGAGTCACGATCTGTGAACACGCTGCTCCCTCTGCTTGGGGCGCCCTTGCCTGCCCATCTCGGAGGCCTGGCGCCCTCCCTGAAAAGCCTCCACCCATGAAGCCTACCCTGCCACCCACCACCCCAGGCAGAGCTCCGTCCTGTGTGCCTTCCTCGGGTCTACCTCTAACACGGCTCTTGTCTCATTTCCTAATTCTTGTCCTCTACCTTCTAGAAGGTCGTGGGCCAGGGACCATAACTTCATCTGTCAATAGCCCGGAGCACAATGTGTGGCACGTAGTAGGTACTCATGCGTGTTGAGGAGACAAACGAGTGCATCATGAGTATGACCGTGAGGCAAAAATCAAACATTCCATTTTCTTTAATAATCAGCATTAATTTGAGGGTCAACTGCTGCGAAGCTCTGAAGCCAGTGTTAGCTGAACGAGCAAATCTGAAATACCTTTACAGAGATTCATCTTCACTCTATGTACCCAATTAACGCTGAGCCATTAGTTCTTTCAGAAGCTGCCAGGATCTATTAAGCCATTTAACTTATCCGGCAGGCAGGCACTTCAGAATGGGTCCCAAGGGCATTTTTTTTTTCAGGGCCGGGCAGCCAAAGCTTAAATGACTTAAATGGTGAGCTTTCTATCACTCCCCCTGGGAACCCATCCCACCAAAGCAAAGCTTTAATGGATCTAAAGCACAATGAAGTGAGAAAATACCTGAAGAACCAGCCTCAACTTTTAAAGAAATACTGGTCCCTCACCCTTAGGGTTTTTTTTTTTTGTTTCAGGTACCAGCCGGAATTGAACCCACGACCTCATCCATGGGAAGCAGGCATTTAACCATTTGAGCTGCACCCGCTCCCCAGTTACTTTCTGAGTAAGTGAAATAAAACCACCCTCCGTGGGCTGTTTGGAATGGTCCCAGGAAAGGCCCCTCAAGTAGATCTCTCTGCAGTTCACTCCAGTACCTGAAATTCCCTCCATTAATTAACAAGAATTTATTGAACATGTACTAGGTGGCAGGAACTTGGGGATTCAGGCAGGAATCATAACAGGTGTGTTATTTTGAGGTATATTAAGCCTTTATGAGCGCAAAAACAAATGTCCCTTTGAGAGTAACCCACTAAGCATTATCAATCATTAAAACCATCTTTTCCAAGGACACTGCTGCTGAAGGGCACAGCTCTATGGATAGGGATCTAGGGACAGATAAGGATACAAGTTGCTAGGGAAAAAGAAGAGAGTAAACCACATATAATACAGACTATGTCTAGATGAATGGTGCACGGATCAGATTAGCCATTTCCATTTTCCCACCGCTGCAGGGCTCTAGAGTTGCAAGCAGCATGGGCTTGCCAGATACACCTTGTTTATGGGGTCAGCTTGTACGTCACAGACTGGTCCTGCTTCTAATTCTATCAAAAAATGCCCTGTATTTCGTTTGGAGTGAGGAAGCAGATCCTCGTTTTGGCATTTAGTTTAGCATCATGAGCAATTCACTTCACCAGAGCCATCTCTAAACCACAGAACAATAAAACAGCAGCAACTACAGTTCTCGTTTAGCAAGTACCCACTAGGCGCCAGGCATTGTACCAGATGCTCTCTGTAATCAGCTTTCACAATAACGTCAAGGGTGTGCATTATTAAGAAGCTGAGGCTTAGAGAGGTTATTTGCCCAAGGTCACGCAATTGATCAACAGCTGAGCTAGGGTTTACATGTAGTTTCCATGGGAAACCTCCAAAACCTCTATTCTTTACTGCTATGACATATGAAATCATGAACTAGGTTAAGTTCATTTTTAATATCTCTCTTGTCTAGACCCCGAAGGGCAACTGGCAACAAAATGAGTGGTCTCATCAGAACTTATAAAATAAAATAGAAATGAGGAGTTATTTTACAGTGATGGAATGGCTCAACCATGATCTGATTAAAGGTATGGAGAGAGAAAGAGGACTAGACGATCAGGGACTCCTAGAGAAGGTGAAATCAGGGACACACTCTGGTACGTTTTTTACCCTGTCCTTTTGGTACTTATTCTGGGCTGAATAGTGTCTCCATCCCCACCCCCCAAATTCAAGTCCACCAGAAACCTGTGTTTGTGACCTTATTTGGAAATAGGGTCTTTGCAGTTGTAATCAAGTTAAAATGTGGTCATATTGGATTACAGTGGTCCTTAAATCCAATATGGCTGGTGTCCTTAGAAGAAGTGGGAAATTTGGACACAGAGATATGCAGATACACAGGGTGAACATCAGGTGAAGACAGAGACAGACTGTAATGATGCATCAACATGCCAAGAATCACCAAGAATTGTCAGCAACCAACAGAAACTAAGAGGGAGGCATGGAACAGATTCTGCCTCAGAGACTCAGAACTGTGAGACAATACATTTCTGTTGTTTTAAGCCATCTAGTTTGTGGCATTTTGTTATGGCAGCCCTAGGAAGCTAAAATACGACAGCAAAAAGAAATTTGATGTGCAGTCCGTAGGACAGTTTTCCCTCTGGTGGAGTCAGATGAATGGGGAATTATCATAGCCTGATGGTATAAGCCACTACCATCTTTCTAAACTATTCTCCTCCCACTGATAGTTGGTTTGCCACACATGCTGTTTGGTAGCCATGGATATCTGATCCTTGATGGTTACAGCTCATTGTAAATTAATTAACTGGAATTGCAATTATTCTTCCTTGCTCATGAACTTAGAGCCTAGTTGCCTGCAGATATACCAGCAGCGGTCCAGACCTTAGGCCGTGGTGTCCACCTGTGAGGTCTCTCTGGTGCTGAGCTGGCCTTCCGCATGCAGACATTCTGGCTCATCTAAGACCATCTTCGGATGGTCACAGGCCCAGCCAAGCCCTCCTCCCTTCTTAGTAATCCAGTGCCTGTGGGTTGGCCCTGGTCAACCTGCATTCCTCACTGGAAACTTAAGTAAAACATGGTACCGTCAAGGTCATTGTTGAGTCTTTCCAAACTTCTTTCTCATTCCCTCAGGATTCTGCTTTCTAAACTTTCATGTACTTTCACCTGATATGCCAATTCATGTTACCTTTCCCAGGCATTCAAAATAAAAATTACATCTAAGACATTAAAAATTGTTAGAGGAAAAAAAAACAAAACAAAACAAAAAGAAAACAAAAGAATTATTAGAGAACTTTTCAACATAAAAAATAAAGAGAATATACAATGAACTCCCATATACTCATCACCTAGTTTCAAAAATAGTCAACATTTTTCAAACTTATATCATCTATCCACTATGTTTTTTCACTCTGGAGCAATTTCAAGCAAATTTCAGGTGACATATGATTTCACCCGTAAATAGTTGGGTATGCATCCCTGACAACACATTTTAAAAACAACCATAATGCCGTTATTGTACTGAATAAAATAAACAATAATCCCTTAGTATTATCAAATACCCAGACTCAATGTTCAAATTCCCCAGGTTGTCTCAAAAACGTCTTTTTACAACTGTTTGTTCAGGGATCAAACAAAATTCACACACTGCATTTGGTAATTTTATCATTGTTAATCTAAAGCTATCCCTCCTCCATATTTATTCTAATACCTTTTTGTTGTTGTTGTTGAAGAAACGGAGTCATTTGTTAAGTAGAATGTCCCCACATTCTGGATTTGGTTGTTTCATCTTGGTGTTGTTTAATTAGACCCTCTATCATCAGTATTTTCTGTAAACTACTACAACTATGTCCAATTGAAATATAATGCAAGCTGCATGTATAATTTTAAATGTCCTAGCAGCCATATTTTTTAAAAGTTTAAAAGAAACAGGTGGAATTATTTTCTTTTCTTTTATAATAGCACTTATTTTTTTAAATTTAATTTATTTATTCCCCCCCACACCTTGTTTTATGCTCGCTATTTTCTCTCTATGTCCATTTGCTATGTACTCTCTGTGTCTGCTTGTCTTGTCTTTAGGAGGCACTGGTAACCAAACCTGGGATCTCCCACATGGGAGAGAGGCACTCAATCACTTGAGCCACCTCCTCTCCCTGCTTTGTTGTGTCTTTTGTGTTTCCTCTTTGTCTCCTTGTTGCACCATCTTGTTGCATTAGCTCACTGTGCCAGCTCACTGTCTTGCTCGTCTTCTCCAGGAGGCACTGGGAACTGAACCTGGGACCTCCCACATGGTAAGCGGGAGCTCAATCGCTTGAGACACATCCACTTCCCTATTTTAAAAAATTTATTTAACCCCAAATATCCAAAATACTCTCATAGCAACATGCAATCAATATAAAAAATAAGTGACCTATTTCATATTCTTTTTTAATAATAAGTCTTCAAAATCAGTTGTGTATTGTACACATAAAGCTCATCTCAATTAGGACTAGCCACATTTCAGCATCCCAGGGTCACATGGGGATATCAAATTGGATGGAGCAGATCTAGAGTCTTGATTTAATTCAATTTAATTTGTGTATGTGTCAAGAATACTGCAAAGGTGTTGCCGTATATTTCCTATTTTAAAGTTCCCCGTCAACTTTTACCAAATAGTTTTAGCCTCCATTGATGCTCCTTTCCAAATCTGTTATTTTGCAAGGGGTTGCACACTTGTCATTTTCTAATTCTATTATTCCTTCTGCATTTCATAGGGGGAGTTCTTACATAAAGATGAATTTTACCTCATCAGCTATTTGATTACTCTGAAATATAGTTCAAACAGGAAAGCTGGGATAAATGCTTATTTTTCTATCAATTTTTAGAAATATCAGTTGGCACCCAATCTCTCTTACTATTTTTATCACTTTGAACTCATGGATTTCTGTATTTGGTACCTTTCAAGAGATATTGAATCTTTTTGATGTTAAAAGTTTCCCATCTCAGGCCAGTGAGACTCTCCAGTTGTTCCAGGGCCACGTGTTGACAGCTTCTCCCTTCCTGGTTCAACCTTATGTCTCAGGCTCATCTTGGACATTTCCTGCCCTGACCAGAAATCAGCTATTTCAACAAAAAGCCCCGGTTCCTTCCAGTCTTCCAGGCATCTTTAAAGGATTCCCCTGTGTATGTTACCATAACTCAGAGGAACCGAATAAATGGAATCGGAAGCACTCAGATGAGTCAATAGGAGAAAGTTTCTCTTCTTTTTGGATGGAGAAGGGCAGGATGGGAGGAGACAGGAAGATTCCAGAGGTCCTCACATGCCTCTACCTGGGTGGGCACCAACTCTGCCTGCTCATCCTTTTATCCAAATATCTGCTCTCCATATCCATACTCCTCGGCTGGAACTTCCATTGCCCTTAAGGGCAGGTGAAAGTTCAGCCAACTGGGAACCCAGGGGGCCCACCTTGCCTCCCAGGTCATCTGGTAGACGCCTGGAGGCTTCATCAAGAGCCAAGGGCCTTTGTACACATTTGCATCACTTCCCACCCAGCCCTTCCTGAGCCAACTCCCTGAAGTCTCAGGGAGAACACAGTTGGCTTCATCCCGATGACATCAGGGAAACTCCTATTTCCAGCAGTTTCTTCCTCAGCTGCAAAAATGTACAGCAGTAGACAGGGTTTGCACTTTCCAAGTCTCTGCAGGGAGCAGACTTGTTTTCTAAGCATCACAACTGAGTGCACTTTCTAAGCAGGGCTGACTTGGAGAGCTGCAGGAGCTCAGCTGATGCCCAGTCCTCCCCTCCCCTCCCCCTGACCCCTACCATGTCCATATCAGGGCCCTAGGAGGGCTAGACCCCATGCCACATGGCAGGCACTGAGGCATATAGGCCAATGGCAGGGAGGGGGAAAATCATGGAGGCTGGTAAGAGGGATGCCTGATGCCCTTCCTGGTTTTCCTGGGTGTTCTTTGCTTTCCCTAAGCTCCTAGCTCAGAAGGGCACTTAAACTTAGAGAAGTTAAGAGAGGCTTCAACTGCCAGCCACACTTCCACCTGTGTGTTCCTGAGTCTAGAATGGTCATTTTATATCATTGCCGAGAAGACAAGGAAAGAAGAAATCCCCAGCTTAGTAACACAAGAGTCCTGCTAACCCTAACAGCTCAGAGGATGAACTTATCAGTCGGGTTTTGATTTAATCCTTTTCATTTTTTTATTTTTTTTATTTTACCAGGAGGTCTCGGGGATTGAACCCAGGTCCCTCCATACGGGAGACGGATGCCCAACCATTTGTGCCAATCCTTTTCAGTAGCCTTGGGGAGAGAGAGTTATCCTTTGTACACTTGAAGAAGTTGATCCCTAGAGGTCAGGGCATTTGTCCGAGATCACGTGTTCAGCAAGGTGCAGAGCCATGGTGCGACCTCTGGTCAGGTCCGTACGTCCCTGAGGCCACAGGCTTCTCCTTTCCAGAGGCCACGGCTGCAGGCACACTGTGGGAGCCCCATGATCCTACTACTTGGAACTAGATGATCTGTAATATGGGATATCCTTTTCCTTCTAGAAACAAGAAGTTGGAGAGTTATCATTGCAGTTACAGTATTAAAACCATACACTTTCTGTTTAGACCTGGAGAAATAGACACTGGCTCTGTGACAAATTGGACAAAAAAAAAGTCAGATCATGTCTCCTGTGCATTCAAAGACCCTCAAATGTCTTCCCCATCTCAGAGTAATAGCCAAAGTCCTTACAACGGCTTTCCAGGCCCTGCTCTACCTCCTCCCAGCCCTGACTCAGCTTGACTGGCTCTGGGGAAACCATTCCCGGTGGTCTTTGTGAATGAACCATGTAAGGTGCTGCAAGCCCCTCTCCACCGCTGCATGCTCAGACCACTCCAGCCATGTCAGCCTCCTGGCTGCCCTGGACATTCCAGCTACACTCCCGGCCTTTGCACACTTGCTCCTAGTGCTGGCAGATGATGGAGGCGGGATTCATGCCTGCCCCCTAATACGATGCTGCCTTTTCACAGTCAAAAAAGGGCTTTACAATAGACCTCACCTTCCCCTGTTTTCAGGAGGGTTGCCCAGTATTTCATATTTATTGTGGTAGCATATATACAACATAACATTTCCCATCTTGACTACTTTCAAGTACACAATTCAGTGGAGTTAATTACATTCACAATGTTGTGCTACCATCACCATCAACTATGACCAAAACTTTTCCATCAACCCAAAAAGAAACTCTGAACCCATTAAGTATTAACTCCCCATTTCCCATCCCACCCCCAGTACCCTATAATCTGCTTTCTATCTCTATGAAGTTGTATGTTTTAGGTATTTCATATAAGTAGAATTGTACATTATCTGTCCTTTTTCATCTGGGTTATCTCACTCAACATGGTGTCTTCAGGGTTCACCTATGTTGTTGCATGTATCAGAACTTCATTCCTCTTTATGACTGAATAATATTCCATTGCATTTATATAACACTTTTTATCCTTTCATCTGTTGATTAGACACTCGGGTCCTCCTTTCAGCTATTGTGAGTACTGCTTCTATGAACATTGGTATTCAAATACCTTGGAATCCCTGCTTTCAATTCTTTTAGTATATAGTTAGAAGTGGAATATGCCAGGTCAGATGGAAAGTCTATACTTTCTGAGGAACTGCCAAACTGCTTTCCACAATGGTTGCACCATTTTACCTTCCCACCAACAATGTACAAGTGCTCTCTTTTTTTCTTACATCCTTGCCAGCACTTATTTTCCTTTAAAACAAACAAACAAACCCCAAAAAAACAAAAAAGCTGAAGTTCATTCTAGTGGGTGTGAGGTGCTATCTCACTGGGGTTTTGATTTGCATTTCCTAATGGTTGATGATGTTAAACATCTTTCCATGTGCTTATTGGCCATTTGTATATCTTCTTTAGAGAAATTTCTACTCAAGTCCTTTGCCCACTTTTTAATTAGGTTGTTTGTCTTTTTGTTGTTGAGTTGTCACCTTATTTTCTAATCTCTAAATCATCTGTTGGTTCCAACATGAGATACAAGAGCCCAAGACATCAGGGAACTCTGTTCTGGCTGTTTCCCCAAAAATCAAAGGAAGCTCTGAAAGGTGGGATTCCTTCCAAGTACCTCATAGTTGTATTCTGTTTTCTTATCTTAAACCTTAAGAAGCTTGACCATGCATTATTTAGAGTTCCTTTCAAAGGCTGTTGATTTTTTTTTTTTAAGATTTATTTTAATTATCCCCCCACCCCTTGTTTGCGCTCACTGCCTGCTCTCTGTGTCCATTTGTTGTGTGCTCTGTCTGCTCATTTTCTATTTAGGAGGCACCGGGAACTGAACCTGGGACTTCCCATGTGGGAAAGAGGTGTTCAATCCCTTGAGCCACCTCAGCTCTTTGGTTGATTGTGTCTCTCATTGTCTTTCCTCTTTGTTGCATCATCTTGTTATGTCAGCTTGCCACGCCTGCCTGTCGTGCCAGCTTGCTCTCTTGCTCATCTTCTCCAGGAGGCACCGGGAACCGAACCCAGGACCCCCCACGTGGTAGGCAGGAGCCCATTCGCTTGAGCCACATCTGCTTCCCTGTTGATTTTCCATTTAATCTTGAGAAGGCCTGGCTGGGACAGGAGGGTCTACCCTGCCATTTGCCAGGACCCAGCTCCAGTAGGTTGTGGTTTCCCCTGGGCTTGCTTTGAAAGTCAAGCTGGTTATCATTGGGGCACCTTCTCTTAACCAGGTACTAGGTATCTATCATCCCATTTAATCTTGGCCCCGATTTATAAAGTCACTGTTGCTATCTCCCCTTTACAAATGAGGAACTTTGTCTAATGTCACTGAGATTTGTACCTAGATCTGGTTCAAAAGCCCATGTGTTTTCCATTACGCTGCTCTGTCTTTCATAAAGTCATAAAGTAGATAATTTCTCGACCCCACCAAACCCCCAATTTGTAGATTTGTAAGAGGTTAACATCAAATGCAGCAACAAATGGCACTATCTTCATGCTTAAGAATAATTGGACTCTGCTAGCCTTAGAAGATACCTAAAAGAAGGCTGGAGTCTAAAATACAAAATAGTCCAGTATTTATCAAAGTTTACCCCGAACATGACTCCAGGGGTACAATGTTAGGTGATATGTAACATTTAAATTTTTAATATGCTTTAGAAAAAAATATAATTAGCACATCAAACCCATTATTTAAGATATTAATTAGGATGAAGCTACGTTTTTTTTTAAGTCAGTAAAAAAAAAAATAAGGAACTAGAAGTACAAGTGGTCCACAGATGTGGTAAAAATCAAGACTATAAATGGCAAGTTTGAGAAATTAGTTTACTCTTATGTATACTGAACAAACTGCTCTTTCCTCTCCATATTTCAGGTATTACTCTGGCTTTTTGGAAGATTAAAGACAATTACTGTAAAGCAGCATAGGGTTCTCCAGCTAGCATTGTCTATTGTCTGCTTCTACCTCTATCTTAAAAATGGGACTATGGTTTCTTTTTCTCTGGCACATTAAAAATAAAATTGGAAAAAACAACCCATAAAACAAATAACACCTTTTTCCTTTCAGGTAGACATCTCATGAGATTTATGGAAAAATCTACCTTTAATGTTGCAAGAGAATTATGGGAAACAAGTAAATTGCCCTAAGAACAAACAGTAAATGGAATGACAATTTTCTAGGAAGTGCTGTGTCTGACTCCCGCAGCAGCAGTGGTGAGCTGAGAAAGTTTTTTTGGCATCCTCGAAAGGATCATTGAGAACTGTGATTAAGAAAGCATTCATCCGTTTAGTTTATCTCCGTGGGAGTGGGGGTGTATGACTTTTGTGAGGCATGAGTGTGCCTGCCTTATCTGGGGATTTCCTTTGGCATGACAAAAAATGATGCAGGGATGCCTCCTTCCCCTGGAATGAGACGTGAGAGGCCAGCCTGGGTGGTGACTGTGTGGGGTCAGGATCTCACTCAGGATCCATCTTGCTTATGTTGGCTCAGAAACCAGGGCGAGTTCTGAGCCTGGCCGGGCTCTGAGGGCAACTTGAAGTGAGGTTTCTAAGAGAAACGTGTCCTTCCTAAGTAAAGGCCATGGTGAGAAAGTGCAGTGGTAATGGGACCTCTTTAAAAACAAGGCAGGGAGCAGATGTGGCTCAAGTGGTTGCGTGCCTGCTTCTCACATGGGAGGTCCCAGGTTTGGTTCCCAGTGCCTCCTAAAAAGAAGATGAACAGAGAGCAGACAGCACAAACAACGAGGAGGGTGGTGGGGAGGTTAGAAATAAGTAAATAATATAAATCTTTAAAAAAAAAAAAAAAAAACAACGTGGGGAGCAGATGTGGCTCAAGCAGTTGAGCGCCTGCTTCCCACATGGGAGGTTCCGGGTTCAGTTCCCAGTGTCTCCTAAACACACACACACACACAAACACACAAAACAACCAGCAAACAAACAAACAAACAAAAAAACAACTCAGGGGAGCCCATGTGGCTCAGTGGTTGAGTGCCAGCTTCCCACTTAAGAGGTCCTGGGTTCAATCCCTGGCCCCAGTACCCCCCAAAAAACAGCAAGCAAACAAACAAAAACAACAAGGCTGCTCGGTGTGCACACAATACCTCCACATAAATATTCAATGTAGCACTGTTTGCCGCAGCAAAATTTGGAGGCAACTACATTGTCCACGAATGGGAGAATAGCTTCCTGCATCATGCTATGTCCAATATGATGAAAAACAGTGCAGCTGTTTCCCTACGGCATTAAAGGTAGATTCTAACAGATCTGTGTGAATCCACAGTGAAAAATGTTCTCTATATTTCCATGAATAAGGTAGGGCACAGAACACTGTAGAGTATGATCCCATTATTGTGTAAAATACATACATGTGTGTGCGATTGCAGAGAAATGGAGCTGGGAGAAAATGTTCCCAACTGTTGACCGGGTACCTCCCAGAGGGGGAGCAGGACTGTAGGGGTAGGAAGGGAGTCTTGCTTTTTCATTCTGTATATTTTGGTTCTGTTTGAATTGTTTACTTTTGCAGTTTTAATGTTTCTGCACCGCAGCCTAGGGTTCCTTCCCGAGGCTCCCCAGAGCTAGCTAACCACAGAGGAGACTGCTGGGCCCGCCTTCTGGAAGCCGCAGCCGGAGATGGGGCTCAAAGCTAGAGGCACCCCAGGAGAATGTCCTTTATTGGGCTTCCCACCCTAAAGGGTGGTAGAAGAAAAAGAACAGCCCTGGACAGAGAGTGGCCTCCCATCTTTCAGGCTTGAGCCGTCAGCTCGCCTGTAGCCCGGACCCCCTCTTGGGAGATGGGGCTGCAGGGAGCCAGAGTTGCTGGGCTCCCAGCAGCCACTGAGGCTCTTCCCCATGGCTTCCCGTACCACCATTTGCCTCCCTGATGGCAGGAACAATTCAGCTCAGCAAACATTATGGAACTCCTGCTTGATGAGCAGGAGTTTAGAGAAAAGAGTGCCTTGACGTTGCCTCTCTTTTCACAATTGACAGATCTGACTGGACTGAATAGGAGGGAGGGGGTGGATAACTAAACTTGTTCCCAGGCTTTTTGGGTGGGGGTGGGAGGGAACCTACTCTTTTTGCCCTTTTCCAGGACTGGGGAAAATCAGGTCCTTAGCTACTGTTGGAGGGCCTCACCCACTGTCTGTGGAGGGCAGGGCCAGCTGAAACTGACAGGACAGGGCATACTCCACCCTGCCTGCCCTCCTGGGGCACTTCCTCTTCCCTCTTCTACCAAGTCCCCCTTCCTGCCCTTGACTTCCCAGGCCTTGCCTTACCTCTCCAGGGCACTCTTTCTGGGCATTTCCCTAAACTCCAGGGCTTCCCCTCCCTTTTTCCTTTAGTCCTATCAAGTCTCATCCCTCAAAGTCCTGCTTCCAGAAGAGGAATCAATAAACAAATTTCAAGCTTCTTTGCCAGACCACACATTTGCGTTTTAATAAGGATTTTTTGGGAAAAGCTCCTTCTCCAGGACAAGTCTCTTCGTTCTATCAAGATGTAACTGTGGGCACCTAGGCCAGGCTCTGGGAACAGATAGTAAACCCTAACAGAGTCCAGCAGAGGCAGGTCTGGTAGTGGTGGGGGGAATGGGGGGATTTCGGGCAAGAGGGAAGGTGGGTGCAAAAAATGTTACAGGGGTGGTGAGCTTCTTCAGTATGGTCAAATCAGACTCAGCAGGCACAACCTTGGCATTTGTAGATAGGCTTGTCCCTGCAAAATAGCAAGGGATGTTAGAAAGAGCATGAACTTTGGGATAGAAGAGCTGGATTCGAATCTTGTCTCCCCCACCTACTGCTGGGTGATCTTGGGCAAATCAAGCCACTCAGACCCTCAATATCCTTAGATAAAAACAGGGCTGAAAACAGTTACCGCTTCCCAACTCATGGGATTCTTGTCATCCTACATGAGAATGCTGCAGTTTACTTTGCACATCACAAAGTCCCAGATGAATGTTGTTAGGATGTTTATTGTCTCTTCCAGGGCGGCAGGGGGCCCTCGTGGCTGGTGCTTTCCCTGCCTCCGAGGACTGGCCTCTGTGACACAGCAGCTTGGCCCA
Source organism: Tolypeutes matacus (assembly GCA_026826555.1). Classification (NCBI taxonomy): domain Eukaryota; kingdom Metazoa; phylum Chordata; class Mammalia; order Cingulata; family Chlamyphoridae; genus Tolypeutes; species Tolypeutes matacus. The sequence continues at coordinate 21,733,124 of JAKSZT010054487.1, forward strand.
GTGGTCAAGTGCACAGACTCTGGGGGCAGTGGCTGGGGTCCAACTCCGTGACCTTGGGCAGGTCACTTAACTTCTCAGGACCCCATTTCCTCCTTTAAAGTGGAGACAATAAAAGAACCCACTCCACAGGCCTGTTGTGAAGACTAAATACATTTCAAAGCTCATAAACAGGGCCTGGCTCTGTACGCCCCGTGCAGGCGGTAAGCAGGGCTGACTGAAGAGGGGAGAGGCACTACTAGGAGTGAGTGGAGTCGTGGCCTCCATGATGACTAAGGCTGGGTGGGGGCGTGCCAAGTGCAGATGCTTAGAGAATTGGGCTTCCTTTCCTAGCAGGAGAGAGCATAGAGAAGCAATGCAGGACTAGGAGCCTCTCTTATGCGTCTTCTCTGATTATAGCATTAGTCACAGATAAAAATGTGTCAGGCCCCAGGATGAGATGCTTGACATTTTTTTTCTGGAACGAATGGAGTCTAAATAATAAAATGAATAATAGGCTAGTTAAAAGGAGCAAAGCTAGGGAGTTCTACAGCCACTTTTCGGGATAAATAAAAACCAACAGAAGACTTAACTATTCTACAATGAATGGATTTTATGAAGCTATTGGATTCTGAGAAGCTGAGTGTCTTCCTGTTGTCTAGAGGGTTACAGGAATAACAGGGGCTCTCAGTGTCAGTCAGAGAATATCAACTTCACATCTCGTAAGTGTGGGTTCTAGACACAGATAGGGCACATGCAGAGAAAACCAACGGCGGTCATCACTGAGAAGATGTGTGCCCAGTGCCTTTGGAATTTCAGAGAAGGGCTTTATTTTTGAGGCCTGGGGTGAGTGCGGAAGGATTCAAGGAAGTGATTATCCCTGAATAAGACAGGATGATGAGAAAGTAGACTTCTGACTAGGAGAGATGTTTGGTACCAATAAAGTATCCATTTGAAGCTTTTTTGGAGATGGTCTGAGATGGGTTGGAAAGAAGAGAAAATGATTTTCTAGAAATTTCTAGAAAGGGGTCTATTTGTGTAGAATCAGAATCGATGTATTGGCATCAGCTTCCTGGGAATCTGGAGAACTCAGAACTCAGACCACATGCCCATAGCTAAAGACAGATTCCAACAAGAGTTACAGGTTTAAATGTGCTTTCTGGCAAGGACTCAGTTGATTTTCCAAAGCAATTCATCAAAGTTCCAGCCCCATAACATGTCCTATATATTTGGGGGCAGTTCAAAACATTTAGCAAAACTCCTGTGAGGCATTGTAAGAACACAAACATTTGCTTTTAAAGTTTATTTTTATTATTTATTTATCCCTATCATACAATCATTGGTTTTATAGTGTAAATACTGTAAAATGAGTAATTTAAATGTCAATTTTTTTCTTTTACCATAGTTCTTGTTAATAATGAGTCTTTCAGGTGTTTAGAAATTTTTTGGTTAACATTCAATGTAGGGGCACAGGTGTTGTTCAAGTGGTTGAGCACCTTCTTCCCATGTACAAGTTCCCAGGTTTAAACCCCGGTACTTCCTAAAAACAAAAACAAATAAACAACAACAAAAAAATAACTCTCATTGGGGAGTGGATGTAGCTCAGTGTTTAAGCACCTGCTTCCTATGTACGAGGTCCTGGGTTCAATCCCTGGTACCTCCTAAAAAAAAAAAAATCAGTGTAAAAGTACTAGATTGTGTATAGCTTTAGAGTTAAATTTTAAGATCTGGGTTGCTAACCAGGTCAAAGTTCCTACTGCCTTCCTTGTCCATCAGCAATGATGACTATCATCATATTTCTTCTCCACCAAAACCACCTCAGTGTCCGATCGGAGGTTGGGACCTTGCACCCCTAGGACAAGCTGAGGAGCAGCATGGCTTATAATCTGCCCATATCTGTATTCCAACTGGTGATGGCAAAGCTTCTGCAACCTACTATGCCTGGACCAATGACTGCCTTTCTCTGTGGTTCCAAATTTCCAAAGAGTTCTTTCTACATTTTCTTCAGAAGACTATCATCCTCATCAAAGTCAGAAATTTCCTGCCAGGCATGCCTGAGAAGTATGTGACAAGCCTTCATTGGAGATGGGCTTGTGAATCTCCGAGAGGTGAATGTGGGTGACCTCCAGGCAAAGGCTGACACCTCAGTTTCAGACTTCTAGCCTCCAGAACTGTTAGAAAATAAATTTCTGTCATTTTAAAACTGCCCAGTTTGTGGTAATTTGTTAAGGCAGCCTCAGGAAAAGAATACAAAGCCCTTGGTTTTTCTTGATTTGATATCCAACAGAAGATATTTATTCAAAAGGGGACCATTTGTTTTTAAAGGAGACCCCCACCCTGCTTCACTTAAATTGGCCAAGTGCCAGTGTCAGTACTGGGCTGAGGAGAGGACAGAGCAGAAAGAGCTGGAGTTGGAGTCAGAGGTGACCCATGGTCTGTGCATCCTGGAGGGGTCCCTCAACCTCTCACTCACCTATCACATGGGAATATCACAGAGAAAAGCAAACTAGACACATCATGTGAAAGCACCATGTCAACATACAGTGTTGGTTGCCCCCCACCCCTTACATCTCCCTCCCTTGGATTTCTAGCCCTACTAGAAATCCCCTGTTGAAGCTATAGATCCAATGGCTGTTGACCTGTGGAGTTAGAGGAGGGACCAGAAAGGAAGCTCTGCAGTCAGACTGCCTGTTCTCCTGTCTTGCCACCTTTGTGATCTTGGGCACATTCTTTCACAGAGCTTCAGCTCTCATTCGTGCCTTGAAAACAATAATAAAAACATCCAGCCAGTAGCATTGATCAGAGATTGGCTGTAAAGATCAAGGAACTTACTACATGGAAAGCAACTGATGAGCATAATGCTTTGCTCATAGTAAAGACCCAAAAAAGTTGTCCATTTTCATCAGCATCATTATTTGGCTCTGATGACAAAGGCCCCAAACATGAGGTCCCAGAGCTATGAAACAATCTAACTCAGCCTCAGGCCTCCCCGGCTCCCTTGCTTTCCCCTTCACACATCACAACTTGTTAGAACCTTGATAAGGTAAAACTAATAGTTCCACAACTGGGATTTAGAGTTGGGGATGAGGGGAAGCAGGAGGCAGGGGAAGTGACATGAACTTCACCATCACCTGTACAGGGTTTCAGTTGCTACAGCCAAAGTTGAGAAGCATGATCAATAAATTGTAAGGAGTCCAATACTTTCATTGTTTTCACTAATTTTTTCAGAGTTGCTAGTTTTGTGGTGAAGAATCACTTATCCAAAGCTTGGAAATACCTTCAATTATTTTTATTCCCGTTAAATTCAAGAAAAATTAAAAATTAAACTAGAAAACATGTGGGTATTGAATAATCTTATTTTTGTGGTTTATCTGATGGTATATTTTTCTACCTACGGTTCTATAAGTCTATTTGCATAGAAAGGTGTCTGGGATGTTTGTTCAGCAACTATTGACAATGGTAGACTATGGTGAAATTTTTTCCCTTTTTTTTCTTTGCACTTTTCTGTGTTCCTAGAGCATGTATAAGAAGCAAGCATTATTTTCATAAAAGCATTAAAGTTATTATAAAAACTTCTCTGTCGTGTTTGCCATTCCTCAGGCAGTGTACCAGTAGATACCTAGATAACCAAAATGGTAGACTGGCCTAGGCAATGGACTCACTTCGCCAGTTCAGTATTTGCATAAATGGAGCCTTAATGACTTAAGCCTAAGAGGAGACTAATGTGAGGATTTCGGCATCTGAGGCAGGGTCCAAAGAAGGAAAATCTGCTAAATACCTTTGAATGGAGGAGAGAGGGGTGAGGTCGAAGAGATCTTGCCTCTTGCCTTTGAAAGTACAGGAAGTACATGGTGGCTTTCCTTTCCTTTTTCTTTGTAAAACTCACCAAGAAGTTCTGTATCTTGGGGCTGCTTTTGGCCTCCTTTGCTGTATATCCTCCCATCCAAATTAGTGTCCCCATGCTTGGCCCAGTGATCCAATAACAAATTCCAAGGTTATGTCTATTTGTCTGACCTAGAGCATGTCATCTTCCAGGGAGTCACGATTCTGTACTGTCCACACACTTTCTTTCTAAGGAGGACAGATGGATCAGCAAATCATGAAATCATGGGCTGGAGACAAGAACTCAGGCCCCACCTCCAGCCTGTCATTTCCAGGCCCCTCAGAATCTTTGTTGTACATTGCTGCTATGACAACTGCTGGGGAAAACACCTGGCTGAGTGGGAGCCTGCCAAAGCCCACTGTAGCAACAGCAAGGGATGAAGAGGGTATTTCCGGGACAGAAACCAAGGGGCCTGATTAGCCAGCCAGCCCCAACAATCTGGAAGTGTTTGACCCAGAGTTGAAACCACAGAGGCTGAAAATATAATAATAATTTAAAAAATCAATATAATTGCTTTTGTACGTGCTAAATACCTATGGACTGTTTCTACATTACTTTCTGATTCTTTATTCTGGGGCATGATGGCCAATAAGAACGTTGGCCTCCATTCCTGTCCCTTAATGGGGTTTATAATTACAGCAGATCAGCAGAGAGCTCCCAAACATGTGGCCCGGCAGGCGGAGACCAGCTGTTTGCACACAGACCTACTAGAAGAGAGCAATGCCTGCAGACACTAAAGCATGTTCTCATATTAGTGTCTTGCTCACGAGCCCTGACCCACTATACTGTCAACACAGACACAGGAGTCAAAGTGGTTTCCCTGTGTGTGTTTCTCCTCTCCACTGCTTTTTTTTTTTTTTTTTTTTTTTAAAGAAAACATGGAGTTTTAAATTTCACATTCTGTGATCTAACTTCCCATTTCCCACTCACAAACAAATGACATCTGGCCACTCTCAACAATAAACTTGGAAAGATGAGACATTTCCTGTTAGTTCTCCATGTAACCCCTGCTTAAACTTTCAAATTCCTCAAAGAATTGCCTGAAAAATAAATGGATCATTAAAAAGTGAGGAAAAGGGGGAGGTGGGGGAACCTGCCACAAGAGCCCTTTGACATTTAATGCTGATAAGTTTCTACCAGTATTGTAGCATTTTAAAAAATCACGCTTTAGCACTGAAAGATCAAAACAGATTTGTTATTCTGAACAATTACCTCATGTAAATTGCAATTGGAAAACTCTTCCACTAGGCTGCTGGATCCAACATCATAGCTAATTGCTCAATTCCTTTAAATGGTGGTAGAAAATATTACTTTAAAGTGCTCATCTATTTTTTTTTATCTATCCACTTAATTCCTAAGAAATTGCATATGGTCTCAACCTCAACAGTTACACAACATGGTTATCTTTCAAATCTACATTTCCAAACATGAATTTTCTTCGTCACCGTCAACGGCCAGTTGGACCTTTCTTCCTGGAGGCTGTGCCCTAAGCTTACTTTGAGCACGGCTAAGCCTGGTTACTCTCACCAGCCTCTCAGAACCAGCTCCCTTCTCCACGTGTCCTCTTTCTCTCAAGGATGCCAGCTTTCTCCAAGACCCAGGCTCAAACTTGGGGCAACATAGAGGGACTTGATTCTCCCCCAACTCAGCCCACAGAGTCAGGGACCCATCCTATCATGTCACACACATCCCTTCTTCCCAGTCTTGGAACCATCAACCTTCTCCATGTGCTTTTTTTTTTTTTTTTTTTTTCACTTCAATCATTTCTCCATGTGCTTTTGACCCAGACTAGAACTAGTCCAGTGATTTCCTAATTGGTATTCTGGCCTCCACTTCCCGTCCCATCAATCCAGACAGCACCCAACAGCTAATCCTTCTAAAACACCCCTCGAAACCAGCATTTTCCTGCTCAAAATCTTTCAATGCGTCCTCAATACTTCCACACAGAGTGAGATTCACCAGTGGGCAATGCTCAGTTGCTCAGATCCCATGCTCAGGAGGGCGCTGCCCTTTGCTTAAATGCTCTGCTGTGCTGTCTTGACATTCTTAATGATTTGAGGGGGGCAGGGAGCAGAAGTAGTCCAGTGGTTAAGTGCCTGCTTCCCTTGTCTGAGGTCCTGGGTTCAATCCCTGGTATCTCCTTAAAAAAATAAAATAAAATAGTTTTTGAACAAAGGGTGCCACATTTTGCATTGGTCCCAGCAAATTAAGTAAGTGGTCCTGTTTACCCACTAAGTCCAGATTTGTGGCATTAAGAACTGCCACTGTTTGACTGGAGCCTCTCTCTAGTCTAATGATTTGATACTGACTCCACCACTTGTCTTCTTTGCTCATTCCTGCTTCTACTTCTTTGTTCACCCAATCCCTCCTTCAAACTATGCGCCCCCACCTCTCAAGCTCTTCAGTCCTACTCTTATTTCAATATCCTCCTCCCCATCATCTCTCCTGACATTCTATTCCTCTAGCAATGATGGTCAGCCTTATTTGGGTTTTGTATGCTTATCTTTCTATTACTCTTTCTTTTTTATTCCCAGACTGTAAATATTTGGGTTCAGGGAACATGTCTTATGTGTCAATGCCACCCCCATAATGGCTTGCGTGGTGCTGCCCTACCCTAAGCAATTGATGGGAAGCTAGTAGAGTGGTTATGAGCATGGATTCTGCAGCCAAATTGCCTGGGGTCACAATTCCCAGTTCCACCCCTTACAAGCAGTGTGATTTTGTACAAGTTATTTAACTTCTCTGTGCCTTAGTGTTTCCATCTGAAAAAAATGGGGAAAATCATAGTATTCTTCACAGGGTTGTTTTCAAGATTAAATGCAGTTAATTTTTGTAAAGGGCTTAGAACAATGCTTGGCACATACTAGAGTCTGTTAAATAAATAGGTCTAAGGGTAAGGCTAATCATGGTAATTCCCAGGTACTATTTCCAAACATTGAGCCATTTCATTGCCTAAGCTCTGAAATCACAAGGTTTTGGCATCCTTCAGTTTTACTCCTGTATATGCTAATCCCACCTCTCTCTGGGGTTCTGTCTGGCACGGGTTAGCAGTTGGCACTACCACGCCTCTGTCACATTGTACTTGTCTGTGGAGAGTTAGTCCTGTCTACTCAAGTAAGTGGCAAGATTTTTGAAGGCCGGAATGTGGCCTGTTCATCTCTTGTATCCCCACAATGCCTGACAGTGCTGGGCCCACAGTCATCAAGGAAGTGGATGTGGCTCAAGCAGTTGGGCGCCCACCTACCACATGGAAGGTCCTGGGTTCAGTTCTTGGTGCCTCCTAAAGAAGACAAGCAAGACAGCGAGCTGACGCGATGGCAAACTGATGCAACAAGATGATGCAACAAAGAGACATAATAAGGAAACACAATGAGAGAACAACAAGCAAGGAGCAGAGATGGTTCAAGCCATTGGGCACCTCCCTCCCACATGGGAGGTTTCGGGTTCAGTTCCCGGTGCCTCCTAAAAAGAAGATGAGCACACAACGAATAGACACAGAGAGCAGACAGCGAGCACAAACAACAAGGGGGGAAATGAATAAATAAATAAACAAACAAATAAATAAATCTTTAAAAAAAACAAAAAAAAAGAACACAACATCAGATCCTCTGACTTCAGTTCCACATTTGTTTTATAAGAAACAAACGTAACTTACACATGCTCCTTCTATGGCTCATTTATTTATTCATTTGTGGTGAGCATGGCTCTTGCTCCAAACATTCAGCTGTGAAAGAAAATAACTTTATTGCCCTATAGGTGATCTGAATTTCTATTACAAGCCCCCATCTCACTGGGTGGGAGAAACTTAACTGCAGTCATCTCAGGGTCCTCCTTTCAAGTCCCCAGGGTTGCATCTAAGGGCTGGGGGGCCACCATGGCACTCGGGCAGGGGAGGGTGGGTGGAGACCTGGTTCTAGGTGTCGTGTAGCCTCATGAAGGACCTGCTGAGATATTCTGGGCCTCTATGACTATTGGTTCACCCTGGTCACGGCTGTGTCCTCCTTCTTTTCCCAACCTCCAGGTCTCTGCATGCTTGTCAACTCTCTGTGCCATTTGGGTGCCACAGACAGGGGTCCTAGGGTTGTTCTGCTGTTGGGCCCACAGAGGCAGGATGTCTTCCAACTGGCACACCCTCAGGCTGACGGGAACGTTCCCCACACCTCCTACATGGAGCCATCCCCAGTCCTTCTGCCCAGACATCCGATACAGCCGTGTCGGCTCTGGGGTCTTGGTACCCTCCCCTCCTGGGGTAGGTCAGAGGCTGGGGCTCAGGCCTCATCTCTCTCAGGTTCCCCAAACATACCTGGGGTTCTGCTGTCATCTCTCCACCTCAGCCATGGCTGATAGGTGGTGATGAGGGAGAAGGGCAGGGAATTCGCCTGTACTCTCCTTGTTTCCCAACTTATTCTCCTCATCCTCCAACTCAGGAAATCTAATTTATCAGGTATTAGTCCAAATCAATTGTTTCTGTCAAGTGTTCCCTCAAAAGCACCTCCTTTTCCAGTCATTCGCTTCTTAACACCTCTCAGTTGCTGCCTGTCGGGTGGAGCAAAGCCTATGGACAGATGGACACACTAAGAGAATATAGGTTAATATTGCTTAAACACATAATGGCTCACACTCGTTCATTTAGGAAATGTTAATTAAGCCGCCTTCCACATGGCAGGCACCGTGCTGGGAACTGGGCGAACAACAGGCAGACAAAACCACGAGGGCCCCTGGTCCATGCAGTTTGCAGCACAATGCAGAGCTTTGAGCCAAGAGGGAAGGAGGCACAGACAACCCCCCTCACATGCAAAGAAGAGGGCCAGCTCCATAGCAAAGTGCTGTCCCAGAGGAAATGACTTCTTCGAGAAAGAGCGAGAGGAGACATTATCCTTTTTATTAGAAATACAGATAAATAGAAAAGATAGCTCCTGGGGTGAGTAAAAGCTCTGCGTGGGCCACACACGTAGGCACTTGCTCACACACAAATACGTGGCAAATAAAATTCCATGATTTCTCTGAGCAGGGACATTCTTCTTCCTTGAAATCTGCATGAGAGTTCACTGCACTTCAATTTTGGAAAGGAATGTGGGGACTTTTGCTTCCCTTGTGCCCTTTTTGGAAGTCATTGGTTGAGAAAAGGGGGTTCCTGGTGGCCTCACACTGGCAGGCGTTGTTTGGGCTCCAGAGGAGTCCAGTCCCGAGGGCTGCCAGGAAGCCGGCTGGCTGCCAACCAGGCGGGGAAAGAAGTTGACCAGAAGAAAGCGAGGGGCCGTGCAGCTCCTGGGCTGCAGCCTTGGGGTCTCTGGCCAGGCAGCAGCTTGTGCCGTGAGTGCAAACAGGGCTTTGCTCCTTTCTCTGGTCGCGCTGGGGCCGGCACTGCCCAGAAAGACTATCACCGGGAGGTGGAGCGGACACAAACGCTACATTCTGAGAAAAGCGGAAAAGAGAATTGTGAAACTCCCTGATGACCCAATACAGGAGAGAGGGATTTGCCTCTCCAATGCCACGGAATTGCATCCAGAAAATAAGAATTCTTAATTCAGATTTATGATCCCAAAAGAAAGGCATGTTGATTCCTGGTTCTCTGACCAAAGTGCTGTATTTTTGATGATGGGTTGTTTTGTTTTTTCTGAAAAAGATAATAATATATCATTTATTAAGCTATTCATAAGAAAATGAATATTTTTCAGGCTTATTTTTAAAAGACTGCATTTTTCTCAAGAAGTTCTTATTAGCTCAAATCAGAACCAAGCCATGCAAGAAGACAGTGGCATTCCTTTTTTTTTTTTCTTAAAAAATAAAAATGACAGTGGCATTCTTACATTGGTCAGTGTTTGTTGAATACCATATTATACTGGACATTGCTAGGCCCTGGGGACAAAGGTGGGCAAGGCCTAGCTTGGGTCCTCAAGGAACTTACAGCCCAGAGCGGCAGAAAGAGAAACACTCAGATTGGGAGCCAGGAAGAAAACAAAGAAGTGTGTGGGGAAGGAAGAAGCGATGGCTAAATGCCTGGAATAGCTCACGTAGTTTGACCTGGTTCAAAACTCTCCTTTGGCTCCCATCTCGCACTGAGTTAAAGGTAAAAATCCTTCGGTAGACACCAAAGCCCTACTCCATCTGCTCTACTCTGTCTGCCTGGGGCCCCTTCTCTGGCCTCACCTCTCAAGCCTCTCTCAGTCCTTTACTCCATTCCAGCTACACTGGCCTTCTCACCAGACCCACCAGCCTCAGGGGCTCTGAACTAGCTGTGACCAACCAGGTGGCCTGTTTATCAGGCTTCCTGGGGAGGCCCTCCCTCCACCCAACACACTCCATTATCCTTCCCTGCATCACATTTACCACCACCTATATATGTGGCTCATTCATTTTGTTTATTGTCTGCATCCCTGCACTGGAATGTAAGCTCTGGAAGGGCTGGGAATTTTATCCATTTTGCTCTCTGCTTTATCCCCTGCCCTCAGAATAATGTCTGGATGGAACACGGTTAAGTGTTGAGTAAATATTTGTTGAACGAATGACTGGGTTGAGTGGGAGAATGTTAAAATCGAAACGAAACAGATTATAAGGGAGGTTTTACAACGTTCAGAAGAGTTTGGACCGTGTTCTGAAGGATACAGGGACCCATTTGTTCACCCACGCACACATCCATTTATGATATTAGCTACAATTATTGAGCCCTTAGTAAGCATCAAGCCTTGGGAGAAGCTCTTTATTGGGGTTATGATACTATTTAAGCGGTCACGATTGCAAAATACTCCATTGTTTTGTGTTACACTAAGAAAAGGCTCCAATTAAACTGACACTATGCTTTCTAGTCATATAAATGATTGATTGTAAGACAAGGCTCAGTTTCAGAGACATTAAAATTGGGGGACAAAAGTGTCTAGGAGTCGATGAAATATAGTCTCTTGTTTAATCTTCACCACAAATATATCCAGGTAGACCATATTATAATGCTCATTTTTCAGGCCCAAAAATGAAGGCTTAGAGAGGTTAGGTTATTTATCCAAGGTCACACAGCTAATGGAGAAGCTGAGATTCAAGCACAGACTTTCCTGCCTGGGATTATTGGAGGGCTAGCCCCTGTCTAGTGCAGAAGACGTGTGTATATACATGTAATCTTAACACAGTAGACTGAGGGCTTGGTGAGAAGGTTAGGGAACAAAAGGTCCTGGGGGAAAGCTATGTCAGGAGGCCTAAAGATGAGAAATTGGTGCTGGGAAGAAGGGACCTACCTCGTAGGCAACTAGAAAGGCAAGGCATTATGAATAAAGCAGGGAAGGGGCAAACATCCTGGAGTTCAAAGCTGCTGGAGAGTCAAGTGTGAGGCCGGGGCTGGAGGGGATGAGGCTGCTGAGCAAGGCAGGAAGAAATCTGCCAGGGCTTTTTGTTGCTGAGCTAAAAGTCTATAGGCCAGCTGTTGGTGCTTTACTCTACCCATAGGCAAGAGGTTGTTCCATTTCAGGATTTATCAGAACAGTGGTTCTCAATCTTTTTAGTCTCATACTCTTAAAAGTTATTGAGGGTTCTAAGGAGCTTATGTTTATGGGTGTTATATCTATCTATATTTACTGTATTAGAAGTTAAAACTGAGAAATTTAAACATAATAATTCATTTTAAAATAACGTTAAACTCATTACATGTCAATATAAATCATCCATTTTTATAATAACAAAGGATTTTATCAAAACCAAAAATATTTAATGAGAAGAATGGTGTTGTTTTGCATTTTTGCAACTCTTTCACATCCAATTTAAAAGCAGACAGTTGAAGTCTCATATCCACTTCTGCCCATAATCTGTTGTGCTCTATTGTCTTGGTGGAGGTATATGATGAAAATCTGGCCTCACATAAATGTGTGGTTGGAAAAGGGAGGAGAATTTAAATAGCCTTTTCAGATAATTGTGTATATTCATCTTTGATACTATACCAAAACTTGACAAGTGGTAGTTTCTTAAAGTTTAGTTGCAATGTGAACTTGAGTCTATACTAATGAACATTTCTTCCTGTCACATTGGTGTAATTTAACTGTAAGGATTTGAAACACACAATTGTAGGTTATACAGCTCAGTTTTTTTTTTTTTTTAGGGGTACCGGGATTGAACTTAGGACCTTGTACATGAGAAGACGCTTAGTCACTGAGCTACAACTGCTCTGCTACAGCTCAGTTTTATATCCTATTGGATTTAAGTATTTTTAGTGTTTGAAAGCATAATTTTAAGGTAGTCATTTTAAGGAGAATCCAGTATTATCTAAAAGTATTGGCAAAGTTAAGTGTGTTTTCCATAACTGTAAGTTTTCAGAATGTTTAAATGTAATTGAAAAGGAGGGATGAATAGAGATAATTCAGAGATAATTTATTTCAATAAATCTTTCAAAAGCCTTATCTTGAAAAAAAATCCATTGGTAATATCTTGCACTTGCACTTTGGTGGAACATCATGTAGTAGTCATTTGGAAAATATTGATTTACAGAGTTCTGTGGCTCTTCCAAATGGTAACATGGTTCTTATTCAGCATTAAAAGGAAGCACATGGTTTCAGGCATCTTTCCATGCCACCATGTCCTGGACAATGTCCTCGAGAGCATCACCCATGCCGAGCAGGGAGCCAAACACCCGGTTTTCACCAAGCTGTGCTCCAGAGTCATCGTACAGGTTCTAACTTTGATGATAAAGCCTGATTACATTGGTGAATTTGAAATCATTGACAGTCCCAGAGCTGGGAAAATTGTTGTGTGCTTTCCAGGCAGGTTAAACAAGTGTGGAGTGATTAGGCCCAGATTTGATGAACAACTCAAAGAGCTAGAAAAATGGCAGAACCACCTGCTCCTGTCCCTTCAGTTTGGCTTCATTGCCCTGCCAACCTCAGCTCGCATCATGGACGGCGAGGAAGCAAGACAAAAACACACGGAAGGAAAAATGCTGGTATTCCTTTTCTAGAGATGTAATACATACATGCAAATAAAATACCTCGATGGAAAAAAGGAAAAAAGCACATCGTTAATAGTGCCATGGATCTCATCAGAAGTCTCTTAAGGATTGGAAAGTTGTCAAGTTCACAGAGACAGTTACAAATTTTCCAAAATTCTATTCTTTTGTTTTGTTTTGTTTTGCATGAGAGCTCAAATTTTATCACAGGTAACACATGCTATCAGTTGTTTCCAAGTAAAAATTGTTTCATCAAATGTGCCCAATGCAGCTTACAACTCAAACAATGGCACAAAGGCTGTTCCTGGAAACAACTGTTCTATTTCAGTGGGCACCAGACATGTTTTCTATGTATTCCCCATTTTGTCACACAATATTAAAAAGCTGTGCACTTCAGGGTCAAGATTAATAAAATACTTTTTGTAGATTTACCCAGCACATTCTTAACATTCTTGAGTGATAATGATTTTTTTTTTTTTTCTGTGTGTGCATGGTGGTAAAGAATAGAATGACTACTAGCTCAGTGGTGTGTCTGGCCTTAATTTGGGCTAAGACACCATCAGCTTTACCCACCTGTGCTTTTGCACCATCAGTGCAAATACCATCACAATTGAAAAGGCAAGCAACATTTTAGTGTTATGAAAATAGTTTTGACCTCATGAACCCCCTGAAAAGATCTAGGGAAACCACCGGGGACTATGGACCTTCCTTTGAGAACTACTGCCTTGGACTTACCAGGAAAACTTGCTAAAATCCAGTTTCCCAATTCAGAGGTACTGATTTAGTGGCTCAGGAAAACAGCCTGCAACTCTGCATTTTATAAAACACTTTACTGGGGGCAGATGTTACTCACGCAGTTGAGTGCCTCTCCCACATGGGAGGTCTCAGGTTCAGTTCCCGGTGCCTCTTGAAAAAAAAAACAAACCCAATAAGCAGAACAAATGATAAAACCAACTCAGGTGTTCACTTCGGCAGCACGTATACTAACAATATGTGGAACAATACAGAGAAGATTAGCACGGCCTCTGCGCAAGGATGACACGCAAATTCGTGAAGCGATTGAGTGCCTCTCTCCCACTCCATAAGGTCCCAGGATCGGTTCCTGGTGCCTCCTAAAGAGCAGACAGGCAGACACAGAAGAACATGCAGAGAGCAGACAGCAAGCTCTAAACAATGGGGGGGGAGGGGAGAAGTAATAAATCCTTCAAACAAACAAACAAACAAATTTTCATTAAAAAAAAAAAAAAAGAAAGAAAATCCTTAAAACAAGGCTCAATTCACTGGTGCCTCCCCTGTAGCCTGAGGAGACTAACTGCCCCACAAATGAATGATAGTCCTATGAATTTTTAGCACAAACTCCCCTCTTTTCACATTGAAGCCTGATATTATTTCACATCCAGGAGGAAGGAAAATGAAACCTTCACTCAGACAAGGTTACTTTCCTCCCTTGGCTAACCAGCCCTGCAAACTACTCCCAGACAGTCCAAAATGACTAGAACTAGGTTTATTTACCTGCTTATTTCCAAAAAAGGCAATATAATAACCTCTTGTTAACTGGGGTTACTTTTGCAAAAAAGAATGAGATTTAAAAAGGAGAGGGTATTGGCAGGAAAAACAGTTAAATTATATTAAAAACAACACAAAACAAAAAAAAAAACCCACAGTGACATTCTAGAAGATTTCCACTTTCAAATTTGGTGCTGTTGAAAGCCTGCTCCAGTGTAGCGCTCTTCTCTGGTCTCATCCTTTCCTGGCTTCTCAATGCATGTCAGATAAAACCCAGATTCCTTGCTGAGACCTATTACCCACTAATGATCCTGTTTCCACGCTGGTTTCCATGGGCTTCTCAAGGCCAAGAATTTTTCTACCTCATAGCCTTGCATCCACAGACCTGTCCAGAACACTCTCTCCCCCACCCCACCCCTAGTCCCTCCTCATTCCTCAGATCTTGGCCCCAGGTGACTGCCAGAGAGTTCCAGAGGAGCCAGGTCCTTCTCTCTCAGGATCTTCACTTTACTGTCTTCCTAGCCCTTACCATGCACCATCAGCAATAATCTTGCTTACAATTTGTTCAGTTGCCCTACTAGAATGAAAATTCCATAAAGTTAGGAGCTGTGTTTAGTTTTTCACTGTTATGTCCTGAATGTCTAGAACTCTGCTAGATTTATAGTAGGCTCTGAAAAACTAGGAGCTGAATGAATGATTGAATTTGTTTTCCCTCCACTTTTTGAGGAAATATTGCCACGGTATCAGGCAAAGAAAATTCTTCCAAAGTCTTATGTTATGCAGTCCATGCTTCTCGCTGAAGTTTTAGATCAGCCCCTTCTAGCTTGAGATTTTAAATCCTTTACATTTACATTCCACCTTGTTTCATTGTCACAAGTCTTTGAAAATGGCTATGTGGTATTCCCCAAATTAATGTGCAAATTTAAAGTAATTTTAATCAAAATTAATTCACAATGTGGAAAAGTCCCAAAGCAAAAAGAAGTAAGACTTGTTCCCCTGGAGATCAAGACATATTATAAATCAGTATGGAAAGACCTGGGGCAATAGGCTACCCATGTGAAAGAAACTAAAAGCACTATCTCACAATATATGTATATACACACTCCAGACCAATTTAAGATCTAAGTGTAAAAAATAAAACTTTAAAATTATTAGAAGAAAATGTAGAAGATTAAAATTATGACCATAGGTTTGGGGGGGGGGCCTTATGTAGATGAGGCACAAAAAATACAAACTACATTTTTTAAAAAGTGACAGATTTGACCACATCAAAATAAAGTCTTCTTTACAACAAAAGCACCATAACAATGTTAAAATATTAGCAACATACTGAGAAAAAATTTTGTAACATACATAGCAAAGGATTAGTAAAAAGAATGTAAAGAACACAGTATAGATCAATAAAAGACAATCTAATTTTAAAATAGTCAAACACAAACAGTATAAAAAGGAGGAAATATAAATTCCCAATAAACAAATACAAACTTAATGCTGTTTGTAAACAGGGAAATGTAAATTAGACAATGAGGTCCTAGTTCGCACCTATGGGATTGACAAAATTTAACCAAGTGTTGGTAAAGATGTGAGCAAAGGGAAACAGTGCTTCGGCTATAGGTTAAAGAAGCAATTTAACTGTATCTATTATAATTAATTTCATGACCCAGCAATTACACTTCAAGGCATCTTCCCTACAGAAACACTTGTACCTGAGCACACGGAGACACAGGCAAGGCTGCTGAATGCGCCATTGCTTGTAAACATGAAAATTATTAATGTACATCATAGGGAAAATGCCTGAATAAAATAAGACAAAGTACTTTAAGAAAAGGGAATCAGATCTATATGGATCAATAGGGAGAGATCCTCAAAACATACTGCTGGATGAGAAGAGCAATTTTCAGATAAATGTACAGTATGGTAATCACTTTTTATAAAAAACACTCACATGAAACTATACTATGCATTTTCTGTGGATGCATAGTTGTGCATGTAAAGTGTAAAAAGAAAAGAAAAGAGGAGAAAAGAAAAGAAAGAAAGAAAAAAAAAGGCCTGGATAAATACCCATCAACTCTTAACAGTGGTTTCATCTGGAGGAGGGTGATGAGATCTCAGCAAGGCGGTCACAGGGGATCTGAGTTTCTTGAAAAGTGTATTCTTTTATCTCTTGTGTAATTAAAAATGATTTTTTAAAAAATGCTTGGATTAGCAAACTGTTACTGGTCTTCTTTGAATTAGATACCGAAATTAAGAGTGAGCCTTTAGTAAAATTTGTTGCAATTTGACATTGTCCCAATATTCAAGTATATAGTTAGTGAGCTCATCTCAGTAAAGAGGATATAGATCACTTGTTGAACTCAGTGAGTTTTCTTCAGCTAGTTGTAGAAGGCATCAGAGAACTACCAAGGGTGAGAATGAGTCTATGCTTTGCAGGCTTGAAGATGGGGAGGGCCACAAGAGGAGGAAAGTGAGCTGCCTCTGGAAACTGACAGCCAGCAAGAAAAGGGGAACTTCCATCTTACTACTGCCAAGAGCCTGAATGAGTTTGGAAGCAGTTCTTTCCCAGAGCCTGGAGATAAGAGCTTAGTCCAGCTGACATCTTGATTTCAGGCTTGTGCTACAATGAGCATTGAATCCAGGGGAGTCTGCCTGGCCTTCTGACTCACAGAACTGTAGCCTCAGAAACTAGTGTTGTTTGAAAAAAGTATATATTGGATCAAATGCGAGAGTCAAAGGGTATGTTTTCCTGGGACAGGTATTCTGCCCATACATTAAGAAGGTGGTGCCCAGATATTCCCTCTATCTGCTGTTTGTTTCCTTTTGTTTCAGGTTGAGGTTCTTAACTGGAGGGGATACTGCCTTCTCAGGGGCCAGGTGAAAATGTTTGGGAGCATCTGTGATGGTTACAATGATTGGGGGCTCTGCTGCCATTTACTGTGAGCGTTGAAGGATCCTGCAATGCCATGCTGCCTTGAGAAATGTCCTGCTGGTTAAGAAACAATGGGCCAGACAGCTTTACATATGTAAAAAGGTCTAAGACTTACTTTTATTTTTTATCTACAGACTTAAAAGCGTTGGATGAGGGATGATGACACATTTCCATGTAGGTGGCTCTCCTGTGTGGCAGGGTCTCATTACCATCTAAGACTCCATAATGGCCCAAGCTTACACATCACTCAAAATCAATGGGAAGGGGGAAGGGTTAGTGCCATTGGTGGCCAGTATCACACCCAAATCACAGTTCTGTTGACTTTTGTGGAAGGCCACAGGCAGGGCATGAGACAATGAGTTGCTGCTTCTGATGTAATGGGTGTGCTGCTGAATCCGTGATATTGGAAATGGACACTGGAGTCTGGGGAAGGCACCACAGTATCCTAGGGTGCAGGGCAATGTGTGTTGGCAGCCTAAACTCAGCCCTGCAATAACTCAGCTCTCACAGGCAGAAAAGCTAGAGAGATTTATTGACCCTAAGGAACGCATGCAACCAAGGCTGCTCAAAGAAGGCAATACATTTGAGATTGTGACTGTCAAATAACATGTTGGGGTTTCTTCAGTGGTCCCAAGACTTAGAGATTACATCTTTAACACATCAATAACTTAGCCTCTGGTTAGCAAGGTTCACTGGGGCATGACTAATCAGCGGATGAAAGTGTCTTTGTGGGGATTAACTTTAATGAAAAGAAAAGGGATAGTTATTTGGGGAGTTTGAAATCTTTCATAAATCAAAGCGAACACTGACAAAGCAGGTTCATAACATAAGAATGAAGCCATTGTGGGGAAAATTAAGGAGCAGCTACTTTTTATATAAATCACAGGTCAGGGCTACATGGGCCGAGGATTCCATGGGAACAGAATCATTTAACTTCTTCAGGTGTAAAGGAGTGGTATTTGAGGGAAGCTCAACTCTCCTTAAGGAAAACGAGATGGTCCATGTTATTAACCCTTTCCCCCCAGTTTCCAGAATATGTGGTAGCTGATTTATTGAAACTTTGAGGTCTCCACTTAGTCCAAATGCAGCTTTCAAAGTACATCCTGAAACCATCCCTTACCAAAGGGCCCTGTAATTCAAAGTTGATTGAGGAAACTGTGGGTATGACTCTGTATAGCCCATGAATCACATGAGAAAGGCAATTCTCTGTCCCCTGAGAGTTTAGGCATCAGACTAAGAACAAGACAGAGATGGACTCTGAAATAATCAACTGATTAAAGTCAACTTCACTAGTGCTATAGATTGAATTGTTTCCCCCAAAAAGATCTGCTCAAGTCCTAGTCCCTGTGCCATGAATGTGATCCTATTTGGAAATAGGATCTTTAAAGATGATTATCGGTCAAAATGAGGCTGAACTGGATTAGGGTGGGTCCTAACCCAATATGACTGGTGTTCTTATAAGGAGAGGGAATTTGGACAATCATACAGAGAGAGAAAATAGCCATGTGGCTGAGGCAAGGATTGAGTGATGACACAAGCTAAGGAACATCATGGATTATTGGCCACCTCCAGACCCCTACAGACTTCAGAGGAAGTGTGGCCCTGCCAATACCCTAAGTTGGACTACCAGATTCCTGAACACTAAGGCAATAGATTTCTGTTATTTAAGCCAACTTGTCTGTGGACGTTGTTATAGCAGCCCTGGCAAACTAAGGCTACCAGTAATAAAACTGACAACACGTCCTCCTGATGTGATGCACCAAGAAAGATACAAAATCACATATATAGTGATCTATCATCTATTTATTTTCTTTTTAGGAGGTCCTGGGGATTGAACCTGGGACCTCTTACATGGGAAGCAGGTACTTAACCACTGAGCTATACAGTCACCCATGTACATAGGGATCTCAATGTGTGACTTGAATCTAACCATGAGAAAACTACCAGATAAACTCAAACAGAAGGAAGATCTATTTTAAAAAATGGTTTGTTCTCTTAAAAAAAAAAAAAATGTGTCAATGTTATAAAAGACAAAGAAAGCCTGAAGAACCATTCCAGATTAAAGGAGACTAAAGAGATATGATAATAAACACAGTGTGTCATCCTGGGTTGGATTCTCGGGAAGACAAAAATATTGCTATAAACAGCATTGGGACAATTAGTAAAATATGCATATGATCTATGGTTTAGATAACAGCACTGCACCATTTCCCAAGAGTTGTGTGGGGCTAGGCCATTGTCCCTGGAACTGAATCTTCTTTCTACAGGTGTCTCTCCTCTCCTGGAATAGAAAGTGTGGACAGTACTCTCCCCTGTGCAGATAAGGAGCCACTCACAAACGGTAAGGGAGAGGAGCCCAGCCATTCCACCTCAGGGCAAAATCTGAGGGTGCAGCAGCCCCACCACTGGGAAGTCACCACCTAATTCCAAGACTTAAAGTCTATGTAGGCCCAGGTGGAATTACAATGTTTTTCTTTCCTTTAATCTTTAGAAATATTTTGTTCCTATGTATTTTTCCTCCTGTACCCCTATGTTAAGAGCTACAAATTCGTCTTTAGTCTTTACTGTTGAGCTCTTCATTTTGCCCCTTTCTGTCTCTCCCTTTCAGTTCTGGGTTTGCTTACTCTAACCATACTCACCCTACATCAAGAGACATGGCATATTCTAGGAAAATTTGAAAAGCTTTTCCTTTAACAATGAATTTCTTTGCAGTCTAATTAAATATACTCTCTCTAATTGATTTTTTGTTTTGTTTTGTTTTGTTTTGTTTTTGTTTTGAGGTATCAGGACCAGGGATTGAACCCAGGACCTCATATGTGGAAAGCTGGTGATCAGCTCAACCACTGAGCCACATTGGAAAACCTGAGTTGGTTTTTTCATCTGTTTTACTTGTTGTTTGTTTGTTTGCTTGTTTTTATGAGGCACTTGGAACCTAACCCAGGACCTCGCATGTGGGAAGCAGGTGCTCAAATGTTTGAGCCATATCTGCTTCCTCCACTGGATTTTAATATCCCCTCAAGAGTCATCTCACATTTCCATCTGTTAAATGGGGTTCAAAATGTCAACTTTAAATGGCTAATTCCAGGAAGCCATTATTAAATAGAAACCTAAACTGATATTAATTACAAAAAGTAACTTTGTAATGGAGAAACCCGTTATAGGCCACCTCAATCTGCATATTAAATTAGGGGGAAGAAAAGCTTGATTCCATTGGGAATCTTAGGGTTTCATAAAATAATGGAGAAAGTAGTGTTTTCCTAGAGTGCTAAAGTGAAATACCTGTTAATTAACATAATCATGGTAAAGGTATAAAAATGAAAAGTAAAGCACTGAAAATAGCTAAGGTCATTTAATATGTTATAAACTGCATTGGGAGTTTTTAGAAATTGTATAAAATTAAGAGAGAGACTTCGGGAGGTGGATGTGGCTCAAGCAATTGGGTTCCCATCTACCATATAGGAGGTCCAGGATTCAATTCCCAAGGCCTCCTGGTGAAAAGCAAGCTGGCCTGAGAGGAGTGCTGGCCCATGCAGAGTTCTGGCCTACATGGATTGCTGGCCTACGCAGGAGTGCTGGCTCACACAGAGAGCTGGCACAGCATGATGATGCAACAAGAGGATACACAGAAGAGAAACAATAAAAGATGCAGCAGAACAGGGAGCTGAGGTGGCACAAGAGATTGAGCAGCCTCTCTCCATTCTGTAAGGTCCCAGGATCTGTTCCTGGTGCCACCTGAAGAGAAGACAAGCAGACACAGAATAACACAGAGAGCAGATAGTGAGTGCAAAACAATGGGGGGAGGGGGGATAAATAAATAAATCTTTAAAAAAGAGAGAGAGAGATAGACTTTAGTATTGTCAAACTCTCTTCTGTATTCAAACCAGGCCCCCAGTACCCTGCAAAGTGCCTCTCCACTTGAGTTATTGGCTAGATTGGTCACTATGACCCCTAAAACAATAAAAGTATCTACCACCTCTCTGGACATGCTCCAGAAGCAAATGGAAAATACATTGCCGTTTCAGACTCCTGAGGCAATTAGCAATGGTTTGATATCACCAGATTTACATTGGATGTTACCTCCAGATTAGCTCTGTTTCATGGTAAGGGCACGATGCATCAGGCCAGTGAAACACTGGAGCCTCACTCTAAGATCAGTGGTGTTGCAGCATGCTGGCTATGTGAAGGACATACCAAGTGGAGCAATAATTACCAAAGTATTGTGAGTAGAACTTAAACACAATTGGCATTACAGCCTGCTCCCATGGAGAGACCACATATATGGTATTGCAAACCTGGAGCTTTGATCTATTAACTAAGGCTAAAAAAGAACTTTTGCATTTGATTAGTATTAAGTACTGTAGTTATATACCTGATGAATATGATAATATTCCTTCTATTCTAGATCATATGCAGAAGAATCTTGAACATGTTATGTGTTAGCAAACAATTCATTTTCTAAGTAGTCAAAGAATGTGCCTATATGATAAAAGAATGGCTCTCTTAAGTACTGTCTTTATTTTGCTTGCCATATGCTTGTCTTGTTGCCTATATATTGTCTTTGTAAGTTTATATCTAGGGCAGTGCTTCTCCTCATCCCTCTCCTAGCTGTCCCTAGATGTAACCACTGCCATGGGAATTGGGGTTTGCAGTTTGTACCAAACCCAGCAGGTCTACCACAATCTCACCATAGTTAACCAACAGCATAGAAGAAACTAGCCATGCCCTAGAAGCCCTTAAGCAACAAATAGACTCCCTTGCCTCCATGGTGCTGCAAAACTGCAGAGTCCTAAACATGTTAAGAGCAGCACAGGAAGGAAACTTCCTGTTACTCAAGGAGGAATGCTGTTTCTATATAAATTGCTCTGAAACAGTCTTAGAGAGCATTTGAAACCTACAAGATCAAGCCCATCAACTTTGGGAGGATGTAGCCTCTGAAGGCAACTGGTCTTTCTTGCACCCATGATCCAGTAGTCATGGCTGGCTCCCTTTTGGGGGCTGCTTACCACCATCTTCTTTATCCTTTTAGTGGGACCATGTATCTTCAAAATTCTAGCTAACTTTATTTCTTCCAGAGTCAACACCTTCCAGAAAAAGGTATTAGTCATTCAGGGATTTCATCCAGTTCTAACCATGGTGCAGGACCCACCTTCTCTCAACCTCAATAAGGAGAGTTTCACACCTCATCAGGCAAAGACCATTGCCCCTAACCAGCAGGAAGCAGCTACAGAAGAATGACCATTGCCCTTCAGCTTCCCCCTAAGAATAAAGGTGTAAAACTTTCTGAGGGGGAAGTTGAGTAGGTTAGTATAGAGAATGAGGGAAGGTGTCTTGTCACATCTGGGACCTGACAGAGAACATGGCCATGAGACCCCACCTGGTAACCCCCTGAGGAAAAGCAGCTACTTGAGAACAAAGCCATAGCCATTACAACCAAAAAGCCCACCAAACCCTGGTCATAAGGTCCCATTTGAAACTCCTGGGCTAAAAAAGGATAACACCAAACAGAAAGGCCTCCCTATTGGTTCCCTGAAAGCTAACAGGTGAAGTTAGAAAGGCAACCAATCAGGACAGCAAATAGCTGAGATCCATCCTTAATATGGGGAGTGGGGAGGAGGAAAGGCCTTTAAAAGACCTACCTGGGGCCCCATACTGCCCATCTCACTCTGTAGCACACCTGCACCATGTCTCAGGTGTGTACTTTTCCTTTTTCTTGTTTCTTAATAAACTCTTGTTACTGGCCTTATTTTTTTTTAATGTCAAGTTTATAGACTTGTAAGAATTAAAAGAGATAATGTTTGTGAAAATGCTTTGTAAACTATAAAATCATTTATAGATGTTACTTATTTTTATAAGGAGGCTACACTATAAATTTTAATAATAGAAATATACAAAGCAAGGGTTTAGCCTTGATAAGTTTAATGCCTAATGTACAAAGGTTTGTACTGATGTTATGCATCAATGAAGCAGATAGCTGTCCATGTGGACTTATATCCTAGGGACCAGGAAAGCCCATCAGGTAAAGAAATCTCCCCCATAATTCCCATGAAACCAAATATTCTACCAATTCACATTCAGTTCTTTAGCCAAGGACTTTGTTTACTTTTCAAATACAAAAACTCACTTTCAAGGTTTTTTCAGACTGTTGTTTTTGGTATATATGTGGGAAATATTGGAAGGAGGTGTCAACAGAAGGGCCTGCCAAACTTGTGAAGTGTAAGTTGGGGAGGACCTGGAGAGAGATCATGAAGACCTATGCCCTAAATGGGTCAATGAAAAGAAAAATCGCAGAATTGGGAGAGTGAGGGAACTGAAACATTGCTAGATTCATTGTCTTGACCCAAGTTGGCCCTTGTACCAGAACCACCAGCAAACCCTGGGTTCCCAGAGCTAAGGTTCTAGACTCAGCTCTGCAGCAGACTGGGTATGTGGCCTTGAGTATAGCACATACTTTGTCAATTTCCCATGATCCTACAATATGACCTCATTTTAAGGCTTTATGATTGAACAAGGGTTCTTTGGAATCCTCTTACTGCAGGACAGTCATATTCTGCATATGACACACTCTTTGAGCATTCCTGGTCTCAAAGAAGTAGCCCCATGTCTCCCTAGCCTAAGTTAGGGCTTCTGGGAGCTAGGGCCAGAAGGTAGATGGGAATGGTGGATTGCCCCAATTGAAAATGTCTAAAGCACTTCTCTTATCAGAATACTGAGTGTTGGGCCTGAAGCTAGGTGGGAAATCTGACCCTTGCATTCCAGTGGTGAACTAAGACTCCCCATGTGTCCTAGTACCTTTGGCAGAAGCAGAAAAAAAAAATCATCTCTGGAAAAAGGATTACTCAGTTTAAGCCTGTAGGATTCTCAGAGAATAAAATCAATGAATACAATTAAAAAATCAATAAACTATCTATGTGAGAGTAAATATAAATGATAGTTAGGGTTCCAGAGACTGAAGGAATTGGAATTGCCAAATATTTATAAAATGATATTTAAAAAATAAAGAGTGCAATTGCAAAGATATATACATAACATTAGATTATACACTATTAGGAATAAACAGAGGGAGTGGATGTAGCTCAAGTGGTTGAGTGCCTGCTTCCCATATACAAGGTTCCAGGTTCGATCCCTGGTACCTCCCTTTAAAAAAAGTTTACATAAAAGAATAAACAAGTAGAATTTGTAAGAAATATGGAACTTCTAGAAATTAAAAATATAGCATTTGAAATTAAAAAAAAAAAAAAACTAATGGAAGGGTTAAGTATCATATTAGACACAGCTGAAGAGAGAAATTGTCAAATGGAAGATAATCAGAAGAAATTACCCGGAAAGGAAGGCAAAGAAAGACAAAGAGATGGAAAATATGACAATAGATTAAAAGAGCCATGGAGGATAGAATGAAAAAACCTAATATATGTCAAACTGAAGTACAAAAAAAGAAAGAAAAGAGAAAATCAAGGAATGGAAGTTTTAAAAAGATAATGTTTGTTCATTTTCCAGAGGATTAAAATATGAATGCACAGATATAAGGAATACAACATATTCTAAGGAAGATAAATATAAATAAATCTACCTCCTAATATAATATAATAAAAAGTACAGAATATCATCCATGCCAAAATATTCTATTTGAATCTAATCATATGAAAATAATCAGACAAATCCAAAATATGGGGCAGTCCATAAGACAAATGACTAAAATTCTTTTTAAAAGTCAATGTCAGGGAAGCGGCTGTGGCTCGATCAGTAGGGCTCCCGTTTACCATATGGGAGGCCCCGGGTTCAGTTCCTGGGGCCTCCTGGTGAAGGCAAGCCCGCCCGCACGGCATGGTTAGCTGACCCAGCGAGCACAGGCAGCAAGGGGGGGATAAATAAGTAAATAAATAAAATCTTAAAAAAAAAAAAAAAAAGTCAATGTCATGACTTCCAGGAAAACGGTGTCTGAGTAGGTAGGCAGGGCTCAACTCTCTCAAAAAAACAACAGTGAAAGGGCACAAAGCTATCTGAAGAAACTGTTTTGGGGATCTGCAGACCAGGAGAGTGCTGTGCATCATCCAGGAGGGAGATGGAAGGAGAAACAAAGAGACCAACTGAAAACCATGAATTACTCACCCCTGTGGCTGGGAACGGCACATATATCTCACTCTCAAGGAAAATAGCCTTGGTAAAACCCCTGGTTCACTGCAGCCAACTGAGTGGGGAAAGAAGGTCCTCCTCCCTAAGAGGAAGAGGGCTCTGGTGGAGGGTGGTGAGTAGTTTCTCTTCAGTGAGTTTGGCCAGCTGAACCCCTTTTGAATCTCAAAAAAGATCCCAGCCAGCACTGAAGCAGCCCCAGGGAAAGGGTAAGGGGGAATATGATCAGGCAGGCTGTCACACCCAACCACCCTGGGAGAAAGAGGAACTAGGTCAGTGAGGGAATAGGTGGACAGACACCTAATCAGCCCAGGAAAGAAGGAAGCCAGGAGAGATAGCTGGAAAACTGTTAGAAGCCCAACTTGCCTGAGGGAAAACAGGGCAGGGAGAGCCAGATAAGCTTTCAGAAGCATACCTAACCTGTGAGGTGGGTGTAACTCAGTGGAGGAATGCCTGCCTCATATATACTGGTTCCCTGGTTCAATTTCTGGTACCTCCTAAGAGAAGGAATCCAGAGAGTGATATAGCAGGTTGTCAGGCACCCAGTCAGCACCTTATGACAAGGAACTTAAAGACTGAGACTTCTGTTCTAGATTTTTCAATCTGTTATTTTATATTTTTGTTATTATTATTTATTTTATGTTTTATTCTTCATTTTATTCACAAAACTGGGTACTTTAACTGTGGAGGGCAGGTTGTACGGTGGTTGATTGATGAGCACTTGCAGCCTGAGATGGTTCTTAGGGGCCTAAGAGGAGAGCCTGTTTTTCCTGGGTTGTTTTTTTGTTTTTGTTTTTTCTCTTTCTTTGTTTCCTTTTTTTTTTTTTTTTCCTTTTTTTTCCTGTTCCTTATTTTTTCACCTTAGTTCCTTTATTTCTTTTCTTTCTTTCATTTTTCCCTCTTCCATTGTTTTTCTTTCATTCCACCTTCTCTTGTTTGGTCCTTTTCTTTCTTCCTTTTCTTATCTTTTCTTTTTTTTTTTTTTTTTTCTTGTCTTCTCATCTTTCTAGTCTCTTATTTTATTCAATTTTTTTCTCGTTTTGTGTTTTTATTACAACTTTTTAACTTTTATTTCTTTGTATTTTTTTAAAAAAGATTTATTTTATTTATTTCTCCTCACCCCCTTGTTGTTTGTATTTGCTGTGTCTGTTTATTGTGTGCTGGTCTTCTTTTTAGGAGGCACTGAGAACTGAACCTGGGACCTCCAATGTAGGAGGGAGGTGCCTAATATCTTGAGCCACCTCTGCTCCCTCTTCTTTGTGTTTTTTAAATGATTTTTAACTCATTACTTATTTTTTTTCCTGGATTTTTTATGGCTCCTTTTCTATGTTTTTAAAAAAATTATTACTATTATTCTTTTTCTCTTCTTCTCTCTTTTCTTTTCTATGGTCTTAATATTTTTTCAAGGTAACACAGACAACTATAAGGATATAGAATAAGTGGACACAAGCATCAATGAGGAAAATTAACACAAAACAAAACAAAATAAACCCAAACATAGAAAGAGAAGCTAACCATTTGAATAACTCCATCAAGATAAACAGATGCCTAGACACGAATAAAAAAAATTACAAGCCATACTAAGAAACAAGAAGACATGGCCCAGTCTAATAAACAAACTGAAAAACAGGAGGTGATGCAGAATGTGGAACAACTAAACAAAGATATCCAAACAAATATCATGCATCAACTTAATGAAGTGAAGAGAGATATAAAGGATATTAAGAAGACATGGGGTGTGGGGGAACATACTGAAAAAAATCTTACATATACATAAAAAGATAATAGATCTGATGGTGATGAATGGCACCATGTGAGAAATAAAAAATACACTGGAAGCACATAACAGCAGATTTGAACAGGCAGAGGAAAGAATTAGTGACATGGAAGATAGTACATCTGAGGTCAGACAGATAATAGAATAGATAAATAAAATGATAGAAAAAATTTCAGCAGGAACTCAGAGATTTAGAAAAATTCAGCAGGGACTCAGGGAATTGAATGACAACACAAAATTCACAAACATACACATTATAGGCATCCCAGAGAGAGAAAAGAATGGAAAGGGGGCAGAAGGAGTGTTGGAGGAACCAATAGCTGAAAATTTCCTACCCCTTTTGAGGGACATGGATGTAAATGTCCAGGAAGTGCAGTATACTCCAAACAGTATAAATCCTAACAAGCCTACCCCTAGACATATACTTATCAAACTGTCAAATGCTCAAGACAAAGAGACAATACCAAAAGCAGCAAGAGAAAAGAGATCCATCACATACAATGGAAACTTGATATGATTAAGTGCTGATTTCTCATCTAAAACCACAGAGGGAAGAAGGCAATGGTATGACATAGTTAAGGTGCTAAAAGGAAAAAAAAACAACAACTTCAAGTCAAGAATTCTGTGTCCAGCAAGCTGGCAATCAAAACTGAGGGAGAGTTCAAAATATTCACAGATAAACAGAAATTAAGAAGTTGACAACAAGAAACATGTTCTTCAAGAAATACTAAAGGGATTTCTGCAGGTTGAAAGGAAAACACAGGAGAGAGAGGACTGGAGGAGAGTGTAGAAAGGAAGATTATTAGTAAGAATAATTAAAAAGATAAAAAGAGAAATAAAAACAAAATATGACATATATAAACCTAAGGAAAAAATGCCTAATCTAAGTACTGTCTTGACAGTAATAACATTTATTGTTAATGGATTAAACTCACCAATAAAAAGACACAAATTGGCAGAATGGATACAGAAATATGATCCATCTATATGCTGTCTACAAGAAACTCACCTTCAACCCAGGGACACAAGGAGGTTGCAAGTGAATGGATGGAAATGATTTTACATGCAAACAATAATTTTTTTAAAAAGGCAGGAGTAGCTATACTAATATCAGACCAAATAGACTTTAAATTCAAAACTGTTGTAAGAGACAAAGAAAGACACTATATATTAATAAAAGGGGTAATCTATCAAGATGAAAGAACAATCATAAACATTTATGCACCTAACCAAGGTGCTCTAAAATACATGAAGCAAATATTGGAAAAACTAAGTGGAGAAATAGATACCTCACAATTATAGTGAGGGACTTTAATACACCATTATCACCATTAGACAGAAGATCTTGACAGAAGGTCAATAAAGAAACAGAGACCTTAAATAATATATTAGAGGTTCTAGACCTAATAGACATATACAAAACATTACACCCAAATACAGTGGGATATACATTCTTCTTGAATGCATGGGGATCATTCTCCAGGATAGACCACATGACTGGTCACAGAACAACTCTCAAGAAATACAAAAAGATTGAAATCATACAAAGTAAGTTCCCTGACCACAATGGAATGAAGCTGGAAATTAATAAGGGGCAGAGAATCAGAATAGACACAAAGATATGGAAATTAAACAACACACTCTTAGACAATTAGTGGGTCAAGGAGGATATTGCAAAAGAAATCAGTAACTACCTTGAAACAAATGAAAATTAAAACACAACATATAAAAACCTATGGGATACAGCAAAAGCAGTGCTGAAAGGGAAATTAATAGCCAAACATGCCTATATTTAAAAAGAAGAAAGAGCTAAAATCAAAGACCTAACTGCACACCTGGAGGAACTAGAAAAAGAAAAACAAATTAATCCCAAATAAAGCAGAATTGGGAAGCGGCTGTGGCTCAATCAGTAGGGCTCCCGTTTACCATATGGGAGGCCCCGGGTTCAGTTCCTGGGGCCTCCTGGTGAAGGCAAGCCCGCCCGCACGGCATGGTTAGCTGACCCAGCGAGCACAAGCAGCAAGGGGGGGATAAATGAATAAATAAATAAAATCTTAAAAAAAAAAAAAAACAAAAAAAAAACAAAGCAGAATGAAGGAAATAACAAAGATTGGAGCAGAGCTAAATGAAATTGAGAGAAAAAAAAAAAACAAAACACTAGAAAAATTTAACAAAACCAAAAACCGGGTCTGTGAGAAGATTAACAAAATTGACAAACTCTTAGTTAGACTAACAAAGAAAGAAAGAGAGAAGATACAAATACATAAAATAAAAAATGTGGGAGGGGATATCACCACTGACCTCACAGAAATAAAGAGTATCATAAGAGGATACTTTGGAAAATTGTATGCCAACAGGATGGATAACTTAGATGAAATTGACAAATTTCTAGAAACACACAAGCAGCCTACAGTGACGAAAGAAGAAATTGATGAACTCAACAGACCAATCACAAGAGATTGAATTAGTCATCAAAAACCTCCCAACTAAGGAGAACCCAGGATCAGATGGCTTCACAGGTGAATTCTACCAATCATCCCAGAAAGAACTAACACCAATCCTGCTTAAAGTCTTCGAAAAAATAGAAATGGAAGGAACATTACCTATCTCATTCTATGATGCCAAAATAACTCTAATATCAAAATCACATAGACACCACAAGAAAAGATAACTGCAGACCAATCTCTCTAACAAACCTCGATGCTAAAATCCTCAAAAAAATACTTGCTAATCATATTCAACCACACAGCAAATGAATTATACACCATGATCAAGTGGGTTTCATCCCGGGTATGCAAGTATGGTTCAACATAAGAAAATCAATCAATATAATATACCACATAAACAGATCGAAAGAAAAAAATCACATGATCATCTCCATAGATGCAGAAAAAGCATTTGACAAAATACAACATCATTTCTTCATAAAAACACTTCAAAAGATAGGAATAGAAGGAAACATCCTCAACATAATAAAGGTATCTATGAAAAACCCCCAGCTAACATCATATTCAATGGTGAAATGTTAAAGGCTTTTCCTCTAAAATCTGAAACAAGACAAGGATGCTCACTGTCGCTGCTCTTATTTAACATTGTGTTAGAAGTACTTGCTCGAGCACTTGGCAAGAAAAATATTAAAAAGGCATCCAAATTGGAAAAGAAGAAGTAAAATTTTCACTATTTGCAGATGCCATGATTCTATACATAGAAAGCCCTGAAAAATCTACAACAAAACTTCTAGAGCTGAGAAACAAGTTCAGTAAAGTGGCGGGATATAAGATCAAAATGCAAAAATCAGTAGCATTTCTGTACACCAATAATAAACAATTTGATTAAGAAATAAAGAAAAAAATTCCATTTACTGTAGCAACTAAAAGAATCAAATATCTACGAAAAAAACTTAACTAAAGATGTAAAGGACTTGTACACAGAAAACTACACAACATTGTTAAATGAAATCAAAGAAGACCTAAATAAATGGAAGAATATTCCATATTCATGTATCAGAAAACTAAACATTAAGATATCTGTCTTACCCAAATTGATTTACATATTTAACACAATCCCAATAAAAATTATAACAGCATTTTTTACTGAATTGGAAAAGCTAATTATGAAAATTATTTGGATGGGCAAGGAGCCCCAAATAGCCAAAAACATATTGAAAAGGAAAAATGAAATTGGAGGAATCATACTACCTGACTTTAAATAATACTACAAAGCTACAGTGGTCAAAACTGCATGGTACTGGCAGAAGCAGAGACATACTGACCAATGGAACCAAATTGAGAGTTCTGATATAGATCCTCACATATACAGTCAGCTGATATTCCACAAGGTCACAAAGCCCACCTAACTGAGACAGAATGGCCTCTTCAACAAATGGTGCTGGGAAAACTGGATATCCATATCCAAAAGAATGAGAGAGGATCACCATCTCATGCCCTATAGAAAAATTAGCTCAAGATGGATCAAAGATCTAAATATAGGAGCCAAGACCCTAAAGCTCCTAGAAGGTAATATAGGGAAGCATCTACGAGATCTTGTAATAAGAAATGGTTTCATAAACTTTACACCCAAAGTGCAAGCTATGAAAGAAAAAATAGATAAATAGATAAAATTAAGAACTTTTGTGCTTCAAAGGAGTTTGTCAAAAAAGTGAAAAGGCAGCCTGCCCAATGGGAGAAAGTATTTGGAAGCCATTTATCTGATAAGGCCTAATATCCGGCATATATAAAGAAATCCTACATCGCAAAAATAAAAACACAAACAACCCACTTAAAAAGTGGGCAAGAGATTTGAATAGACACTTCTCCAAAGAAGAAATACAATGGCTAAAAAGCAAATGAAAAGATGCTCAACATCACTAGTGTGATGGTTAGGCTAATGTGTCAACTCAGCCAGGTAATTGTGTCCAGGTGTTTGGTCCAGCAAGCACTGGGCTAATTGTAATACAAGAGCATTTATGGACTTGAGCAGGTGGTTTGGCAGTGAATGGGGGTGATTGTGGTGCAGGGATATGAGTGGGATCAACCTTGCTGGAATGTAAGGGTGAGTGGGGGGTGGGAGGCTTGGGTTGGACTATCCATGAACTGGGGGGAGGGCTGGAGGAAGGAACAGATGAACTCTGGGGACTTGTAGGTCTGTGGCTAACACTGCAATGGTGGGAATGCTCTTTTAGCAAATATGGCAGGGGATTATTGGTGCAGGGCGTCAGGGGTGGGGGATATGCGGGAAAGGGAGCACCTGGGGCAAGATGAAAGTGTATATCTTGTCATAGGGTGTTATCTCAATGAGTGGAGACCCACACAATAAACAGGAAAATATTAAACTCCCAACCTGGGGAGTCCTGCTAAGTTCTCAAACAGAAGGACAGAGTCTCTCAAGAACATAGGCAGTACCTAATAAAAGAAGACAGACCAATATGTCAAACCCTCAATATTAATGCTTATAACCATGAACTTATTCTTCAAAAATTGCAACCCAGTGGTTACCATGGGTTCCGAGGGGAGGGGGAGAGAATAATGGATGGAGCATAGAGCATTTTTAGGGCATTGGAATTGTTCTGCATCATCTTGTATCTTGATGGATACAGGCCATTATGCATTTTCTTAGAACTTATAAAAGTGTGAACCATAATGTAAACCATTGACCATGGTTAGTGGCAATGATTCAATATTTGTTCATCAATTGTAACAAATGTACCATACTCATGTAAGATGTTATTAATAGGGGAATATGTGAGAGTGTGGGGTATATGAGAATCCCCTATATTTTCTATGTTACCTAAAGCTTCTTTGAAAAAAAAGTGGAAAAAATAAGACACTGGGGGAACATACAGAGGAAATTGTCACTGTACATAAAAGTTAACAGATCTTATGGGAATGAATTTTTTTTTAATTATATATATTTTTAATTTTTTAATTTTTAACTTTAATTTATTTATTTTTGGCTTCTTTGGGGGGAGGTTTTGAACTGCAGAAGAGTCACAACTGTGGCAAATGTGGATCACTGGCCCAGGGTGTTGTTGGTGGTGGGGAATGTGTGGGGAGGGGTGCACCATCTCTATGGAATACGAGTGTGTTCAAGTGGTCATGGGGTGTGGCCTTGGTGGGTAGAGACCCACACAATAACTGAAAGATTATTGAATTCCCATCCTGGGGCGTCCTGCTACATTCTCTAATAGAGTGGCAAGAATCCCTAGAGTACATTGGCAGTACTTAGCGAAGGCCTAATATGCCAGGCCCTTGATATTGATGCTTGTACTTATTAACCTTGTTCTTGTGAAATTGAAACTTATCCTAGTATTATATATTGCCAAAGAGTTGCCTCCTGAAAGCATCTTTGTTGCTCAAAGGTGGCCTCTGTCTCAGCCAAACTCAGCATATAAACTTACTACCTTCCCCCACTGCATGGGACATGACTCCCATGGATGAATCTTCCTGGCACCGAAGGATTATTACCAAGCACCAACTAGCAATGCACTGGGATAAAGACCTTGACCAAAAGGGGGAAATATTAAATACAAAGTAGTTTTTATGGCTAAGAGACTTCAAAGCAAGTTGGGAACCATTCCAGAGGTTACACTTATGCACATCTTAGAAGGATCTCACTGACTGCTGCATTAAGCAGTACCTCAAGCAGGGGGGCTCCTGAGGGCTCTAGAGACATCTGGACACTATAGGCAGGGCAGACAATTCCAAAAATTTGTCACCCTGTCAGTGGGCCTTACCTTAGAATATATGTTAACCTATCCCCCAATGTACCAAGTTGGACTCATTTATAATTTCCTATACATGGTTCTTCTGCCCCCTTTATTTGAATCTATTATTAGCACTATACCCATTAAACATGTTTCCCAGAGATTTAAATCTTCCAGTTGTTCATATGCTAAGTGAGGCCTGAATCTCAGCAGAGTTGCAGCCAACACTTACCCTCCAATTCATCAGACTCACCCAGGACAATTAACAAAAGGATGATGATGAACAAAAACCATCCCAAATTATAGAAAATATACAACTACAAACAAAAACAGTTCCACTCATCTGCCCCATGGGATCTAAGCCCCCTCTCAATTGGAAGCAGAGTGGGCAACATCATCCCCAAATCCTCAAGACTGAGGAATGAACAAACATAAGAGGGGATTGCAACAATGGACTAAGATAGGCATTAATATTTTAGTAATGGAAGAACTAATAACATTGATGTAAAGGTAGTGGTTACCTGATGTTTTGAGGGGAGAGGGAGGGAAGAATAGGTGTAATATGGGGCATTTTGGAAACATTGGAATTGTTCTGCATGACCTTACAATGATGGATACAGGCCATTATACATTTTGTCAAAACCTATAAAATTGTGTGGTGCAAAGTGTAAACCATAATGTAAACTACAGACTGCAGTTAGTATCAATACTTCAAAATCTGTTCATCAATTGTAACAAATGTACCACACTAATGAAACATGTTGTTAATGAGAAAAAGTGTGGGAGTGGGAGGTGGTGAAGTATATGGGAATCTTCTATACTTTGAATGTTAACTTTTATGTAATCTAAAGCTTATTTAAAAATAATAATAATAAAAATTTTCAAGAAGTCAATGTTATGAAAAGATGTGGGGGGATTGTTCCAGACTAGAGAATGAAGTATTTGTGGTGGAGTGAAAAAAGTCAGCAAATCCTATCCCTCCCCACATTGGTATAAAACCAGACAAAATTATCAAAATCAACCACTTCAGGGCTCTGGAATTTGAACAAAGTCAAATTGTGAAGCATTTATTCAGTTTTTAAAAATTGCTAGAACTTTTTTAAAGAACAGCAGGAGTCTGTGGCCTTATTCCTTAGGGTTGCTCCTATCCTACTCCCCTACCTTTATGTCAGCTGAGGTGGATAAGAACAGCAGTGTTACCAATGCATTTCCAGCCAGGAAAACCTGCAGCTCTGCTGCCAGAACAATGGGCTCAATTTCAGGTAAAGTATGAGAACTTGTGTTGGTGTTGTGAGAAAAAGAAATAAATGAGGAAAACCTGCAGTTCTGCTATCCAAAGTTTATAGCCCTGATTGGGGTCAGCAACAGACTGGCCATAAAAGTAACAGGAAGATCCTGTAAATGATGAGAGTCATAGAAGTGTTCAGATAAGTTTTCTATTCATCGCTGGCTGGCTGCAAAACTATGAGCTTATGCAAAGGAGATCTGAGATGACTGAGCATAAAGCAAAAGCAAAAGCAGATTTGAAAACTGGTGGAACTTTGAATGAGCTCCCCCAACCTACCCTCAAATCAGTACACAAAGGTGGAAGTTTTATGAACTTGAGATATTTGAGTGCAACCTCTGCCCAAATCCTTGCACTGACCACTAATTTTTGCCAACACTGGGGATACCCCTAAGAAGGTAGACTAAACATAAAAATAAGCAGAGACCAAAACAGCCACACACTAGGGCGTGGAGTGGAGGATGGGGAAACAAATTCCAAAGTTTAAGTCCAGGCAAGTTACTAAGTAAAAACAGAAACAAAACAAAAAATTACCCTTAGGGAAAAATCAGATCCTTGCTACAACATATTATCTAAAATGATCAATTTCTGTCTTAGTTTGTCAGGGCTGCTACAACAAATACCACAAACTGGTTGGTTTAAACAACAGGAGTTTATTGTCTCACAGATTAGGAAGTTAGAATTCCAAAATCGAGGTACTTTCTCTGACGTCTATAGCATTCTGGTTATGGCTTACCAGCAATCTCCCATCACATGGCAATGAGTCCTTCTGTCTCCTCCTCTGGCTTCTACTTCTGTACCCAAATTTCCTTTGCTTATAAAGACTCCAGTCATACTGGATTAAGGCACACCCTGATTCAGTTTGGCCTCATCTTAAGAGGATCTTTGAAGATTCTATTTATAGATGAGTTCACACTCACAGGACCAGGGTTTAGGACATGAGCATGTCTTGTGAGGACCATGATTCAACCCCCAATAATTCCAGATTAAAAAATTTTGAGACATGAAAAAACAGGAAATTAAAACACCATATTCAGGAAAAAAGCAGTCAATAAAAACTGACTCAGATTGGGCTTGTGTGTTGGATTTAGCAGACAAGGATTTCAAGCAACCATGATAAATATGCTCAAAAAATTAAAGGAAACTATGTTCAAAAGGGAAATATAATCACAGTAATTCAACAAATAGGGACTCTCAATAGAAAAATAGAATCTTTAAAAAAGAACCAGGTGGGATTCTATAATTTAAAAGCATGATAACAGAAATTTTTAAAAAAAATTCAGGGGGGCGGATGTGGCTCAAATGGTTGGGCGTCCGTCTGCCATATGGAGGGACCTGGGTTGGATCCCTGGGACCTCCTGGTAAAATAAAAAATAGAGAGAGAGAAGGCGCATGGGCTGCCAGGCTCTGTGTGCTGGTGAGCCGCCAGGCCCCAGGAGCCATGCAGCAAGATGATGACGTAACGGGAGAGACAAGACGAGATGCTCCAAAAGCTCCAAAAACCAGCAACTGAGGTGGCGCGGGTGGCAGGACACCTCTCTCCTACATCGGAGGTCTCCAGGATCAAATGCTGGTGAAGACTGGAGGACGAGGATGAGAAGAGATGGCAGGAAACAGACACAGAGAATTGCCCAGCGAATGAACACAAAACAGCAAATGGGGAAGGGGGGGCTTAAAATGGATAAAGTAAATAAATAAATCTTTAAAAAACAAAACAAAACAAAACAAAAATTCAATAGCTGAGCTCAATAGCAGATTTTTTTTTTTTTTTTTTTTTTTTTACCAGGAGGTCCCGGGGATTGAACCCAGGTCCCTCCATATGGGAGACGGATGACCAACCATTTGAGCCACATCCGTCCCCAACAATAGCAGATTTAAGGTGACAAAAGAATCAGTGAACTTGAAGATAGAGCAATAGAAATTATCCAACTCGAAGAACAGAGGGGGAAATATCGAAGATAATTAAACAAAGCCTCAGTGACCTGTGGAATATAGCATCAAGTATAGCAATATATACATAATAAAAGTCCCAGAAAAAGAGGAAAGACAGATTTAAGGGCAAAAAATTTTTTTGAAAAAAAAGGCCAAAATTTCACAAATTTGATAATCCAAACTCAATGAACCCCAAGTAGGAAAAACACAAAGATACCCACTAATACATCACAGTCAACAGCTGAAAGACAAAGACAAAAGAAAAGTCTCAAAAGCAGCAATATAAAAGTGACTCACACAGAAGGTAACGACCACATAATTAATTGGTGACTTCTCATCAGAAACAGCAGAGGCTAGAATACATTGGAAGTGACATATTCAAAGTGATGAAAGAAACAAAGGCCTTCCTTACAAGGAAAGCTAAAGAAAATTCTTCAGTCTGAGAGAAAATGACACTACAGGGTAACTTGAATTCACAAGAAGGAATGGAGAGCCACAGTAATAATACGTGAGCAAATATAAAAGATTGCATATAGATATATATTTTTTTCTTTTCTTTTAATTTTGTTTTACAAAAGCAAGATTGTATAAAGCAATAATTATCACACTGCATCATAGGATCTAAATATATAGAAATGTAATATGTTTGACAAAAATGGCACATAGGAGAAGTAAAGAAATGGAACTATATTTGGAGCAAAGCTATATTTTATTTTAATTAAATAAGTATTAGCATGAAGGAGATAGTGTTATGTTAAGATGAATATTGTAATCCATAAAACAACTAATTTTTAAAAATGACTCAAAATGGTACACTAAAAATATCTGTTTAACACAAAACAAAGCTGTAAAGAGAAACAGAGGAACAAAAAAGACATGATATCATACCTACACACCCTATAGAAAATGAAAGCTCATAAGGGAATATTATGAACAACTTAATGCAAACATATTAGATGATTTAGATGAAGTTTGCAAATTCTTAGAATGACATGAATTACTAAAATGGACTCAAGAAGAAATTTTAAAATCTTAATAGAATTAAAACAAGTAAATAAATTGAGTAACAAATAAAAATCTCCTCACAGAGTAAACACAATACCCAGATGGCTTCACTGTTAATTTTCATGAAGCATTTAAAAAAGAAACAGTACCAATCTTAAACAAAATCTTTCAGAAACTATAGCAAGAGGTAAAAATTTCCAAATA
This sequence comes from Tolypeutes matacus, assembly GCA_026826555.1. Taxonomy (NCBI): domain Eukaryota; kingdom Metazoa; phylum Chordata; class Mammalia; order Cingulata; family Chlamyphoridae; genus Tolypeutes; species Tolypeutes matacus. The sequence continues at coordinate 21,770,867 of JAKSZT010054487.1, forward strand.
ATTTGTTGAGGCCTGACAACAAAGCTAGATAAAGACATCGCAAAGATATGCTACAGACTAATATCCCTTATGAATATAGTCACAAAAATATTTAACAAAATATTAGTAAACAGAATCCAGGAACATATGAAAAGGATTACATACCATGACTAAATGGGATTTATGCCAGGAATTCAAAGTTGGTTTAACATCCCAAATTTATTAATATAATACACCATGTAAATAGAATACAGGCAAAAACCACATGATTCTCCCAACAGATGCAGAAAAATCATTTTATAAAATCCAATGCCAGAACCCTTTTGGGCCGCTCACTTCGGCCTTGAAAGTCCCCGCCACCATGTCTTCTCAGTCACAGTGCATCCAGCAGCTGCTGCAGGCTGAGAAGCGAGCCACGGAGAAGGTGTCCAAGACTCACAAGCGAAAGAACCAGAAGTAGGCCAAAGTTAGAAGCTCAGGCCAAAGTTAGAAGCTCAAGCCAAAGAAGACGCTCAGGCTGAAATTGAACAGTACCGCCTGCAGAGGGAGAAGGTGTTCAAGGCCAAGGAAGCTGCGGCTCTGGGATCCCATGGCAGTTGCAGCACTGAAGTGGAGAAAGGGACCCAGGAGAAGATGACCATCCTCCAGCAGAATGGTGATGAAGTCCTGGATAACCTCTTGGCCTTTGTTTGTGACATCCAGCCAGAAATCCGTGAAAACTAGGGGAAAAGGAGCGTCTGTTTCATGGATTGGCAAGTTAGATGGCCTCACATGGAATATGAAGCTTTAGCAAAGCTAGAGTATATTCTTGGGGAAAGGTATTAATTTCTGTATATTATGTAGTAGGTCCATTCACTTTTTAGAGAGTAGCAAACCTAGTTTGCTTGTACAGACTTAGAGCTTATCCAAAGAATTTCATCTTTTTACCTCCTATTTCTTATAAATTTAATGGGTATATGTTGTCTGTTTTCCTTTGCAATTTAGCTCAAGCTACATATGTGGCAATATTGACTTTTTCTTTCTTAGATCTAGTACCAAAAACTACTTATTTGAAGAAAGAAAGGGGTTAAATATTTTGTTTCCCTAAGGCTTTCTTAAAGTTGAGGGGCTTTACCTATAAAAAAGTAGTAAATAGTTGCATGTGAAGCAGCAGCCAGCCTTAAAGTAGTCCTTTCTGGCTAAGAGTTAGAACAATGAATACCACAATAATTGTTTGAGCTGCTTTAAGTTTCTTTTAATAAAAATTACTAGATAGAATTTGAGAACTTACTACATGCTATTGCTTAATGTACTGGTAATCATTTAAAAGTAAAGACTCTTTGTCATGCAAAAAAAATCCAATGCCCGTTCATGGTAAAAAAGAAACAAAGCAACAACAACAACAACAAACTCTTAGCAAACTTGATATAGAAAGGAGTTTCCTCAACCTGATAAACATCATCTACAAAAAGCTGACAGATATCATATTTAATGATGAAAGATTGAATGCTTTACCCCAAAGATTGGGAAAATACAAGGGTGTTTGCTCTCACCACTTCTATTTGATTGGAGTGTCTAGCCAGTGCAATATGAAAAGAAAAGTAAATTAAAAATATAGACTGAAAAGAAAGAAGTAAAACTGTCTTTATTTCCAGATATTTATATGGAAATGCAAAATTCCTCAGGTAGCCCAAATAAATTTGAAAAAGGATAGCAAAGTTGAAGAACTAACATTTCCTAATTTCAAAGCTTACTATGTAAAGCTACTATAATCAAGAATATGTGGTATTGGCATAAGGACAAATATGGAGGTCAATGAGTCCAATAAATGAATAAAGATTGGGCATAAATAAACCCTTACTCTTATGGTCAATTGATTTTCAAAAGGTGCCAAGGCAATTTAGTGGAGAAAAGATTGGCTTTTCAAGAACTGGTACTGGGACGATTGGATATCCACATATAAAAATATTAATTTAGATCCTAACTTCACACCAAAAACAAAACTTAACTCAAAATGGATAGACCTAAATGTAAGAGCAAAACTATAAAATTTCTAGAAACTTAGGGGAAAGTCTGTTTGACCTTGGGTTTGCAAAGATTTCTTTATAATGACAACAAAAATATGATCCAGCTATTACAAAAATATGAAAATAAATAAATAAATAGCATGAACCATAAAATTAAAAAGTTGATATATTGGGTTATATCCAGAATATATAAATAACTCTTTTTTTTTCTTCTTTTTTTTTTTTATTGTGGGTAAAAATCAAATTTTTCACAATGCATACCAATATTTGTAAAATGATATATAAATATATATGCATATATGTGCATTTGCTTACATAAATGTTATTTTTAAAATAAATATATATATATATTTAAAAGGTGCTTAGATTACATAGATATTACACAGAAATTACAGGGATTCCCATGTTCCCCACCTCCCATACCTCCCACAACATCCCACACAACATCCTTAAAACTCAATAACATGAAGACAAACAACCAATTGAAAATAGTCAAAACACTTAAATAGCCATTCACTACTGTCTTCACAAATGGCTAATAAGCACAGGAAAAGATGTTGAACTTGATTAGTCATTAGAGAAACACAAATTTAAACCACAATGAGATATAAGTACACACCCACTATAATGGCTATAATCCAAAAGATTAACAATTCCATTTGTTGCTGTGTATGCAGAGAAACTAGAATTTTAATACATTGCTGATGGGAATGTAGGATTATTCAGCCACTTTGGGAAACAGTTTGGCAATTTCTTAAAGTGTTAAACATATATTTTTATACAGCCCAGCAATTTCACTACAAGGTGTCTATCCAAGGAAAATTTAAATATTTATCTAAAAAGACTTCTATAAGCAGCATCATTCATAATAGCCCCAAACTAGAAACAACCTAAATGTTCATCAACAGATGAAAGGATAAACAGCACGTACATACCCATATTATGGAATAATAGTGAGCAATAAAAACAAATGGACTACTTATACATGCAACAACATTGTGCTAGGTGAAAGAAACCAGACACAAAAGACTATATTGCATTTATATAAAACTACTAGAAAAGACAAATCTATAGAGACATAAGACAGATCAGTGGTTGTCTGGGGTTGGGAATGGGAACACAGATTGGCCAAACCAACCATCAGGAAACTTTTAGGGGTAAAGGAAATGTTCTAAAATTTGGGTGTGGTGGTTGTTACACAGCTGCATATATTTACATACATCATAATGGATGAATTTTATGGTATGTAAATTATACCTCAATATAGGTGTTTAAAAACTTAGAGACATAACAACAAAATACAAAAACATGATCCTTGAGTAGATTCTGGATCTAAAAACTGTGAAAGAAAACTGGGGGACATTTGTTGAATCAGCATTTTTGTAAGAGTGATAATAGTATTGTGGCTATGTGAGAGAAAGTCTGTCTTCGAAGATGCCTGCTGAATATTTAGGGATGAAGTCTTATGATTCTACAACTTGTTTTCAAATGGTTCTGGAAAATTTAGAGAGAGAGATAAAACAAATGGAGCAACATGTTGACATGAATACAGACTGTGGTAGTTTGATATTGCTTATGAATGCCAAAAATAGATATTGGATTATGGTTGTAAAGTGATCTGTCCCTCTGGGCATATTAGATTATATTGGATTCAGAGGTTTCACTTTTACTTGATTAGACAATGATTAAGGCTTTGATTGGGCCACATCAGTAGGCTGTTGCATCCCCACCCCCTTAGTGGGTGGGGAATCACAGAGAAACTGCACTGCAGAGATGGAAATTTGAAGTTTTAAGGCTGGAGTCTGGGAAGTAAGCACACAGAGGAGCAGAGAGAAGGATCCATTAGACACAGCAGAGACCCAGCAAAGTGAGACAAGCCATTTGCCTGATAGTCTATAGTTGGCCGTGTGGAGAGAGCAGAGCAGCTGAGCCTGGAGAGAAACAAGCCCTGGAAAGAGAGGAACCCAGGAAGCCTGAATCCTCCCAAACGTTGGCAGCCATCTTGCTCCAATATGTGGCAATAGACTGGTGAGGGAAGTAACTTATGCTTTATGGCCTAGTAACTATAAGCTTCTACTCCAAATAAAAATACTTTATAAAAACAAACCAATTTCTGGTATTTTGCATCAGCACCCCTTTGGCTGACTAATATACAGATAAAGAGTAAATATATGTTCTGAGTACTAGTATTCAAGTTTTTTTGTAGATTGGAAAGTTTTCAAAATAAAATTTTGGGGAAAAAAAGCTAGAAATTCATGCCAAGACACAATAATAAGCCTGTAAAATACCAGAGACAAATAGGAAGCCAGCCAGAGATAAAAGAAAGGTTCTTTACAAAGAAATAACATTTAGAACAACCACAGATAATAACAACAATAGAAGTTAAAAGGCTGTGCAATAATGTCTTCAAAGGTTTGAGAGAAAATAACTTCAAACCTACATTTGAGCACCCAGCAAAATTATCTTTCAGGAATGAGGATAAAATGAAGATACTTACCAAGTGAGTCTACTACATGGGCCCTTTTTTTTAAAGAACCATCTAACTCTAAATGTTTCTGTTTCAAAAAGAAGGAACGTTAACCCATCAGGAGTTTGAGATAGGAGGAATGTTGAGAGAATAAAATGGAAAACATGTGTAAAAATAATAGTAATAGTCATAAACATGTCTAATCTGGGCCACAATAGCATGTCAGTTGAGAAGAGGGAGTGATCAGATTCAAAGTGTTTTAAGATCTTTGTCTTGATTTGGGAGGGTGTTAAGACATAGTTTAACTTTAAACTTTGTTAAGATAAATGTCATAGTTATATTCCAAGAGAAACCACTAAAAGAATAGCAAAGGAATGTATAAATTCCAAACTAGTTGAGAGTATAATATAAAGTGGAAAAAGAAAAAAAGAACCAAAGTACTTAATCCACAAATATATGTAGTTCATAAAGGAGAAAGAAGCATAGAAAAACCAAGGCTTATAGAAATAAATTAGATGGAGAAACAAGTCCAAATAAACCAACAATCATAATAAGTGGAAATGGATTAATCAGTTAACAAAATACGTTTTCCTTATATTATTAGACTTTATAATGTAAATATATGTGATTATATATATAAACAAATATTTTTAAGTAAAAAATTTTAAAATAAAGAAAAATTCTATGATGCTATACTTCGTTACTCCTTCGGGGATTGCCCTCCCCGTCTGTTGAGCTGCTTTGCATTTCTTAGAAATGACAGGGTTAAGTGTGTATGGGATCTTGAGTCCTGCAATTATTCTGTGGGTTTGAAACTGAGCGTGTTTCACCAGGCCAAGGGCCGGCTCTCTGGCACCTCTGATGGCCCTTTCTTGCTATTCATCTCACTAAGTTGTTATTTTTCCCTTCTGCATTCAGTGGCTTTATAATGTTCCCAAATTTTCCATGAAGATAATTTCCAGAAGACTGAGCCACTGGGTTTGGACTACAAGCTCATTGGCTCAGTCACAGCCTCTGCAGGACAAGCAGGGAATGGCCTGACCAACCCTTCTACCTGCAGGCTCTGCCTACCACCCACACCTCCAAGGTCTCCATCTCCTCTAGCTGGATCAGTCCTCACCACTTCCCAGCCTTCAACAATAAGAGCAGGGACTTCTGGGCTGCCTGTACTATGCGTGCGAGTAGAGCAGGAGTGAGTACTCAACAGAACTACATCTTAGGTTGAACCTTACTCCAAGGCAGAATCCTAGTCCTGTGCCCCAAATCCAACCTTCCTACTTTTTGTTTGTAAATAAAATTGTTTTTTTGTTTTTTTGTTGTTGTTGTTGTTGTTTGTTTGTTTGTTTGTTTAGGTACTGGGGTTGAACCCGGGACCTCTTAAGTGGGAAGCCGGCACTCAACCACTGAGCCACATTGGTTCCCCTGATTTGGTTGTTTCATTTCTTTGCTTGCAGTTTGCTTTTGTTTTTAGGAGGCACCGGGAACAAACCCAGGACCTCCCATGTGGGAAGGAGGCCCTCAATCACTTGAGCCACATCTGCTCCCCATAAATAAAGTTTTATTGGGACACAGCCACACTCATTCATTTACCTATTATCTATGGCTGCAATAGCAAAGTTGAGTAGTTGTGACAGAGACTGTATGGCCCACCATGCTACTTACTATCTAGCTCTTTATAAAACAAATTTGCTCACCCTCTCTCCACCAGTGTTCAGTACCCAGAGCTCACTCTAACGGCTGAGGAGTTGCTCCCAGGATCAGACCTGTAAGCCGCAGGAGAGGCAGTGTGGGTGACTCTAAACACCCACCCTCCGCTTCTGCCTTTGCAAGCCTGGATTTGGGTCTCTGGTCTGTCATTTTCTCTCTGCTTCCATCTGCCCATATTTCAGATGGAAAAGACAACACATGCCCAATCTACCTCTCCAGGTGAGAATCAGATTAAATCATATATATATATTTGCAGTTTGAATTTCTCAATCGAAAAACACAGTCTAGGGCAGTGATTCTCAAACTTCAACAGGCATCAGTATCCCCTGGAGGGCTTATCAAAACAAGAAATTTGTATTCATTGGGCCTGGGGTGGGGCCCAAGAAATGTGCATTTCTGACAAAGTAGCCAGTTGTGCTGCTCCCACTGGTCAAGGGACCACACTTGAACCTCTGCTGTAGGTTAGCGAGGGGTTCCCCACCATGGCTGCACATTAGGATCACCCGGGAGCTTTAGACATCCCCGTGCCCAGCTCACACCCCAGCAAACCGAAAGCAGGCTCTTTGGTAGGGGGACACAGGCATGATTCCACTGTGCAGTCAAGGTTGAGAACTATTTGATATAGAGCATTAACCAGAGACATTGGGAGGAATATTTGGATCTTTTGTTTGTTTATTGATGCTATATCATTTATAATTTTAGAAAGTATTTTTAAAACTATGAAGGAATAGAATGTAAACTCTATATGAATTTCCTAAGACATTTTCAACTTGCAAAGCACTGCTTTACGTTACACCCATCTACCAAGAGAAGCCTTAATTAGGTAAACACATCTTGTAATTTAGAAGGAGCCAGGATAGAGTTATATTATCCTGGGCAATTGTTGTCTAAATCCCTCTACAAATTTGCACCTGATGCATCCATTGATAGGATTTCCAGGGCCACCTCCCCCTGCAAATGGCTATGAATTTACTTACTCCAAAATGGACTTGGATCTATTTCTTTCCACCAGCCTAGGCCAAGCTACCGTCACCACTCACCTACGTCTTGCTCTGGCCTCCTAGTTGGATTACCTGCTGCTCTGCTGCCCATTTCCTATCAATAACCAGATCAATTTTTAAAAGCTGTTTTACATTTGGGTATCATTAAATCTCCAATGTGTTTTTAAATTAGACATAGTAAAAGGGGTTAGGTTTCTAGAATGCTGGCATGCTAGATATTTTATCTGGATAGTCTCATATAATTCTCTCAAATATCCTATGACATCACTGTTTCTATTTTATATCTCAGAGTTTTATTCAGTGTTTTAATTGAACTCAGGCAGCGTGATTCCTGAGCTTACATGTTTATACTATGCTATATTTCAATTATGTATTTTCAATTATTATTACTTTTTACAACCACTTTTCCTTCCCGCCTACCCTGACCCCTAATTTGCTTTCTATCACTGCAAATTTGCTATTTGTAGTCATCTCTTGTAATTGGCATCATGCATTTAAAAAACCAGAGTGATTTTTATGAAACTGAAATCTGATCATGTCTCTCTCTTACCCCGAGACATCAATGGCTTCCCCTTGCAATGAGAATCAAATCTAGACTCTTCACCCAATCTACACATTCTGCCCACAGCCCATAGCCCCATCCTGGTCATGCTCCACTCTCTACCAAACCCCAGTGACACTGGGCTTCTCCCTGCTCCTAGAAGACCCCAAGTGCTTCCCACCCGGCCTTTCCTCCACCTCCACACTCTTCCCGAACCTCATCCTTCCCGACTCAGCGGTAAAAAGCCTCCCCCAGAGGCCATCCCGGCAGCCTTACCCAAGGCAGGTACAGCCCACCCCAGTTAGATTCACGGCATCTTCTTTCCTCTTGTCCCTTTTTAACAATTAGGCAGTTTGCAATGATTTTGTGTTTTTTTTTTTTTGTTTTTTTGTTTTTTTGTTTTTGAGGGGGGCATCTAGCCACCTTTCTAGAATCCAAGCTCCTTGAGGGAAGAGATGGAGTCATTTTGTTCTCCATTGTGTCCCTGAAACCAAGCACACTAGGTAGGTGCTCAATATTTATTGCATCGTTTCACTCAGCCCTGCTATCAGCTAGCCTTGCCTTCTCCCTCTTGTCCTCAAGCAACAGCATTCAGGGGCTGCAACACCAGTGGCCACAGGGTGAGCAGGGGACGGGGTGAGGAGGGCCAGGTCCCCCCGGGGGGCAGCTGCCACTCATTCTTGCCAACTGCTGCCATATAGGCCCATGGCTGCCGGATCCCCCAACATTTCAAGAGATGCAGACAATCCAGCTTTTAAAATCTTGGCAGCTAAACTAAACAAAGCTTGGGGAAAAAAAAAAAAGGAACCCTCTGGGAGGCCAAACAAAACACATAACACATCTGTGGGCTGGATCAGCCTGAGGGCTGCCCATTTGCAAACCTCTGCTGCAGCCCAGATGGACTAAATCTCTGGCTCTCTGATCTACCAGCCCAGTTCCCCTATCAAAGGGAGGAATGGAGTTAGATGTGGTTTGGATTATCAATGTTTCCTAAGAAAAGATAGTGCTTTGAACCATAAATTTGACTCTGCCCTTTAAGGGCTCCAGGTCCAGCTATAGTGAGCTCAGCCAGCCTGTCATTTAATAAGCATTCCTTCCTACCTGGGCTGTGCCAAGAACCGTGCGGCTCTTTGGGCAGTGGCCGTAGATCAAAGCCTTAAGACATGTTTCTCCCGGCTGGTCCCTGCAGGGCCCCTCCCTCCCTCGGGCCCTCCCTGCCCGCCCCCTCGAAGCCACAGCTTCTCTCCTGATCCTGATTCTTCCAGCAGCAAACCTCACTGTTCCCCACTGGCCCCAGTCCCCTCCTGGCTCTCTAGAAAACTGCTCGCCCCCAAGGACAACGTGTCCTTCCCTGATGAGAGGAAGATGCCATCCTCCCAGCTGCCCCATCCCCAGGAGTGGTGACCGGAAAGGAAGGCACAGTGGTTGGGGCAGTGGCCAGCACCAGGTGTTTGGTTTTGTTATGTTTTGTTCCAGTGTACCTGTTTCGTCACATATCTATCACCCACCCCTCTCTTCACCCATCAATGCGTTTTCCTTTCTGAAACATCAAAGTAAATCGCAACATTGGGGCACTTCCTCCCTTCAGCATGCACAGCATTAATATTCAATATTTAGTCATGTTTTTTTCCTTTTGAGATAAAATTTACATTCAATGGAATGCACAAATCTTAAGTGTACCATTGGTGTGGTGTGACAAATGTATATACCTGTGTCACCCAAACTCTTATCAAGACGGAACATTCCCGGCATCCAGAGAGTTCCCTCATGCCCCTTTCCAGTCAAGCCTCCCACCCCAACCCCTAGAAGCAAGCACTGATCTGGTATTTTTCACCATAGATTAGTCTTGCCTGTTCCAAAACTTCACATAAATAAAATCATACAGCATGTACCATTTTGTGCAAGCCTTCGTTCAGTATAATGTTCTTGAGATTCATCCATGTCATTGTGTCAGTAGGTTGCTTCTTTTTATTGCCAAGTAGGCTTCCATTGGATGTTTACCTGTTTTCCTATTGATAGACATGTGGGCTATTTCCCTATTTTGGCTATTATGGAAAAAGCTGCCATGAACATTCTTGTACAGATATTTTTGTTTTCCTTTCTCTTCGGTAAATACATAGGAGTGGAATTGCTGGGTCCCAGAGTAAAGCTGCCCATCTGTCTGATGGAAATGACAATACCTGTCACTCTACCTCTCCAGGTAAGGATCAGATGAAATAATATATGTCTGAGCTTCTCGAATGAAAGAGCACAGCATCTAGAAGACATGTTCTCAAATCACTGCTAAGTGGGCCTATTCTGATTGGGGTTTCCATTTGATCAAATTGTTATCTGCAACCATAGCTGAGTTTCTGCTATGGGCCAAAGCTGACTGGATATGTCAGGAAAATGAAGACAGAACTTGCTCTGAAAGAGCTTGCAGTCTAATGAAGGGGGAGACATGCACACGTGGCCACCTAAACAGCAACACGTTGGACCTGGGCTTGCATGTGCTAAGAAGGGGATGAATGAGGCGGCCCAGCAGTGGTGCTTGTTCTGAGGTGGGAGAGGCCCATGTCTATCCAGGAGAGCTTCCTGCAGGAAGCAAGACCTGAGCACCTGGAAAGGTAAGTGGGAACTGGGCAGTGGGGTGGGGAAAAACAAGGAAGCAGAACAGAGTCAGGCATGTTTAGAGACCAAGAGAATCCAGGCAAATTGGCCTGGCCAAGAAGGTCAAGGGTGGGAAGGGAAGGAGCACAAAATTTGACTTTGCAGGACGTTTTGGGGTCCAGATCATTGAATATCAGGCAAAAGAGTTTCAGGTTTGGGAAGGTTCTCTTCCTTCCTCTTTTGGAGCACTGTGGACTGGGCATCAGTAAATCTCCTTAGAATTTCTAGTTGCAGAAAATTGAATGTCATTCCAATGCTGCTCTAGTGACATTTCAGTTTTGCTTCTTGGTTTCTGGGTTAGGTGGTTAAGCTTCACAAAAACTGTATCAAGCAGGAGCTCTTTGCCTAGGATTGAGTGGCTGCTGTTTTGCTCCTCAAACACCCCCAGTTTGTGATTATGTGTGCCCAGCTCACCAACCCGTGCTGCCTCCAGTTCTGAATGCTGGAAATGCAGGATTCTGGCTAATCTAGATAAATGCAAACATCTTTCATGTTCATATTCCAGCCTCAGAGCCCTGGTCCACAATCGTCTTGGGGCACCCAAAAATGAGACCATGTATCATGCATTTCACATGTTTTCCTGCTAGGGAAAATCATCTCTGGACAAAAAACAAACATCTCCACTGCTTATAATCCCTGTATTCTTTCCAGATTTAGCCAAGGAATGGCCCTTGACTCAGCTTAGGTCTCTGACTCAGAATCCTATAAAGATACTCAGATGGCCTACGGCAGGAGAAAATATGTTGACCAGCTCTTGCAGATCTTACAACACGCTCGGGTTGCCAAGGCTCCAAGCTGGCTCTTCAATGTGATTTGCTGGGTTGCGTGAAAACATGAAGTGGGCCGCCTCAGGGAGCTACGCCATCTGAAAAGAAATGGAGAACCACGGTGTGAATAATCTAAGCTCTTGTTGGCTTTTGCACACAATTTATTTTTCTTTGGCATCTGAAGACACAGCTTGCTGAAAGGGCTCAGGTGCATTTCCATGGTGCAAGTCTTAGATTTACTCATGCTGGATGGCGGAGAGCACAATCGCCTAAAGGTCCCAGGGCATCCTCAGCTGAGGAGAGTTTGCCTGGAAATGCAGGACCTTTTGGCACTTCCTCTCCTCTGCTCCTAGAGTAAGAACGTTGGCAGCTAAGGGGACCAAATGTTCTGGTTTGCTGGGACTTTATGGTTTGACCTTGAAAAGCCCGATGACCTGGGAAACCCAGCAATCACGGGCAAACAGAGCTGCTTGGTCACCCTGCAAATAGCAGTTGTCCTCTGGAGCACTTCCTCTAAATCAAGTTTTGGTTTTCTAAAGTGTTAGTTAAAAGAAGAATTCTTAGAGACATATGCTGACAGGCACCAGCCCAAAGCCAAAGCCACTCAACCCCCAACCGGGTGTCACCAAGTGGTGCCCAGCAAATGAACCTCCTCCAGCGAGGCTGTTGGCATGAGCTGAGGGCAGATGCTGAGGCAGAGGCAGTAGGTTCCAGTGGTGAAGATGGTTTCTGGATCAGCAGCCACAGTCTTTGATGAGGCCCTAGATATTAAATGGCTGTTTTATTTGCAAATTTCAAAGGAAGCAAATGCTACACACCCAGTCTGGCTGGCTGTGCCCCATGGGGGTCAATCACTGTAAGATTTCACAGGGCTTTGCTCAGTGCCAGGCAAGTGAGGTTTGTCCTTCTCTCCCACCTAGAAGAAAGAGGGAGCAGCTTTGGAGGGGGCTTTTTTGTGCCCTGTTGTGTCAGTTTTTTGACTCTAGAAGTTCATTCTCTTGTATGTCTGCTCCTCTCCATTATATTCAAAGGACATATTTGCAGTCCTCTGAGATTCTTGCTCCAAGGAAACCATTTTTGTCCTTCAAATATGTGATGCTGCACCTCCAGAAGAGACCACAGAAGACTTTGCATTTGGGGCACCACAGCAATGGTCTCTTCTCTTTCAGAGATGCCACAGAAGTTTGGAGCATCTCATTGTTCCACGGATGTTGAGCCAAATTGTCTGAAAATGATTTCATAGTCTAAACATGCCCATGTCAAACACAGTGTTCTAGGGTTTACCTCCCATTATACACACACACCGCCACCACCACCACCACCACCACCATATTGCAACAATGCACACCTTGGACAATATCATCAGTTGTCCCTCAAGGACATGTGGCTGAGCTCAGTGCTCATCACTCTCAGACAATCATGGGGATCTGTCCTCTACCCGCTCATGCCAGCCAAGGCACAATGTGTTCTTCATTATGAGCTGGACAGGGGCTCTGAATTACAAGGAAATCATTCAATCTAGCAGGTTAGGGCGAAATTGCCAACCAAAAGAACAATTTATGAGATCATCCAAACCTGGATGTGAAATTAATTCCACACATGATAACTCACCACAGACCACCTTGTTTAATTTTACTTTTTCCCTGGTAATAGGATCTCCGTGCTATCATTCATGTTCCAGAAAATATAAAAATACAATCATCAGGCTAGAAATTACTTTTTCTGAAATGCAACAGGTTATAACAGTAGTGTGAGATTTAAGCAAATTTTTTCTCATAAATGAATTCGTTTGAATTGAAGAGTCTAAGCAGGCTCTTCAACCTACCACAACCCAGCAAGAAAAGTGGAGCTGAGGCCAAAATAGTTGAACCAGAACTTTCTGAAGCACTCTTGTTTCAAGCTCAAAGGCCTGGCCCACAAGACCACACTCTCCTAGTGAGCTGGCATTGTCTCTGGACTGCCTTGAGACAAACAAGAGTGTGCTTCAGGCTCTTGGCCCTGCTTCCTGGCCTGCCTAGCAGGGTGGGGGATTCAAAACAGGCCATGGCCCTGGCCTTTGAGGAGCTTACAATGGAAATTTTAAGGAAAAGTTAATACAGGTGAAACTAAACAGCATATGATAGCACATCATGTTGCCCTGGAGCTGCAGTTTCATGTCTGCTGGAGGGTTTGAGGGAGGCTGAGGGCCTGAGGGGACCTCACAGTGGGCCAAGAGCCTTTGGAGACTGGAATCCGTGGTGTTGAATAAAGTCACAACTGCACAGCTGTTCTGATCAAGTGTCCCATCGTGTGACTAAAATTAGCCCTGGACGCAAGAAAGATTGGGAACTTAACCACCTGGGCCTACCTAGTCTTGGCATCTGGCCCTGTCCCATGGAGCTTGACCGGAAAAAATCAGTGCTATGCTGAACTGTCTGTGTAAAAATGGCCCCAGCCCCAGCAGGCCCTGATCAGTCTTCTCCAGTTGGATTCTCCTGTCTCTTGAGGCTTCCATGCCTGAGACATTTACTCCACTGTATGCATCTCAAACAAGGAGCCAGAGAGAGGTAGAAGAGAATTCCAACCCTGTTTTGCTACTGGTAAGAAATTGTGGAAAGGATGCTGGGGTGGAGATGGAAGCTAATAGATAATGGAAGGTTTGCTTTGCTGGGTTCTCCAGCAATTGGGTTAAAGTTTTATGGAAAATATTCATGAAAACGCTTCTGGTTATCGACTACTTTGTAACAAACCATACCAAAATGTAGTAACTGAGAACAACAGCTCTTTTATTATTTCTCCCAATTCTGTGGGTTGACTGGGCTCAGCTGAGCTATACTTCCCCTGTACATGCTCTCGGCTGGGACTGCTGTCACCTGAGGCTTTACTGGGCTGGAACCTTCAAGATAGCCTGATCAAGGCTGGCAGTTGCTGCCAGCTTGGTGCTGAGTTGAGGCTGCTGTCCAGAGCACTGACATGTGTTCTCTCCACATGGCATGGGCTTCTCACAGCAGGTGAATGGGTTCTGAGAAGGAGTGTCAGTAAGGGAGTGGCCCAGTAGGCAAGAGTCAGAAGGCTAGACCAGAAGGCGAGGCCTGGGGCTGGCACCGAGTCACTTCCACCATACTCTACTGCCTTTGCAATCTCAGGACCAGCCAGGGGAACTAAACTCCACTTCTCAATGGGGAGAACGACGGTACAAGTTACTGCAATTTCCAATCCACCACAAAAACCTAATTACAGCCTTTCCATGTAAGAAAACATATCGTGGTTTGTGCCCACACAAGCCCCATCTTCCTAACTGTGGTCTCCCACGGAGCCCTTGCCAAGGCTCCCCACACCAGGCTGACATCCAGTGGCGTTTAAACCAATACCCTCTGCTTCATGACTGATACATCCATGCAACGAAGGGGTAAAAAGAAACAAGCTATCAAGCTACAAAAACGCATGGAATTATCATAAATGCACATTGCTAAGTGAAAGAAGCTGGTCTGAAAAGATAACATACTATGTGATTCCAATCACACGACATTCCAGAAAAGGCAAAACTATAAAGATGGTAAAATACCAGTGTTGGCCAAGTGTTCTGGTGGAGTGAGGAAGGAATGGATAGGTGGAACATGGGGGATTTTTAGGGCAGTGAAACTATTCTGTAAGATACATAATGATGGATACATGACATTATGCATGCATCAAAACCCACAGAACTGTGCAACACAGAGTGAACCCCAATGAAAATTATACTTTTGTTAATAATAATGTACCAATATTGGTTCATCAATTGAACCAAATGTACCACACTAATGCAAGATGTTAATAACAGGAAAAATGGGGGGTGGGGTGCAGGAGGTGGATATATGGTAATTCTCTGTACTTTCTGTGCATTTTTTCCATAAACTAATGCCAAGCCCACTCTGGGTTGCCTCATTGGCCTTGGTTTTCCTGCCTACTGGGCTGTGCATGCCCTCCTGGGTCACTGAAGGATTCCTTCATCTATTTTCCCCTGTTTCCCTGAGAAGTCGGAAGCAGGAGGAGTAGCTTGAGGTGTGTGGGGAATGTGTCATCCCTTTGTCAGAAATAATTCTCTGATCCGTAGGTTATTCTCACCAAACCAGTTTGGAGAGGCATTGGAAACCCACAGATAATTGGCTTTGTGGCGACAGTATCTCAAAGATGATCCTGTTGTCTGGGTAGCCCATGGGAGTGTCCTGCAGATGCTCCCTGACCCATGTCTCTGAGAACACTGCTTCCTCAGCCATGTTGCCTGATCCCCTCCCCATGGGTGACAGATGGATTAGGCCCTTCCTCTCTCCCCGCCTCCAAGGATATCTATAACATTTATGGATGAATGTTTTTAGTTTTAAAAGCAATATATAGGGGAGCTGGTATAGCTCAGTGGTTGGGCGCCTGCTTCCCATGTACGAGGTCCCAGGTTCAATCCCAGGTACCTCCTTTAAAAAAAATTAGAAAACAATAAATGAATAAAATCAACAAACCTTTAAAAAAGCAATATATGTTCACAACTTCTCCTGTCCCCAAAAAACCAAAACAATAAAAAACAAAAACAATGTGTGTTCATTGTAGAGCACTCAAGAATGCAGAAAAGTAAAGAGTAAGAATTTCCATCATCCATAGTCTATTATACATTTTATTGTATTTTCTTCTTTTCTCTTTTCTATGTATAATTATATCTTGCTATATTTCTTTGTCTAATGTATTTTTGCTTAGCATGTTGAGCCCATGTCACTAAATACTCTTTAGGAAATGGTTTTTAATGGCTGCACCACATTTCCTCTACTGCTGTAGCCTAGTGTATTTAATAAACTGGCTACTGGTTTTTTTTTGTTGTTGTTTTTTCAAGATTTATTTATTTAATTATCCCCCCCACCCACATTGTTTTGTGCTCGCTGTCTGCTTTCTGTGTCCATTTGCTGTGTGTTCTTCTGTGTCTGCTTGTCTTCTCTTTAGGCGGCACCAGAAACTGATCCTGGGACATTCCAGAGTGGAAAGAGGTGCTCAATCTCTTGCACCACCTCAGCTCCCAGGTCTGCTGCGCCTCTTACTGTCTCTCCTCTGTGTCTCTTTTGTTGCGTCATCTTGCTGCGCCAGCTCTCCATGCAGGCCAGCTCTCTGCTTAGGCCAGCTCACTGTGCAGGTCAGCTTGCCTTCACCAGGAAGCCCCAGGAATCAAACCCTGGACCTCCTATATGGTAGATGGGAGCCCATTCACTTGAGCCACATCTGCTTCCCTACTGGTTTACTTTTTGACTGTTTTTCCATTTTTAACATTTCTTCATATACTACCTTTTACCTGACTAGCTGTTCTTCAAATTTTGCTTGGTATTGAGGTATTTACAATATTCAGTTTTGTGTAATATTTATTTGTGTGCGTGTTTTGTTTTATCTTCAAGAAACTAAAATTCCCAGACACAAAACAGGGCTGTACCTTATTCATCTCTGCTTCTCTCTCTCCTCAGTACCTAGTGATACTTTTTGGCAGACAGTAGTTGATCAATAAATATTGATTAATTCAGTCATTATTATTATTGACTGAATATTAGTTATTCAGTCAATAATAACTAATGTTTTAATTGAATGCTTCCCCTGGGCCACATACAGTTCACAACACTTTACAGGTATTAACTCATGAGATTAGTTGATTTGATCCACGTAACAATACTGCCATCCTCATTTTATAACTGAGGAGAGTGAGGCTTGGGGAAGTTAAGATAACTAAACACATTTAGTAGGTTAGTGGAAAAGCCAAGAGTTGAATCTAGGAAGTCTGACTCTGCATTCCCAACTCTTTTTTTTTTTTTTCTTTTTCTTTAGGAGGAACCTGGGATCAAAACTGGGACCTTGCATATGGGAAGCAGGTGCTCAACCACTGAGCTACACCTGTTCCCTAAGCATTCCCAATTCTTAACCATACCTGACACTGGTTTCTTGGTAAAAAGTGGATAAGGATTATATATCAGCTGGGGGAGATGGAGTAGGAAAGTGGGTGGTGGTGGAGGAGGTGATTGTGAAGGGGATGTTGGCTAATAAAACTGTATATACCACAGGGGTTTACCCAAGAAAAAGGAAACAAACAAACTGGGTTCCTACTGCACCTTGGTTATAGATTGGCTGGCCCAGGTCACTAGATTAAGGGAAGCAGGAATCCAGGGTAGATTATTCCATTTTTATTTTTTTTATTTTTTATTTTATTTTTTTAAGATTTTATTTATTTATTCATTTATGCCCCCCCCCCTTGCTGCTTGTGCTCGCTGGGTCAGCTAACCACGTCATGCGGGCGGGCTTGCCTTCACCAAGAGGCCCCGGGAACCGAACCCGGGGCCTCCCATATGGTAAACGGGAGCCCTACTGATTGAGCCACAGCAGCTTCCCAGATTATTCCATTTTTAAAACCTGAGTATTTGGTCTTTTCCCGGTATGCTTCTCTTAAACACTGTGGGAGCAGGAGAAGCTGGAATAAATTTTTAGGGAAGACTATCTATTTCTATCTTTTTGCATTTTATCCAAGTATTTTGTTCCCACTTCATCTTCCCAACTGGGCTGGAAGCCCTTTGAGGGCAGAGACCTTATTTTAGGCTTTCCTTTGGTTCCACCCAAGGTGACTGACTCAGGGGTGGAGACTCAATCCAACCTTGCTGATTGAAAGATTAGAATTTATGGTCAGAGGCAGGAAGGCAAGATGTGTTCATCCAGACATTTTCAGGCTAGTAGTATCTTTTCTTCCTAAGAGGTAAAGTAGCTGTAGTGGAACTGAACGCATCAACAGCTATTGTGCACTTCGTTACATGATGACTGAAAGCAACTCTGATTCTAGACAACGCAGCGACTAGAGTCTCCTTGGAGTTCACATCCAAGCCTGGTCTTTGCCCAAAGCTGGGAGCTTGGTAATCATCCTGAGTTGGTGAAGAGGGATCTGATTCCTTCCCCTGCCCTCAGAGAATGAAGAAGGACCAGTGGTCAAACACAGTTCTGGAAAATTTCTACCCAGGCAGAGGATTTAGGGGCAGGCTCAAGAAAAAAGATTTTAACTGCCTCATTCATGGAGCTAATGCCAAGGGACTTAAAGATTTACCTGCAGAGAATACAAATGCCTTCCCCAGAACTTCTCATTTCCTCATTCTTCTCCAAGGCAACTTGGCTTCTTCCCTCACTTTAGTTTTGAACCCAAATATCTGAGTCTCTTTATTGTCTGCCTTCTCCCACCCACTCAATCACGTCTCCTCCCTTTTTCCTGCCCTTGAAATTTTATGAGTAAAGTTTGAAAGAAAAGTAGTCCAAGACTGCCTTAGTCTCTCCTGATCTTAATGGCAAGATATAGAAAGTGCTTTACAGTAAGAATCAGTTCAGGATACCAAAAACAGGGAAGTGGCCTTTTGTCTTCTGGCTCCTTAGAAATCACTGAGGATGAGCAGCCACTCTTCTGTATAAATTTCTCTACATTGTTGCCGGAGGGAAGGCTGTTTTATAAATATACTAATTTGGGATCACTAGAACATTTTTATTTTTTATCCTAGGTAGTTTTATGACTCATTCAGGATGGTTTTATGGCTCATCAGACCCTTGAAACTAAAGACTGAGAGGATTAAAAATAAAAACCATTGATTGTATACTTTGGATGAATTGTATGCTTTATTAATACTTACCAATAGAATTGATTTGTTTTAAAAAAAGCTTATAAATGAACAAATTTTATAAATTAAATGTATGATTCAAAAAAGTGGAATGAATAGAATAGAACAGAACAAAATAAAATAAAATAAAAACACAATAGCCTTCATAAACCAGAGACCAATCTATGATATTGGCAGAACTTTACTCAGTCATTTTAAGTGTCACTGTTTACATTGAAAATAAAAAATAGCTCATGATATAATGAGCCTTGTCCATTGGAAAATGTGAGAAGTAGCTGAGGAAGATACCTAGGGTTGTCTCCTGAAACAGTGAGTCTCTCTTCTCAGATGACTCCTTCACCCTGACCATAGGGGTAGACTTGGGGCAGCCATATTTGTATAGTGTGGACTAGGAACTAACACCTGGTCCAAGATGGGGCAATCACGGGTTCCTTCCTAAGATTCTGGGAATGAAATCAAGAGAGCACTGCACTGTTTCTTCAGGTGACTGTAAACATGGGTGCTCGTTCTCTAATATTTGTTTTATATGTACTTGTGAAACAGGGGCTGGTTTGGAGAGAAAGAGGGAGAGAGAGGGAGAAACTATGACACAGACATTCAGAGAGAGGGGGACCTGAAATGTAAGGAGAAGAGAACTTCTTGGTTTCCCCATAGCCCACAGCCTTCCACTCCTTGACTCCAGTTCATTTCTACATTCTCCCTCAGCTTCAGTGAAACACCCCTCTGGCTTTATCATTAACATTCCATCCATCCCTAATTTGAATAGGTTTTTATACCTTGCAACTAAAAGAATCCAAATTGATATGGGTGGTGTTTTCCTTTCAGGTAGCTGATAGAAAATTCACAGACTAGAGACAAAATTTAAATATTAGCCTACTACTAGTACTAGATGTGCTAAAGGTAATATAAATTTAAAGCTGTAATACCCTGGGGCTCTATCATTTTACAGAAATGGAAACTAAGGCTCAGGAAGGCTAAACCCTTTGCCCAGGTCACATCTGTGTCTGAACCAGCTCACTAGACTCTTGACTACACGACTATTGCTCTTTCCCCTAACCCTGATTTAAATATTGTAGTTGCATTCACAACTTGAGCACTTGTAAGAACAGATCATATTTAGGTCTCCTCTACTCTTTGAGGTAAACAGCATACTATTGTCCCCATCTTTTGGATGAAAATATGAAACTTGAAGACATTAAATGACTTCAGCAAAGCTACCCGTTAACAGAATCAGAACATGAAGGTTATTCCCAGGTAGGAGGCTCCATCCAGCAGGCCAGACTTCTCTGTCCATGAGTCCAGGTCACCGCTGACCCAGGTGGACTAGCAAATCCATCATGGCAGGATTTTTAGGGTTTTTCATCTAATCAACAAATATTTATTGAGCACTTACCTTTTTAAGGGGGGGGGCACTGTTCTAGGGCCAGGTGATACAATGAGGATTAAATTCAGTTGATTAGCCTCCTGAGTGTCAGCGAGCTTCAGTATATGTGCATGTGGGGCTGGGAGCAGTGGGCTTTTGGGGTATGTGTGGGGACCAGTTCTTTGCAAGCACAGATGGTGGCTTATATGACAGTATCACCAGAGTATAGCACAGTGCCTAATGCACAGTAGGATGAATGAGGAATGGATAAGTGACTGACGGAGACACACAGGCAAACAACCAGCTACAGTATGGTGCGTCGGAGCGCTAGGTCCAGAATGCCCAGTCGCACATGCTCATTTCCTTGTCTGTGTTTTCCATCAGCTAGAATATGGGTTCTTTAGGGTGAGGTAAGTTTCATCTGTTTATTTTTCTGAATCTCTAGCACATGTCACAGTGTGCTGGGGATATAGTCAAAGGAGATTTCTGTTATGCTAAAATGTTAGAAAATATTCATTACTCAAAAAAAAAAAAAAAAAAAAAGTTAGAAAATAAGAGGAAAGCTTCCCCAATGAGGTAACTTTTAAACAAACCTTGGCAAAGTGAGATGGAACTTGAGTGGTATGTGCCTGAAAGGGGCAGTTAAGTTTGACCGCATCTAAATAAGTCTCTTTGCTTTGAGCCAGATATTCCAATGTCCCTCCTCATGAAGGCATGCATATGTGATTGTGGAAATATAGGAATGTATTTGGGGTGGGAGTCTAAATGCAGAAATGGGAAGATAGGGGAGGGGTGGCGGGTATCCATGGGCCCCAAATCCCTTGAAATAAGTCAGGGCTCTAGGGCTCTCTGTGTTCCTGATTGTGGAGCACCACAATCTCCCTGGGGTTGAAGGCACAACTCTATCAACAGCAATGCCATTTATCACCGTGAGAGCCTATCTCTGTGTTATCAGATTTCACACTTAGTCCTTCAACAGGCTTTATCTAGCCCTTTGACAGCCCATTCATTTGCCCATTTTTTCATTTATTCAATGTATCACTTATACATTTATCAGCTGCCTCTATCATGTGGGTTAGGCAATGGGAGACAAATTAACACATAGTTTTGCCACTAACAACTTAGCTCTGTGTGCAAAACTGCTAGATTCTCTATCATTCTTGGCCATCATAGTAACAAGTGGCCTTTGAAAATTAAAAGGTACAAAGCAATCTGGGCAGTTACAAGGATAAATCACCTGCAGCAGGAATTAAATGTAGTCCAGATTTGCCTGAACCGCATTTCTAAGGTGGCTAGTGAGGAGCCCTGAAAACCTCTGTATAATAAAGTATGTTTTCCATAAAACTATTTTTATTTTGTGGTGCAGGAAATTGGTTGAAGCTGTCAAAAAGGTCACTCCATTTTTGCTGGGGTGTGTGTCGGGGGGCGGGGAGAAGAGTGCTAGAGCAACTCAGAGGGGTCACTCAAGAAAAGGGCAGGAATAGCCTAGTCACGGCTGATCCATGGTGTCTCACCACTGATCTTTGGCAAATTGTATTGGAAAGGGATGGTCAGAGTTCCAAAGTGCAATATTATATTTCCAATTAAAATGTAAAAACAAACCTTTTTCATGAAACACATTGGCCTCAGCACTGGGGAGTGACTACAAAGCCTAATGCTGATTGAGAAAAGCTGAAAGCAGACACTGTAATTGATAAAGGAGATAAGTCAATCTGTGTCCTTTAAAGAATAATGAGTTCCATTTTTCATCAAAAAGATCTCCTTGTGCCGAAGAAACATTCTTTCAATAAATCTACTTAATGGTTTCCCCTTTAGTGATATATAGTCTCTCTCTTCTTTTTTTCAAATGGTGGGAACATATATACAACATAAAATTTCCCGTCTCAACCTCTCTCAGCACACAATTCCGTGGGATTAATTGCATTCACAATGCTGTGCTACTAATGATATATAACACTGCGCTTTGGGACCCAGCAGCCCAGTAGGTCCCGGCAAGGGACTGCAGGCCACCCATCATTTGCATTGCTAATTCTACCGAAGGAAAACGGGAGCTGTTTCCCAGGAAGCCCTACTGTTCCTGGAAAATATCTGAAGCCCTTCCTGGCTCTCCAACCAGGCCAATGGAATGGGATTTCCAATTAATATCCTATCACTAAACTTGAGATCCTATGCAACCTTGCATCCCCCCATTCCACCTGCCCTCTCACACCCCCACCCCCACGCTCCACACAGACACTCTGGTATGTTCAGGGATGTATCAGCTCCGCGGGACCCGCATGAGACGGCTCAAAAGTTAAATGCTTCAGATACCTGGGTCGTGAGAACTGATTAACTTTGTTCCCTGAGCTCATCACACTCCCACACACGGGACAGCCCCTCGTTGGGGACACCGTGGGCTGCAGGAGGCCGTCTATGTTTACTGCACTTTGCTAACAGAAGACCCACTTTAATGATCCTGCCTGAAGTAGTGCAGCCAACAAGCCCGATCCCAGCCCGGTGTTGAGCTGCCCAAGTCTCAGGTGGGGAAGATCTAGGGGAAGCCAGGGCCTGCCCCTTCCTAAGGGAACGGCTTAGGGCCCCCTGCGTCCCTTGAGTTCGGCGGCAGGACCATTTTTTAACTCAGTGACCTCTGTGAATCCTAACTCTACAAATGTGCTTATTTCCACAAGGACCCAGCTTTATGTAACAAAACCTATTTCCTCCAAGGGCACCCAGCCCTCCCGGTACTGACGGACTTCCCCACCTGGGAATGGTTAAAAACAACCCTAGAGTTATTTCCTTATGTTACTGTTTGTTTATTCTCCAGTCGCGCGTGAGTCAGCCAGATCATGATTTGTGGTGGTTTTGCTTGTGAAATCTTACATAATCATATTCCTATTGTCATGTCGGGTCGAGCAGTTAGACTATATAGTGTTTTCTCATTGCACAACGTTTGCAAACCAATACAGAGGAAGCCTTAACAATGCGATGACGTCGGCGGGTCGGGAACCTGCCGGGAGTCACCCAGAGGCAGGCTCTGCAGTTTCGCAGGTATGGCCCGTGGTACCAGGAGCCCTCACAGGCTTTCATTCCATGGCCTGGCAGGATGACGAGGCTGGGTGGTGACTCTTCTGATGGGTTTCACTGAGGTGAGATTTGAAAGATGAGAGCAAGGGAACGAGAGGACAATAACAATGCTTCACACACAAACTGACCAGATTTTTACTGCATTTGCCACACACTGGATTCCAACATGCTGGTCCAGAGTGTGGCTAGCCATAAGCTGGCAACAGGCTTTCTCTTCCCCGCCATGTACATTATTGACTTTGATCCTACTCACTGTCTCGAGCCCAGAGGCAGTTATTAAAAACACTCTTTTGATGCAAACAGTGAGAGGTCACAACACAAGGATGGGGGGTGAGGCGATTTACACAACAGAACGTGGAGTCCAGGGAAATGGGTTTTAGGGGCAAGACGCCTCCTTGGTGGCTAGTGGTGTTATGTGGCTCAAAACCCACAACTGCTTCCGTTTCTTAATTCCTGGAATATATGGAAACTAGTTGTTCCTAACATTATTTCATACTTTTAATCAAATACCTGACCTGATTTAAAACATGTTTATTTGCATACATCTTTGAGTAGTGCGCCTTAAAGTTACTCATATCGATAAAGGATGAAGGTTTCAAGTATCTGCAAAAAAGAGAAAATGCGTAACTCTATATGAAGACAACGACCATCACATTCCACAGCACGTCATTGGTTAATTATCAAAATTGTCAAGCATTATTTAAGAAGCGAGAGAGTGAATGTAACTGAATGCAAGCTCCACGACACAACAATCAGAACGACAGAAACAAACCCAACTTCTCTACTAATCATTTTAAAATTTGTACCTCTGTTTCTAACACTTTTCATTAATTGTTATTTTAAGCTCCAGTAGCAGGATCAGATTTCTGCTGCCTCTGGGCAAATGAGTTATGATCTGATATCAAGTTCCAAGGGAAATGCTCAATGTTGTATTTTTCCCCAGTTGAATAAACAGTACCATGTATATTATCTCTTGTGTTAGAATAGTGTTGTCTTCACATAAGACTCAATAATGGTATTAGTCATTCATTTCCTTGAACACTGACACCCTCACGCGTGCTGACAGGTTTATAAGGACACGGTGGCAGCCGTGGGTGCTGGGAATTGCTAGATGACCGACTTTGATTTCTTGCAGTCCTGAGCGATGGAGCCCGGATGCGCCTGGTTATTGTCTGCATTCTCTCCCAGATGCTTGGCTTGTCTGAAAGATTAATACATTAACAAGAGCTGAAGGTCCAGGGTTGCACATCTTCAGACATGTTTATTAGCAGATGGCACATAGGATTCAAAGGTCACCACCAAAGTGACATTTTAAAGTGAAACAACAATATTTATGGTCAGATAGTCTACTGATGAGATCATGTGGAAATGTTTTTGGCTAAATTAACTTATAAATGGTTGCCAATCTACAGAAAACTGAAAATGCCATGTCTGTTTACCAAATGTTTTCTCCTCATGTGCTCACCTTTTAAATACTAATGGCCAAATGCTGTTTTTGTGGCATGCTTGTTTAACCGTAGGATCAGTGCATCTGGCCTTTACTTTCTGGGCCAGCAATTTTCTTTTTAATTCCGAAAATGTTGTCCCCTGTATGTGTTCTGCAATCTCACCTGGGACTGTTAACTGCTTTAAAAGAACCTGGATTCCACTATGTAAATATAATCACTTTCCATTTCTTTAAAATAAATTGGGTCTCTGGAGAGATCCAAAAGGCAGTCCCTTAGATAAGACTTTATGTTCAAATCTCATGAAAAAGATAAGAGCTGGATTTCAGAGATAAGTATTATAGCTGCATTTTTGCCTTTGCAGCCCTTGGGAGTCAAACTTCCGTGGCGATGCGTGTTTGTGTTTCATATAACAACGTGAAAAGCAAAATGCAGAAAGGGGAAGGAAGGCCTCCTCTCAGCTCCTTTTCCTCTTCTTGGTTATGCCTTCAACTTGGGAGGAATGTGAGTGAAAATTTTTACGTCAGAAAATGGTTTAGCCAGAGAATGCTCAACAGCATGAAGTGAAAAACAAGCTTTTGTAAGTTTTGCAAGTCTCTATAGTCAACAAAACTCATATAAATGTTTTGAACAAAGGCATTAAAATGCAGAAATAAACAGCAACCAGTTGATTAAAACTTTCACAGACATCTTATAGGAGAGGAAATGACTATATATATGCTGATTTTCATTTATTTCGATTTAATTTTATTTCGAATAAATTTTGTAAAATGTGGCTATTATTGTCTTGGATTTTTACCTTATCTCTATATTTTGTACAATTACAAAATTGTAAATGTAATAATAAGGACAAGAGTATTTACTTACTTTTCAAGAGATCCTTTTTCAATATTCATTGCCCCTTCGATTGGATCCAATCCTTGTTCAGAAAATTGTTTCAAGGCACTTAAAGCTGCCTAATAATGAAAACACAAACAAACAAGGAGATCCATTCATTGACTTTAAAGTAATGAACAGGCAATTGTAAAAGAAAGCTGGGATATCTATGGTTAAGACTATCATTTTCATTAGTCTAAAGAATTGCTTTTTTGCAGAGTTTAGCAAAATTATATTCGAAAACCTGCATTATCGTGGACTAATGTGTATACATTACCAGAAATATGAGGGCTTTATTTGGGGAGAGGGGAAGATGAATCTCTGTAAGTCTCATGCCTTCTCCATAATTTTGCAAAATGACCATGCTTTATCTGCAAATGTAGAAACACCTAGTACAAGCCAATAATACTTCTATGATGTCTTTGTATAGTTTCACATCACAGTACTGAAACTGTACATTCGCTTCTTTCAAGAGCAGGAATATGAGACTTTTCCAACTTGGATACTCTTTCCAAAGTTTGCTTAAAGGTATTGCTCAAGTTTAAAGAAGTCTAGCCCCAACCAAGTCACAGAATGTGATCTAAGGAAGGAACAACAGATGCTTGTGCATACTGAGGGGATGGTATGATGGTATCGTGTGAGGAGAGAGAAAACTCCCGCTCTGCTCTCCAGACCCAGGACTGGGGGAGGCAGGCCTGGCCCCGGCAGGG
The DNA here is from genome assembly GCA_026826555.1 of Tolypeutes matacus. NCBI lineage: Eukaryota > Metazoa > Chordata > Mammalia > Cingulata > Chlamyphoridae > Tolypeutes > Tolypeutes matacus. The sequence goes on from JAKSZT010054487.1 coordinate 21,797,069, forward strand.
CCCTCGGAGGTGTTGATACGCCCACCAGGCGGGGGCTGCTGACGGCTGCTGACAGGCTGGTGGAGTCTGGCTGGATAGCTGGGAGGCACCAAAAATGCACTGCTGATAAGATCTACATAACTTGTTGACACTCTTGTGCACGTTCCAAATTGTTATTTCTTTACACAAGAATTTGGTCAGTCTCACTGCCCCCTCCACCCCCCACCGGCCCCACTATTTTTAAGCTCCATTAGAGGGGCTTTGTTGAGTCTGAGATAGGTGTGAGCGGGCAGGGCTGTTTTAATCTGGAGAACCCCCGCTGGTTCACACTTTGGGCATCTGTATCTTCTCAGTTGCCTTTGAAAAACAGCTAACTCTTGCAATTTCCCAAATTTTTATCTGCCAAGGGCCCCTTTGGGGTAGCAGACTAAGTGCATGGTGCCTTTTAAATTTCTTTATCCGTGATATTTTTTTTCCCTCCCTTCTCTTTGGGTCTTTCTTTCTGTTTGTTTTTTAAATCATGACTCCTACATCCAACCACAAGTAACGGCATGTACTTACTCTTTCCGTCTAGAATAATCCTTCCACTCAGATCTCTAAACTCAGACCTCCCTGTGTTCAGATGGGCTGTTCTGAATGCCCACGGCTCTCGTCTGCAGTGCCAGCCTGGGCACCCCAGGGCAGGCAGGAGGTGGTGGGCAAGCTCTCAGTTTTCCCCATTATTGCTTTGAATCTGGAGTCCTGCAGGAATAAGGTCAGGGTCCCCACTACTCCTGATGGTGCCCCTGGCTCAGACTTTACAGCAGCTCAGAGCAGAGGATACTGCTCTTTTGTAGACATCTGGTAGAAAGAAGGCCTGGTGTAGGCTCTAGTGGCCATCAGGGCCAATCTCAGCAGGGTGAAAATCTCATTGGGGTACATCGTAGTTCCTCTTTAAGGAGAGTAGACATTCTCTCTCTCTGATATTTCTTTTTTTTAACAGTCTATTATAAAAAGAGTTTTCACTATAGAAAAATCAGAATATATAGACAAGCAAAACAGAATGGGAAACTAGCCACAATGCCACCCTCCACTGACAACTTGATGTATGTCCTTCCGTACCTTTTTTCCTCCCCTCCCTATATCTACATACTTTAACCTGGGTTATATCTTTTTTTTTTTTTTTTTTAATATATATTTATTTATCCCCTCCCTTGCTGCTTGTGCCCACTATGTCCATTTGCTATGCCTTTTTCTGTGTCTGCTTGTTTCCGTTATTGGGATATCTTGCTGCGCCAGCTCACCGTGTCGCCTGGGCCGGCTTGCCTTCACCAGGAGGCCCCGGGAATTGAACCCAGGGCCTCCCATATGGTAAACGGGAGCCCAACCAATTGAGCCACAGCCACTTCCCCATGGGTTATATCTTAATACTGTTTGGTAACCTGCTCTTTTCAATGAGCGCAAGCAGTTTTCCATGTCAACCGAAACATTGCAGTAACCTCATTCTTCATGACTGTACAGTATCCCATTGCCTTTACATGCCCTCCTGTATTTAGCTGATCTCTACTGCTGGACATTCAAGCCTTTCCAATGTTAAGCTGTTACTAATTAAATGACAATATTTATTGTACCAAGCTTCCCAATACTTAAGTCTTTGTGTATACTCTTAATAATTTCCTTATGATAAATTCCTAAAACTGGAACTTCTGGGCCAAAGACCATGCATATTTTAAAAGATTTTTTTTAAAAAGCCTACAGCACCCAGGAGCAGTCTCCCACCCAAGTGCTAACCAGGCCCAACTCTGCTTAGCTTCTGAGATCAGACAAGATCAGGCACGTTTAAGGTAATATGCTGTAGACTTAAAAGATTTTTTGATGAGCTTTCCATCTGCCCGCAGAAAGGCTGCCTCACTGCCAGTGTGAGGGTGTCCATTCCTCTAGTTGCTTTTGAAATTACCTTTCAGAACCACTTTGTGGACCATATGAGTAAACCAGTTTTGTCAGTTTTGGAGTCTCACCTTATTTTTAATTTGTCCATATGGTCACTTACCTTATTCACTAGACTTGGCTTTGAGTAAAGTTTGGCTGCTTTCAAAAATTAAATTCACAAGACTCAGAAGTGGACAATTCAAAAAATAAATAAATGCACAGAGGGTTTTGACTCTCATTTAGATTCGGTGACGTGACCCCTGAGGTCCTTTAGAATGCTGAAATGCTAAGGTGACTATGTTGAAAACAGCCCTGAGGGCACGTGCATTCTTGTGGGCTTGTTAAACCCACCCCAGTTTTGCAGTCCCACTTGGATATGTGTGTGGGCAGCGAACAGCCAGGCCCACTCACTTCCAGGCTCTAAAGACAGACCCATCCCTGGCCTTCTACCAGATATCCCTGATGTCGGATGTGGGCTGGTGAATTTAGAGTTCTTGGTTTATGTAACAATTTTGAACAAATGAACAGCTATTTTGTTCTCATCTATTAACATGTGAATTATTGGCAGGAATGCTGATTTTTAGCAATTTCTTCCCAAATGGACTATTACTGAAAGTGGATCTGTGCCAGGAAACTTAAATTTGCAATGTGATATAGTTGAATGAGACTGCTGAGAACTCCAGGGCTTCTTGGCCCTCTTTTATTCCAAACAAGGCCAAAAGGACAACCAAAACCAAACTTTAAAAAACTTAATTAAAATAATTTATAGGGAAGCAGCTGTGACTCAATCAGTAGGGCTCCCGTTTACCATATGGGAGGCCCCCGGTTCGGTTCCCGGGGCCTCCTGGTGAAGGCAGGCCCGCCCGCGTGGCGTGGTTAGCTGACCCAGCGAGCACAAGCAGCAAGGAGGGGATAAATGAATGAATAAATAAAATCTTTAAAAAAATAAAAAAAAATAATAATTTATAGGTTAATGGTAGCCCATTTTCACCAGCTGCCTTTGGAACACTTGGCTCCTAGTGTTGCCTGGACACCAGGCACCAAATGATTATGCAACGTGGAGACATATTACCTGTTTCACTGAGTCCAGGGCCCGGAGACACCTGCTGTCTTCCATCCATAGAGTTTAACTGCACATAGGAGATGAAAGCCAGGTTGCAGGGAGCATGCTAAGTGTTTCAGCTCTTGCAAAATCCCTGAGATGATTTTATCAACATGTCAGGTCCCCAGTGCACTGCCACAATGATTGTCATCACTCAAAGAACTTCCTACAGAAATGCAGCAGGCTGGGGTGACAGAGTGCTCTTTCCCTTGATACCATGAACGGATTGTCAGAACTCTGTGGCTGCTTCCCTCAAAGGTATGCTTAAATGCTATCCCATGACAGAATTCTACCCACATCTTATGGATAATACAATAGCTAACAAGCATAAGTGGACATCTTTAGAATTTATAAAAGGCAGTGAAGATGATTTATCTTCTCTATAAACAGTAATAGCTACCATATGATAATCATCATTCTGCACAAGTCACGGGACCAGGCCCTTTACCTCCATGACCTCCAGTCTTACACAGCCCTGCAAGGTGGGTCCCTCCCTATAAGGAGACAGAGGCTCAGAGGATTCACACAGCCAGTAAGCTCTCACAGCTGAGAAACGGCAGAGCCATGATTCGAACCCAGCCCACATTCTTAATCACGACTTTCTCCAAACTTCAAAACGGCTCACATTCAGCCTACCCAATTTCAGTTTAGTGTCTTCCAATATCATTTTTTCAAAATCAGTATTACTTCTTCCGCATTCATTCTACTAATTGTTTCCTACAATATTTATTTGAGGTAAGCTCATAAAGTTATCTCCATTTTGCTGAAGAGCAGAGGGCCCTATCACCTTGTGGGAATGACAGCATTTCCCTCTCGCAGCTGAGGGAGCACTTCTGAGGCTTCATTGGGTAATTCTGTAATACTAGCAGTTGGGCTATATGGTAAGTATTTTGTCACTCAGAATTACCCAGTGGCCACAGACAAGATGACTTGATGCTTCCTTTCTTGACATCGGAGGGAAATGAGTCTTGCTTACTTTATTTGCCTCCCCTTTCTATTTTCCTAAAAAGTGTTTCATTCCTTACTGTCCTGTGGCTGCTGGCCGGAAGTAGAATCCAGGCCTCTGGGTTTTGCTGGGACTGTGGGATGTAGGAGACTGCAGGGAGGGGACTCGCCATTGCAGAGGTGAAATGGACAGAGAGAGAGTCTGGCTGTGATTTATTGATAGCCATAAGATGAATATATTTAGGAGAGCAGAATGGGCAGAGGCCTCTAGCTCAAATACCCCCTCCTCTAGGAACCCCTCCAGAGCTCCTTCCTCCCCAATTTGTGTGATTTCATCTGAGGAATCAGAGGCTTTCCTCCCACCCCCAACCCCTATTCATCACCCATGACTTTCCCAAAAAGGACAGTTCAGATTAAGAAATTCCATGGAAAGAGAAGAGGTTGCTTCACTTTTCTAAAGGAAAATGCCCACAACAAGAGAATTATGCAGTAATGCCCAAAATAGCCACATTACATTTAGCAAGACCCAACTGTACACTGAGATCAACAAACAAAATGAGCCTTTGCTATCAGATGAATCATTTGAAAGAACAGCAAATAAAGGAGTGGCTTTGCAAACAAATACTAAAATTTAACAGTTCACAAAAATGTTTAACTACACACTTCCAAACCTGTCCAGAAGATGGTAAAATCAACAAAAATCCTCATGTTTAAATTACTTGACCTGAATACATGATTACTTGCTAGAGCCAGTTACTTTAAAAAAATTCAAAGCGTATTATAAATATGCTACATAATATTATAGGACACTTGGCTTAGATTGAAGAAAAATCAAGTAACCTTCATTTTGGAAGCCACATTTTAAGGCTGATTAAGAAATAAGTTCTAAGTTGACTCTTTACTGAGAGGGTAAATAGATAACAATATGTTCAGCTCCTTCTGTCTGCAGTGCACCCTTCCAGCATGGATAATTGCTGTGTGATGAATGTAAACTAATCTCGGGGAGCCGTGGGAAGGAGGTAAATCTGGGTTCCTTAATGAGGAACATCCTGAATGATACTTAAACCCAAGTTGTGTAACTTCCCACACACTGTGGACCAGAGAATTTCAAAGATACACTAACATAAGTACCCAGAATCTTCCATAAGGCTTTGGCCATAAACAAATAAAGGACTCAATGATTTCATTTCCAAGGTCTGAAAATGTTTTCCTAGCAAATCAAAACAAACTCACTCAGCATCCATTTGTATGTCACTGCAGCCTACCAACTGGAATCTTAAACTTTAGCTTTATGACACTTTACACATTCTGGGATTTTAAACAAACAAACAAAAAAGGGTATATTCAAGGCAATAAATATAGTATTCAAAGAAGCAAGTAGCTATGAAGTGTTCAAAAGAAGAAAAATTAAAGTATTTTCAAGTGGATGACATTTCCTTTTCTTATCAGCTGAACACATATCCATTTGTGTGTGTTTCCCTTAGAAGGGAGCATCTGCATAGATACATGGAAATATTTTTGTCCCCAAGATTTTACAACTGTTTGTGAGTAAAGCCCCACAGGTTGTAGAACAGATGTCACTACCATTTCATGTATCACTTGTTTTGTGCGTAGTTATAGCAATGCCAGAAACATGATGCCAACAAGATACTCTCCAAGCCTATTTCTTGGTCTCCAATTGCACGTCTGTGTGTGTGTGTGTGTTTGTGTGTATCTCCAGAATAGAGGTGAGTCTTTCCAGTCATTTCTGTAATTTGTACTTTTTCTTCTTGTCAGTTATCAATTAGCAAATAGTGTTGAAACTAGTGACTGTTCTTCCTGCTTCCTTCTTCAGGGATTAAACAGCTTGTAATGACAATTTAGCAGCATTAGGTCATTCTTTGAGAGACAACAATAGTCTTCATTAGCAAACTGTGAATTTTTTCTTAAAAAGTTTTTTTTGAACTAAAGAACTTGTAGATTTACAGAAAAGTTATGTAAAAAATGCAACTCATCCCTTTATGACATGCAGTTCTTAGTGGAGTCTTCGAACACAATGCCCAATGGGTCCTTTCATTGCTCTTTTTCCCCATCTCACACTTATCCCACCAACTACATGTCTTGATCCCAGAACAAGCTGTTCCCATTAATAAGCTGTTCTTATTCATACATGTTTGAATGTGGTCTTCAGTTTTTTGGTAAGTGTTCAAGATTTGTTTTGTTTTGCTTTCCTTCCTGTCATACTTGCTTATATTGAACTCTTCCCAAGAGCAGATATAACTGCCAGATTCATCTCAGAATACATGCAGTTGTCATATATGAAGTTAATTAAATCGGTCTCCTTTAATGAGAAAATGATAGGCTTCAAATTTAAACATCTTCATTTGTAGTTGAGGCCTGTCCTAATATTTCATTCTAACAGTCTATGAGACTGACTCTATAGTAAATCATTTAAGTGATTGAAAAATCAGAAGGATCTCCAGTAAGAATGTGAATTTTAATGGTTCTAAGTTATCATTTTCTTTGCTTTTTTAAATGTCAAGTCTCTCTTTACGCAAAATAAGAGAATCAAACCAAAAAAAAAAAAAAAAGAGAGAGAGAGACATATATTTCTAAACTTTATCATAATATGATAGAATCTTTGGCCTTTACATTTCAGATGAAACAATGATTTAATTTTAAAAGTAAGATGAAAAAAGAAGTATGCACTGAGCTTTAACTAAACCACTTGCTGCCCTGCCTTCTAACAATTTCATAATAGCCTCAACTTTTCATTCATGCTTACACAGTCCTATTAGTTCAGATAAGTTCCATAAAATTGGTACTTTATAAAATGGCTTACCCTTTGAACAAAATGATATCTACCAGCTAAGGTGATAGTCACTCTTTGTGGAAAAAAAAAATGGGGGCAGGGGACAATAGTCAGAGAGACTTGCCGATTCTAGAAAGACTATGTTACTAAAACAAAGAACAGGATTTCTGACTCTAAAATTTGGGGATTTAGTATAAAACCAGGCATTAAAACTACAGACCAACCTATCCACTTTATCTATGCGGTCAGGCTCTCTTGATGGGAACTTTGGGGAGCTGCCAGGCTTGACAACAATCCAGAGCTGAACTTGAAGCAGAATTCAAGTTCTGAGGAATGTGTTTGGTGTGTTTGGTACAGATGTGAGCAGCAGCAGCCACACTACCATGTCTTCCTCCAACCATGCTCTTATTTTACCGACATCATTCCTTTCCAAATTCCTGTTTTGTCCTTTGTTTTCAATTTAACACAAAATCCCCTTTGCAATGGGGTTTCCCAAAACAAGGTGTTGGGGTGCATCAGCATGCTGCCAAGGCAAGCACCCCTAGTGATAACATTGCTCTTTGTGGCCCCCAAAAGCGCCCACATCCCAATCTTGAAATCTGTGAATGTGTTACCTTACGCGGCAAAAGGGGCTTTGCAGATGTGATCAAGGTTATGAACGGTGAGATGGGGAGAATATCCTGATCATCCAGGTGGGCCCAAGCTGATCACATGGGTCTTTACCACCAGAGAACCTTTCTGGGCTGTGGTGAGAGGGAGAAGTGACTATGAAGGAAAGGCACAGAGAAATGCGATGTTGTTGGCTTTGAACATGGAGGAAGGGGCCATGGGTTAAGGAATATGGGCAGCCTCCAGAAACTGGAAAAGGCAGAGAAACAGATTGACCCTTAGAGCCTCCAGAAAGGAACTGCCAACACCTTGATTTTAGCCTAGTGAGACCCATGTCTGACTTCTGACTGATTCATTGTGAAATAATACATTTGTGTTGCTTTAAGTCACTAGAATGCTGTAGTTTGTTATAGCAGCAATCAGAAACTAATACACCTTCCTTGTCATCTGGATGAGGAAGGGGAAGTGGCATGGCTTTTGAAATCTTTCAGACCTGGATTAAAATTCCAGCTCTGCTGCAGACCACCTGTGTGTCCTTATGCAAGTTACTTTACCTCTCTGAGCCTCTTTTCCATCATCTGTCAATTGGAGACGACAACATCTACTGCACTGATTGTTGAAGCATTAATGCATGGACCATAGTGGTATTTAATGAAAGGTGGCTTTTATTACACATCTTTCTTGTCTTTGCTCTCTCTTGAGCTCTATCAGTCATGAAATTCCTTATACTCCCTTTCTAGCTCCATGTTAATTTATGTCCAGTCTCCCGTATATTTCTATTAACTTCTTTAGGACATTTGTCACTCATTGGTCTTCCTAAAAGAACCTTATCATTATGCTTCCCCCTTAATCAAAAGCCATTAATAACTCTCAGCTCTAGAATAACATTCAGCACCCTGGGCCTGGCATTCAAGGCCCCATCAACCAGTCCCAGTCAACCTCACAACTTCATTTCCTGCCAGTCCATTAAAGCAGTGTTTTCCAAAGTGTGATCCCCAAACCGGCCAACCAATGACAGCCTTAGGAACATGCAGAAGGTTCTGACATTATTAATAGTCTCCCCTAGCCAGCTGGTTTGGAGACACTCAAAATTTAAGAAGCCCTTCCCACGTGAATCACTATCCAAGTTAGACTGGTCTACCTACTATCTGCTGGAAACCTCTGAGTTTTCCTATCTCCACACCTGTGATCCTGCAGTCTTTATCTCAGAGAAAACTTCCCAAATTCCCAGCCTGTTTTCACCTCTGGATTTCTATGGGCCTTTGCCATTTGCCTCCCTGAACTGTTAGGCATCTTCGATGTGTTTACGTCCTGTCTCCCAAGTCGCCAGCCAGTCCTTGGCTGGGAGAGACACTTCCTTCTTTGAAATAACCACGGTGTGTTTACAGAACACCCTCAAGATATATTCCCTGATCGATTATCCATCTTAAGCAGCCCCAAATGGACAAGAGCACAGACATGTTTCTCCTTTCTGTTTTGTCTCCTCAGAGTCAGTATCTTGCCCTTGTTTGCTTCAAAGTTTGTCTCTAGCAGGGCTCTCTCTTGAACACTTCACCCTGACCCACAGGCCACGTGCCATGGAATAAACAATCCTGGGCAAGCAGGGCTGGGCTATATCTATCCATTTGAGAGAAGGGTTTTATGCCCCATAATTTACCACCAAGGAATACAGATAGTAGTTATTGTCTTTTTGAAATGTCCCTCATTTGAGCTTTGGCTTCTGTCATCTTTGAGGTCTGCTACCAGTGCTTCACCAGCCTGAGGCCTGCCTATCTCAGAAGACCTCACCACTGGGGTTTTGTCTGAGACTTTGGAGGTAGCAGTCCCTGAAACAGAGAGAGGGGCCAAAGGGGAGCCTTTTCTGCCTAAGGACCTGCAGGGCAATCATGGCTGAATTAGGCCTCAGAGACCCACCTCTCCCTGCTCTGAAGGTCCATTTGGGATTTCTTTAAATGCTCCCCAGAGAGCACGCAAAGCATTCCTGCTGACCACGGACACAGTCTATTTAGGAATTCCATTTGGTTTGAGTGTGTGATTGGTAAAACCTTACATTACAGTTATTTCTTTATTTTTGCTGCACTAATATATCCCTAAATTGCACACACGTGATTGGGGGAGGGCATGTGATGGCCAAACCAGATAACCTTTAAAGTTCTGTTGTATTCTTGACTCTACCGAAACAGAGTTCCAGCATAAAATGATGATGGAGGCAAGTGGCTTGCAGGCCTTGCTGACTCTTTCATTGGGACTCATGCAGAAAGATTGATGTTCCTGGGGGGCCATTCCTGTGGTGGAATTACACTGGTCAAGGGGACAAAATGGACCGTCTCCTCCATACCAAATGTCTCCTTAACCTCTCCCTGACACACTTTTAAAACCAGAAGTCTCAAACATTCACAAAGGTATAAAGAATTAACCCCCCACACCTACCATCCAGATCAAGAATTATCAGCATTTTGCCGATCTTGGTTCACATATCTCACTTCCTGTTTTCCCTATGGAATTCTAAAGCAAATATCAGCTAAAGATACATGCCATTATCACACCTAACAAAGTTAATAATAAATCCTTTATATCATCAAAATACCTAGGTCATGTTAAAATGTCCTTGATAGTCTCAAAGATGTCTTTTAGAGGTGGTTTAAGAAGCTACATCCCAACACATCCACACATTGTATCTGGTTGATAGATCTCTTTAGACCTAAGAGTCCTGTGGCAGTCAGAAAATGCCCCCAAAGATGTCCACGCCCTAATCCCCAGAACCTTTGAATATGTTATATGGCAAAAGGGACTTTGCAGATGTGGTTAAGGGCAAAGACTTTGAGATGGGGAAAGCATCCTGGGTTATCCAGGTGGACCCAGTGGAATCGTACGAGTCCTTGGGATGGGTGACCCTTTCCCAGCTGGGGTGAGTATGAAGGTTAAGAGAGATGTGATGTGGCTGGCTTTGATGACAGAGGAAGGGGTCAGGAGCTGCAGAACATGGGCAAGGAAATGAGTCTTCCACTTACAGGCACCAGGAAGGAACACAGCCCTGCTGACACCTTGCTTATTTTAAGCCCAGTGAGACCTGTGCCAACTTCTATCCTCCAGGAACGTAAGACAGAAAAATTGGTGCTATTTGCAGCCACCAGGTTTGTGGTGATTGGTTCCAGCACAATGGGAAATGAGCACAAGTCCTTTAAGAGAGGACCAAAAGCCACACTGAAGTGTAAAAGTCTGAAGGCAGATTCTTTCCTGAGACCAGACTGGTCTTGAGAAGGAGACCACGAGGGCTTGGCCACAGTGTGGGAGAAAGGGGGGTAGAGGGCTGAAGAGAAATGGCACCCACAGGGCTAGGTGGCCCTTCAGTTGCGCCACCCCAGGCAAGAACAGAAAAGCCCTCCCAAAGAAGCAGCCTTTATCATCGGACCGAATCACTTCTCTGCTTAAGTCCTTCAAGGGCCTTCCTCTGCCCTTAGAATGAAATCAAAACTCGTTCTAGGGACCCATACGCCGCTCTCCATTCTACTGGTTACAGGATGGTCTCCTTTCTGTCACCAAGCCGTGACAAGTACCTTCCCACCTCAGGGAATCATGCTGGCCAGTCCTTCTGCCCAGCTGTCCTCATCGGAGCTGTTTCTCAGCCTCCAGGTCTCAGCTCCAGAGAGGCCTCCTCTGACCTCCCCACTGAAAGTGAGCCCCTTCCTTCAAATCACATCACTGCATTTATTTCCCTCATAGCTCTTGTCACCATCTCATTATTCCCATGAGAGAGAGGCCTTGACTGATGATTCACTACTGGGTACCCTCATTCATTCAACAAAGTTATTGAGAAGCAGACACTACATGAGGCACAAAGGAAACCAAGACAAACACACAGGAAGGCAGCCACACAAACACTGGCAGTCCAACAAGATGACTGCTCCAGAGAAAGGATAAACAGCAGTGGTACTGAGAAAGGGCATGCGGATCTCCCTGGAGAAGTCAGTCAGAGATGTCCCAGAGGGGCAGCAGTGGAGGGGAGACTTAGAAAGGACGGAAATTATTAGGGAGACAGGGAGAGGCTGTTCTCGGCAGAGGGAGCTGCATGTACCAAACTGCTCCGAGAGGCTGGAGCTGGGAGTGCGGGTGGGAACTGAGGAACATGATGAGTGTCTTGGATGATTTTAAAGCTGTCATGTGGAAAAGGAAACGCCTTGTTCTGGGGAAGGCTGAGCCAAGCCCAAGAGGTGGAAGCCTCAGGTTTGGGCACCTGACAAGAAGGAACCTCATGTCCAGCGAGTGCAGGCTACAAACTGAAGCAAGACGGTGATGCCCACTGCCGGGACCGTCCCCGTCCCTCGGGGGTGCTGGGGAGGGGGTGCTGGGGCAGGCGGCTGTGATGGCCCTCTCACCTCTCAGGCTCTGAGACACTAAGGCCTGCGTACGTGGGCAAGGCCACACGGGGAAAGCATGCCAGCGCAGGTGCAGTGTGAGCATGGCCACCGGAGAGGCGACACTTAAAACTATGTAACATATTATACAGAGGGTTTGCTGGTGAAAGCTGAGTTCTCACTGCTTGGGGTAAAATTTTGGATCTCAGCTTTACCTTTGGTCATGTGAGAAAGTGTCTATCCTTTGTTGTTCCTCAATTTCTCCATTTAGAAGACTGAATGAGAAAAAAACTGTCCTATGGTAGGGATTAATGTGTGATGTTTATGGTATATCTGGAGTTTTCTGCTGCAAACAATGGCATGCTGCTAAATGTTTAACAACCAGATATCTGGGGATAAAAAGTCCCAAATTGTACCATAGCTAATTTCAAGCTTCCAAGGTAACTTCACTCAGCATGGATTTAAGCAGAGATGCACACAGTTGGCTCTTGCACATCGTTGCACGCAAACATCAAGCAAAATCTGCACACACACCCCTGCATATGGAGCAGGATGGGCATGTGCTGGAGGATTCTTGGGAGAGGTCGGGAGACTGGAATTGCAGTCAAACTAACCTGGGATCAACAACAGGCTCCACCTCTTACCAGCCATGTGACTGTAGTCAAGTCAAAATCTCAATGATTAAATGATGTTCACATCTTGTACTGACTGAGCACTGACTCTGCTCTAAGGACCTGATGTTTCCTAACTCATTTCATTTTCATAGTAACCATATCAAATTAGGCCTGGGGAAGCGGGTGTTGCTCAATGGTTGAGTGCCTGCTTCCATATACTAGGTCTTGGGTTCAATCCCCAGTACCTCCAAAATAAAAACATATAAAATAGAATAGAATAGAATAGAATAGAATAGAATAGAATAGAATAGAA